>VDFB02258662.1:0-141115 GCA_007258455.2 Sequoia sempervirens | reverse complement strand
ACCACCATCAAATCTCCCACTATAAAATTAATACAAAATCTAGGAACTTATAATGACTTCATGATTACCTCATAAATATATCTCAATTAAAATCTCCAAGACCTTTGCATAGAAACAAGGTGACCACATCCTCATACACCAAGGATCATCCATCTAAATTGATAGATCATAACTAACAACTCAACCAAATATTCAAATAGCCTTCCATAGCAATGAGTTTTTAAAATCTTCAAAAGCATGAAGTATCATCTATCAATAGAATTGTTGTCATTAAGAAGTGCACCCTTGTTGAGTTGTAAACTCATCCTACTAGTGAAACATGGATACTTTTCCAGGTTGTGGGTCACCCAAATGAAAAAGAACCTCCAGAGGGGGTTGGTTCCCTTTGGTTCTATCACCTAAGCTAAGATATTTATTATTGCTGGTGAGAAGAGAGTGAAGGAAAAACATAAAAATGAACTTAGAATGATTAAAAGGTGATTCACCAAATTAGAATGACTTGAACTACTATTTTAACACACAAATCTCTTAGTTTTTTAGTTTGTGTGTGCACAACTCAAGGGTTAACATGTTCATAAATAAGTATTTCATAGGAAAGATAAAAAAATTGTAATCTTTTGAAGGAAAATCATGTGTTTTTCACAAATAAAGCGTAGTATTTACTAAATAGCCTACACAAGATACAAGTGACTGAAGGAAAGAAAATACAAAAATAAGAGATGAGAAAGAATAAACTGTATTCCTCTCAAGAGAATGCAAATATTTTATGAGCTTGAGATTTGGAATGAATGGTGTAAGATTACAAAGGGAGCCCTTTGGTTATATAGGCCAAGGTGAGGGATAAGATATCATAAGATTATGACAATTGTCTTAATCTTATGATATGAGACATAAAGTGGATAAGTATCATAATATTGTGACAAGTGTCTTAATCTTATGAAATGAGACACAAAGTGATCAAATATCCCATGTGGACCCTAAGTAAACTTAAGTAATAAGGTGTGAAAAGAACCTAAGTGGATAACTAGCTAAAAAAAGATTTAAAGAAAGCAAATACAAAAATAAGAGATGAGAAAGAATAAATTGTATTCCTCTCAAGAGAATGCAAAGCTTCTATGAGCTTGAGAATTGAAATGAATGGTGTAAGATTACAAAGGGAACCCCTTGATTAAATAGGCCAAGGCAAGGAATAAGATATCATAAGATTATGACAAGTGTCTTAATCTTATGATATGAGACATACAGTGGATAAGTATCATAAGATTGTGACAAGTGTCTTAAACTTATGATATGAGAGACAAAGTGATAAATATCCCATGTGGATCTAATGCAAGAGCATCCAGGTGTACATGCAATCTTGCATCAAACAAAAAAAAGGTATTTTTTTTCTTCATTTAATTTTGTAGTGATTTTTTTCAGGCGTGATTTTGGGGCACATTTCACACATTTCCAACATATTAAAAACTAAATTATAATTCCTATTGGATATATGACACCAAAGGCTTGATTTTTATGTGTTTAATGGTTCATAAAATGACTTTTACCTCACCAAATTGGAGGAGGAAAAAATCCAACGCCCAGGCATGGATTTTCCAATTTGGGCTCCTTTGTAACTCTCGTGAGTTTGAAATTATTTTCCATTAGTGTTGGAATATTTTGGATGCAAGTGTTGGAAGTAGTGGAATGTAGGATGGTGGAGAGAATTTTTAGAAAAAACATTAAAAATATTTCAAGCAAGGAATAATAGCAGGAAAAGGAGATTCTCTTTCCTAAAGGTGGTGGTCACAGAGAAAAAATCCAATGCCCAAGGAAAGAGAGCATTGAACAAGAAAATTTTAAAGGAAAACATGAAAGGAATGAAGGAAATTTTTTAGAGGCACAGTCATGGCATCCAAAGAGGAATAGAGGAAGGTTTGAGGCTGATTTGACATTGCCTATAGCAGATTTTTGTTGCTCTAAATCTGATTTGTAATAGTTGGAGGCATTCTTGCTTGTAGGAGTGAAATTTTGTTGTGTTAGAAAGGTGTTCATTCATGTAGGATTGAATCTTGTCTTGCTTGTTGATTTCTTGTAGCATTCATTATTGTTGGTGCTACACATTTAATGTAAAAATCATATTTATTGAATTAATTGAAGCATATGTGTGTGATGTTTGGTTGCAAGTTCAATAGTTTCAATTCCTAAGGTTGAGAAATCTTTCCTGGTTGAGGTTTGAAATAAATTGGGGAAAAAAAAGAATGAAAGTTTAAAGGTTGTTGAAAGGGATCAAACACTAATGTTCAGAAAAGGGTTTTTCTGAGTTTTCAGCTTTATTTTTAGCATGGTTGCATTGGTGGAATTTTTTTGAATCACATGTTTCTTGTAGATGAAGGTGGGAGCTTCTATTACCCAATTTTTTAGAAGAAATGGGATTTTTTTGTACAATCAAAATAATTTCCAAAATGTGGTATGTCAATAGTTTTTAGTTCATTTACATGCATGATTGATGATTCATATTTCAAAACTTTTTGGGTTTGTTTATTTCCCTATGAGAATCATTTTTTAGTTCCAGGTAGATGAGATATTGGTGTGGTGGCTATGAAGAACAACACCTCGATTCAGGGTCTTGGTCTTCGACTGCATCAGGACCCTAAGTAAACTTAAGTAATAAGGTGTGAAAAGAACCTAAGTGGATAACTAGCTATGAAATGAACCAGCTAGATAAAGCACTCCTTTCACACCAACACCCCCCTTAAGTACAACTTAGGGAGAATTATACAATGTAAAAATGAAAATATGAGACCTGACTACTAAGCCCGATGAGGTACCCATGTACATATAAATCTTTCACAAATGGAGAAAAGGAGAAAACTCAGTGGAACAAAACTCCTCTCCAAAAGAGAAAAAAAAAGAAAATGCTCTCAAAAAAATGTGAAGGACAAAACCCCATGTGAGGAAAAATGTCCCCCCATAAGAGAGAATGAGTAGAGAAGGTCAAGTGAACCCCCCTAAATATACAATATCTAGCACCAATGGTGGATGCTCGACATATAACTCTGAAAATGGTCCAAGATTGTCGAACAACATTCCTCCCCTTAGGAAGAAAATGATACATGTAGGATTTATTCTCATTCCTGAAATGAATAATTCTTTGGAATTATCGACTCAAATGTCACAATGTCAAGAGTCCCAATCTTAACTGAAGAAGGTGACAATGTAGAACAATGTGAAGACTGATGTAGAGCATTGACCGAAGATGATGGTGAGTACTCCAAAAGATGCCAAATGGTGACAAGCACTGATATAAAGACTCAGGTACCACTACAGAAGATGCCAACATGAATGAAGATCGAGTTAAAACTATCAAATTATGAGTATCTACAGAATATGTCACTGTGAAAACATATAAATGTGAAAATGGAGCAAGAGGATCTAAATGTACCTATTTGCAAAATAAGAAAGGAGAAAGCCCATTGGGAACAAAAATCTTAACCATTGATGTCCAAACTCCAAAAAATAGATGAACTTGTAGCTGTGATGAAGAGTTACTAATGAATCCCACACTGCAACAATAATAAGATCATAATCAAAGAGACCACTATGTCATGAGTATCAATTGGATGCTCTTGAATGCTTTAAATTATAGATTTGATTTTGGACACTTCTTAACTAGATATTAGTTGAAAATACAAGTACCGAGTCTCTAGATGTAGAACTTGACCCTCTGAATACAAGAAGATTCCTTCCATAACATGATTGTATGTATGGTATCTAGTCCATCACACCAAAATGCATGGGTAACTAGTCATTGCATTCATTGTGTATATAGGAACTGATACCCAATACATAGATCAATCCTAAGAAGTTTGTAATATATATGGCAGATTACACTTAAAGTGACAAGATATTAGCACTTTATTTTAGTGCATTTACAACATCTTTTACACACATGATTTATTTGGACAACATTAATAATGAAAATATGGAAACTTTGATGAAGAAGCCAAGCATAAATCAACTCTGAAATTGACAACCTATGTGACTAGTAAATATTCCCTCCAATTGGGATGTCATCATATAATGTCAGGAATAACTGGCCTTGTTAGCTATCAGATGGAGGAATGCCATGAATGGTATAATACAAAGTTTGACGGCCAATCAGAAAAAAAGTTTTCCAATTTGACTTATAAAAAACTTAATTAAAAAACATTTGAAAAACTTTATTAAAATAAATTAATAAAGAAAATTCATTTTTTTAATTTTATTTTAAAATATTATTAAAAAATTAATCAAATAAAGTTTTATTTAAAAAACTTTAATAAAAAATTATTAAAGAAAACTATTTAAAGTTTTATTTAATTAAAATATTTAAAAGCTTTAATTAAAAAAAAACACTTTATTAAAAGAAATTAAAAAAAACTTTATAATAAAGTAGGGGGGTCGTAGCCTCCCCCACACCCCACATGCGGCATTAAATATAAAGCTTTTGAAAAGTTTAATTGAAGTTAAATGTGGGGCTTTAAATAAAGTAAAATTTACTTTATAATAAATGGAAAGCTTATTTAGAAGCTTAATGGGTGGTCAAATAAAGGTGTGAGTCCCCATTGGGTCTACACCTTCATGGGGTGTGGGACCCTATGTGGATACTCAAATATCTATAGCTTTATTATAATAAACAAGGGTAAAAACTTTATAATATATATATAGGGTAAAAACTTTATTAATCAACTAGAATAGTACAAAGCATAAAGCAAAAAAGAATAAAAAATGGTCAAGAACCATCCTACAGGAAATCAAGAAGCATTCATGCAACATCTCATATCCTCAGTAACCCAACCCTCCAGATCCTAGGCAAGATCCCCCAATAAACTGTCCTAATCATCCACCAAGTCCCATTCTTCTCAAAAGCCCATTTGGCCAACCCATCTGCCACCTTATTCCAATCCCGAGGGATATGAGAGAAGGTGATAGAATCCAATAATTCTCCAAGACTAGTGATTTGCTTAGCCACTGCCGCAAGTTGCCAACTAACATCCTCAAACTGTCATCTATTTATCATGTCCACCACCACTTGAGAATCTGAATCACAGATAACCCTTTTCTAGCAGAGGGCATAGGCCCTCTTCAAAGCCAAAATAATTACCAAGGCCTCCATAAGGTTATTAGAGTGTTTCCCCCTATACTTTGAAAAAAAGAACACAACCACCCTAGAACTATCTCTGCCCACCCCACTAATGCCAATGGGCCTAGGATTACCCCTTGCAAACCCATCTGTATTGATTTTCAAAAATCTAGTGGGAGGAAGCATCCAATTCCCCCCCTAAATACCTTCCCTCTAGAACACCTGCCTCGCCCAATCTTGAGCCTTCTAGTACCCCCAATAGAAATCCCCAAATTATGAATTATTCTAGTATCTCCAAGATCCACCGAGGTTGACATGTCACATTTAGCATACAAAGTCTCCTGCACGGCCCCAAGAATACGAGCCCAAACTTTACCTACTAGCAACTTCTTATCTTGAAAGATCCTACAGTTGCGCTCCAACCAAATGTGCTAAATAATTATATTGGGACCAATAGGCCACACTATGTGCAAAAAAGAAGTCTTCACTAGAATGGACCCAATGTTCCGCCAAAAATCATCAAGAGAAGAGGGATGCCTGCATGGAAAATTCCAGGCCTCCCACCAAAAATGCCAAATAGTCCTAGCAAAGGGGCACTGAAAGAAAAGATGAGGAACAGTCTTAGCATCTTTTAGACAAAGGAAACATTATGAAGGACCTTGGAAGCCCTACTTATAGAGGTTATCCCAAGTCAAGCACCTGCCATACACCACTAGCCAAGAAAAGAAATTACATTTTGGCCAAGAGAATTTATTCCAGATATTCTTCCACCAAGGAACCTCCACACTACCTAAGGCCTTTATGTCCAAAGCACAACAGTGCACTTTCCTTTAGGACACAAACCCCAAGCCAACACATCCCTCCTTGGAAGAGAACAATAGACTCTATCAGCCAAAATAGAGGACAACTCCCTCCTATCCTCCAAAGATCCACCTAGGGGCCACTCCTACATATCCTTCAACTGGTAAACAATAGTCTTCCCCAAAGCCTGAGGGGATTTGAAATCCATCACTCTGCTCCAACCAGCCAAAACAAAAATCCTACATAAATCCTCCAAGTGAGGATGTGAGGAGAGAATAGGCGGGAAACCATCCCATGAGTCATGCCAAGAAAGAGCATCAAAACCTCTATTGTAGGTCCAAAACAAGCCTTGTTTAACCAACGTAGCTCCCCTCTTGAGAGTATCCCAGATCATAGAACCTTTCCCCAAAAGACTAAATTGGGGAACCTTAGTGCCATCCACCCCCCCAAGCTACTTGAAAGTAAGGATCCTGGACCAAGACTGATACTTGTGGGAACACCATCTCCAGTACAACTTAGCAGAGAAAGCTTTCCCATTCCAATCTGCCCTACACAATCCCAGACCACCATCTTGCTTTGGCTAACAAACAACTTCCCACTTAATTAAGCTCCACTTCTTTGAAAGGAGATTACTCGAACAAAGAAACTGCCTACAGAGCCCCTCAAAATCTTTGATGAAACTTGAAGTAGTCATCACAAAGCATTTGTATATAGGTAGGGCCTATACCAAAAACTTCAATAGAGTAACTCTACCAATCGTAAAGAGCCATCTATAGGTCCAATGACAAACCAACCCTCATAATTTATCAATCACCTCCTGCCAAAAATTCCAAGGAAGCAGGCACACATCCAAAGGGATACCAAGATAGATAAAAGGAAGCTTTCCCACCTAAAACCTTAAGATCCTGGCAATACGTTGTTGAATAAGCATGTGGGTATTAAAGAAATAAATGTAAGACTTACTTTCATTTATGCTTTGGCCTGAGGTAGCCAAGTAACAATCCAACATCTATTGAAAAGCCACAGCTTCAGCAATCTTAGCAGCACCCATCAAAGTCAAATCGTCCAAAAATTGAAGGTGAGTTTGAGGGAGAGAGTAGCTCCATTTCCATCCTTAAATGAGCCCATTCATAACCCGAGACTTAATGAACCTCCCTAAACCCTCAACCATCAGGATGAACAAATATGGGGATAAGGGATCCCCCTGTCAAAGACCTCTAGAAGCGCCAAATAGATCAGAGGCCTCTCCATTTATGAGAATAGACAAAGAGGACGTCATCACACAACTCATGACCCAATCAATCTACTCCCTACTGAACCCAAAGGCTCCTATAATTTTGGGCAAAAAACCCCATTTAACTCTGTCATACGCCTTAGCCATGTCCAACTTTATAAACATGGCCTTTTCCTTCGAAGAGGCCATGGAATGTATAGTCTCTTCCACAATAACTATACCATCCAAAATCTATCTACCCGCAATGAATCCCCCTTGTTCTTCTAAGATCAACTTATCTAGCCATGGCTTCATATGTTCAACAATTAGCTTTGTGATGATTTTATATACCACGTTACACAAAGCAATTGGTCCAAAAAGATCTAGAAAATCAACACCCTCACGTTTTGGGATAAGATCAAGAAACATAAAATTCATGGCTCTCAAAATTTTCTTATTCCTTAAAGATTATTGCACAACCTCCAACAGATCAAGGTTGATCACTTCCCAAAATTCTTGAAAAAACTCTATCAAAAACCCATCTATATTAGCTCCTGAGCCTTCCCTTTTTTCAACTGAAACAACACCTCCTCCAAATCCTTCAAAGAAATAGGCTTAAGAAGAGAGGCATTCATATCTATAGTCACCAAAGGAGGAATACAAGCCAAGATAGAAGCTTCTTCCTCACAAGCAAGCAGGGTATCTTTAGAAAAGAGACTAAAGAAAAAGTGGATCGCCTTACTAGAAATCTCCAACGAGGAAGAAAGAACAAAGCCCTCAGGAGATGGAAGAGAAGAAATAATGTTACCTTGTTTACGAGCCTTCATTGAGTTATGAAAGGAGGTATTCCTATCCCCTTCTTGAAGCTAGTCAACACGAGTTTTTTGTTTCCAAAAAAAATCCTCACAAAGCTCCCATTCCTCTAGGTATTTAACCACACTATCCTCTAACCTGCTCAAATCCACATCAAGACCTGGATCCTGAATTTGCTTAGTAATAGAATCCAAGCACTCCTAGGAAACCCTTTTCCTTTGGAACACATTACCAAATTGATACTTATTCCAATGTTTTAATTTATACTTCACATATTGAAGCCTCTTCATGAAGGAGTACATAGCCATACCAAAAGCTAGTCATCCTTCAATCCACCATAGAGAAACTAGGTCAAGAAAACTCTCCTCTTTGAGCCACATAAGTTGAAATCTAAAAGTCTATTTACTAGAACCACCAACTAGATGGGCAAAGAATTTAATCGGCCAATGCTCTAATCCCCACCAATCCAATATTTTAGAGCTTGACAACCACTTGTCACCAACCCAAAAACTGGAAACCAAAAAGTTGTCTAATCTTTTAGAAATGGCTTCATCCCCAAGCCTCCCATTATTCCAAGTAAACATGCCATTCAAAGGTTTAATATCCACGAGTTGAAGCTGAGCCAAATTCTTCCCAAGATGACCAAAAGAGGGGTCCAAACAAGGCACTCCCCCCCTTTTCTCCTCAAGAGAGGAAATTGCATTTAAGTCACCTTCCATAATCCAAGGAAGGGATCCAATGATCTTAGAAAATTGATATGAGACCACAAGAGAATCTTACCAGGGACATCCATCAAAGCATAAATGTTGGAAAGAAAAACTCTTTCCCCTGTCTCCAAACTAATCACAACAAGAGAAATGGAGAATCTACTAGAGAACCACCAAACAAGAGAGATTCGCAGAGGATCCCAGAAGCAAGCAAGACCTCCAGAGCTCCCCTACACACCCACACACTGACATAACCCTCTATTCCAAACCTTAGATGCACTTTACAACATATTATCCACAAATAACTTTGTCTCCATAAGGAAAACCAAATCTGGAGAATGAGCACGAACCAAGTCCTAAATAGCATTTTGTTTGGGGATGCTATTCATACCCCTCACATTCCATGATAGCACAATCATCGCGAAGGGTGAGAGAAGTGGGTATCTAATGTCTTCACCAACCAACTTAACTTTCTCCTAATCTTTCTTCCTACCCACCTTCTAAGACTTGTCAGGAGCACTCTTTTTAAGGGGCTTTTGTTACACACCCAGAATAGGGGAAGAAGTAGAAGCTTTACTCTTTCCAAAATCTCTCAAACCCGAACCTCCAACAGGGAAAGCACCAACAACAATTGAGACCAAAGGAGTACCAACCAACACACAAGGATCCCCAAGCCCAACATCAAGGGAGGGAACCAAATCATCCTTCACTTCCCCAGGAGCCTCCATATGGACAAGAACTAAAGAAGTAACAACCATAGGATTAGGATTATGAGTAGTAAAAGGGGGAGCATCCACATGCATGTCAGGAGATACCCCCTCCTCGTGAACTAAGTCATCCAGTGCATCAAACCTGTTAAACATCCCCTCCCCATGGCGATCCTGAAAAGTCCTCTTTTGACCTCGGCCTTTGTTTTGAGGCCTAACAGGCACAAAGCCATCCTTATCCAGAGTCACCCCTACATGGGACCTTTTCCCTTTTCGAATCCTAGATTTGATGGAGCCATCCCATTACCTGAGTTACCCACACCAAAAGCATGTGGACACCTACTCTAGCCATACTCTCAGCATAAATGACATATAAATGACAAAGTTTCATAATCTAAAGGCTGAGTCCAAGAACTAGACCCCACTGTCAGATCAATAGAGTTAGGAAAAGGTTGAATCAAATCAATCTCCACACAAACACATGCATAGGAAAATATACTCTTCTCCAAAGTTCGTTGAGAGGGGCCAATCGATTTTCCTAGTGACATGGCAATAGACTGTAGAATATATCTCCTCCAACATTCAAGTGACAATCAAGGAAGACAAAACCAAACCGAGACCTTGGATGGCATCTCTTCCACCAAGTTAAAGCCTACATACTGTGGTTTAATGTATAGTCCAACCTAATTATAAAAGTACTTGCCACACTCAAAAGCCCTGTTTCGATCGTAAATGCATGAAAAATCCACCAAGAAGAAGTTCTTTGCAGCTAACAGAACCTCAAAATCCCCCTCTGGGTTCCATGTCCTCTGAATCCAGGGGTCAAGGAAAGGAAGAGAGACCCTCATCCCCAAAAAATTGTAAATTAACACATGCTTGTTGTAATAGTCTAAATCCTCTTAAATCACTTCCTTTTGAATCACCACCACCAAACACACTTGAGCCCTTTCCAAACATCCATTAATATTTTTCACTTTAAATGTACCAATCCTAGACAAGCCCACTCTAGGAGAAGATAGAGTGGGAAGCCCATCACTCACCACTATCATCGCATCATCCCCCAACACCTCATCCTTCCAAACATTCAATGCCATGGGAACCCCACTTGGTAGTCCTAACCGAACAACACCACTTCCCATAGCCTGACTGCTTCAAACTCCCACCACTGAGCATGAAAAAGAAATCCCCACACACACACCCCACAACCCATCCCTCAAGCTAGCAATCCTCGTGGCCAAAGAAAGGCCCAAGTGGATGAAACACAACCTCCTCGCATGACCAGATAGAGGCTCAAACAAGGAGAAACTCCAACGTGCCCACAATAGGCCAGACCAAGCCCAAAAACACTGCCAATAAGTCGCACGAAGGAACATATTAGCAATGAAGAGCCTGCAGAGAAGAGGAAAGAAGGATTGCAAAGAGAAAAAAGAAACACCCCCCTGAGCACACAATAAACCCCCCCTTAGTAGGAAATTGCACCAAGAAGATGATCCCATAGTCTGCTTAAACATGCACACACCAAGTTCACCATGCAACCTAGGCCGAGACGGTTGTGAGCGCACTCACAGGAACTAGAGCAGGTGCCATTTTCCTCCTTTGTCATCTATATTCCAATTTTTATATTTTTTTGTTTTTTCTTTTAAGCAATGATTTTTTTAAAAAAAATAAAGTTTGAATTAAAATAAATAAATAAATAAAATTGCAAACTTAACTAAAATTGAAAAATTAATAGTCAATTTTAGTTTTTTTGGGCCTTCTGCCTATGATGGAAAGGTCGGATTTGAACCATAATGCTCTGAAATGGAAATTATTTGTTGGATTTGGCAATTAACCTTTCGTTTCAAATTCTTGTAGATCTGGCCTCCGGTGTCAAATTTAGACAAAATAAAAGGCAGATCTGACTTTCTCAGCTACTTTGGACTCAATGGTGAGCTCAAAATTTCTCCAAGAAGCTTAAAAAAACCTGCATCTAGCAAGTCAATGTATAAACCCTCCCAAAAAATGATAATTTCTCCACACTTTTCTGATTCTCTAGATCATTCAAGGATGCAAGAGAAGAGCATATTTAGTGCTTTGAAAAAAAAAACTCTACACTCCCATATTTCCTAAAATATTGCTAGCCCACAATTCATTCTTGTTCTGATACTATGTAAGATTTGTTAAATAGCCTACCCAAGATACAAATGATTGAAAGAAAGCAAATACAAAAATAAGAGATAAGAAAGAATAAACTATATTCCTCTCAAGAGAATGCAAAGCTTCTATGAGCTTGAGAATTGGAATGAATGGTGCAAGATTACAAAGGGAACCCCTTATTTATATAGGCCAAGGTGAGGGATAATATGTCATAAGATTATGACAAGTGTCTTAATCTTATGATATGAGACATAAAGTGGATTTAAGTATCATAATATTGTGGCAAGTGCCTTAATCTTATGATATAAGACACAAAGTGATAAATATCCCATGTGGACCCTAAGTAAACTTAAGTAATAAGGTGTGAAAAAGAACCTAAGTGGATAACTAGCTAGGAAATGCACTAGCTAGATAAAGTACCCCTTTCACATCAATATAAAGAGTTTTAACTTTAGTTGACCAACCTATGACCTACATGAGACATACATTTTTGCCTAAATATGTTGAAAATGAGACAATGCATTTGAGGCTTTAACATAAAACACAAAAAAAATATCAATCATCCATTTGCATATAATGAGGTAGTTATTAAGAAGGAAAAAATACTAAATTTTATTGAAAAAAGGTGTTCTTACAGTAGATATAAGTCTAAAATATGTGTCTTTTCTTTGAAAATTTTGTTAAAAAGTGTATCTCAGTGGTGTGATTGAGAAAGATGAGTTACAATGTTGCTTTTTGGCTTTTACAACTCAAAAACATGAAAGAAGTCCCTAAAAATGAAATCTTATGGGTCTTATTTCTCATCCCAAGCATAAGAGAGAATATAGGACCTGTTTTTTACTAAGTTATCAAGTTGAAAAGTAGGCCAACCTTCTTTGCATGCCCAAGAAGTTTCCTTGCTTGACTTGGTCTCTTTAGGCTCTTAAAAATGTGTTCTAGTTGGTTATGAGCTTCTAAATTTGTGGAAGAAGTTGAACTACCCCTAGATGCTTGCAAACTACCCTTGAAACACTCCACTTCTTGTCCTTGTCATCCTTTGTGCCTTTACTACTCAAAACTCCCTTCTAGATGCTCTCATGTTTTCCTTGATTGCTCATTAAAGAAAACTTCTCTATTTATCATGTGGCTTATTCCTTTCCTTAGTTATCATTTGAACACGCATATTTTACTATGGAAAAGATTTAACAAGTTTAGGGTCATATTAGGGAATTGTATACTCATTTGAAAACTTTTCTTTTATTGTGACATCATTTTCATATTTAATATTTTGATCATCATACCATAGTCTATCCTCTTATGATGTTGATTGCCCTTCCATGTGATCACTTAATGGTTACTATCTTTTGTGGCTGCAAGACCTTGAACCCATATTGTCATGTCTACCTATATTTGATTGTAACCACTTGCTTCCATGGATTGCATAGGGTTTATAGCTACCCTTTCTCTTGTTTCTTAGCATTTAGATGCATAGTTCCCTCCATACACTATCACCTTTAGGTATGAAAACTATCCTTGCATTAGTTTTTTGGCATAATGACTACCCTTCATACATAGGACTATATTGTGATGTTTATTCATGATTGTGATTGCATTCATTTATGGTTGTCTTCAATATTATTGCTCATGATTATGGTTGTCTTCACATGATAGTCATATTGTCATTCCAAATATTCATTTTCCTTCTTCATAATACTATCCTTCTTTTACATAGTCCATTCATTCTATTTCCCTTGATCTTATCATAAACCTTGAACTTCAGTCATGCAAGCAAAGGTCATAGGAAATAGACTCATAGTCTATGCATACCATCATACCCTCACAGTCATATATGATAGACACGCCTCAAGTCATGGCCAAGGAGAGATTACTTAGGATGCATAGTCCTAGATGACTGTGATCCACATCACTGTCATCTAAAACTTTTACCATTGACTATCTTTGATATGATTTCCATGTTACCATTTGTGTTTGAAATCTTCCATATGTTGTATTAAATATTGTCAGATGTCCATAGTTTATATCATTACTACCTTCTTCTTGATCCTAACTCTCATGTCATGAAATAACTATGCCTATGTAAAAGCCCACTATCCTTCACTCATAACCACTGTCACTCATAGGACTATTATCTAGAACTAGTAGAACACATAGGGTTATGGAAGGATTTGATAACAAACAAATTTTTTAGCAAGGGTCTATAACATGTCTTCAACATAGCCTTCTATGACTGTCATATCTCCCCTATGTTCTTTTTATGCTTACTGTCCCTGTAACTATCAACACTTTGTCCTCTTGATAACTAAACTGACCTATTACAACCTTCATAATTGGATACTCTACACCTTTACTACTTTTCATTGCTCACAAATTTTTTGACACAAATCTCCATTTAAGACTATCATGAATGATGAATTTTATACATTGTGAGACTATCCTGATGGATCCTGACACTGTCATTAGGTTAATGGGTGTGCATGTTAGGGCAACTCTTACTCATCATATCGTTTGGTTTTGATATCTATCACTTGTATGTTTTTGCTCTATTCATTCATCACTCTTCATTTCATCACCATTCTATTGTTCTTAGCCCTATGGGTTGTCCTTGTGGATTTTTTACCTATGTTTTCCTTAGAACATTGTGATGTTTTCTATGTACTTAAATTGTCAATACTTTTCAATTCTTGTTTGTCTACCATTATCATAGAAAGATTGTTTTTGTAGTATCTCCATCCCTTTTTATCTACTATCATCAAGGCCTTATAAAAAACTTCCATACATGCTTAGGAGCACTCACTATGAAGGACTATCATGTTAAAGCATGCTTCATATATCCTACCCTTCTCTAGGAATGTCTTGTGCACTTTTATACTTTGGGATTGGTTATTGTTGGATTATCATAGATTATGCATATTGAGCTAATTTTGAATATTCAACCCTTTATGACTTTGACACTACTTGCTTCACCATTTGATGTTGATAATGAAACACAAAATAGCGAACAATACACTCATTATCTATTGCAACAAACCCTATATCATGTATTTGTGTTAGGGATCTCCCTTCAACATCTTATGAATGTGCATGAACTTTAAAATACATCCCTTCTAATGATCATGGTCTCAAGGTTGAAAAAATATTTTCTTTAAACTACCTTGTAGCTCATACTCTTCCGATTGTTTTGTGACTATCACCACATTACCCTCTTTAAAGCATTTTACTTTTCACTATAGCTTTATGGCTCTGAACTTTAAATATGAGCACCTTAAAAATCCCACCCTAGAATGACTTGATAGTTGACAATAGGGATAAAAACCTCTATGTTTCTAAGGGTTTGGTCACAATGAGAATGGTGGTATGAAAACCCTAATAAGATTGGAAACCACTATTGAATACCACCTTGGTGATGCAAACTCCTATTCAAACAAAAATATATGAGTCTACAATAAATAAAACCTTTCTAAGAAACCTTGGAAAGGCTCAAGGAAGATACCTTGCAATACAAATAAAAATACATGTAGATGCAACATGGGTAAGACTGAATCAACCCTTGGAATTCATCCATATTCCTTGAAACATGCTTCTATGTTTGCTACATGGTGAAAAATTTTCTTAGCTTCCTTATTCTCCTTGACTAATTCAACATCGTTACACCTAAACCCTAATGTTTATTCTCATATGTGAGGGAAAGTTTGACTCTTTCCAAAAAGAAAAGAAAAATTTACTTTTTCCTTCAACATTGGTGCCCAAAGTCTTCCATGCAACTTTTATATATTACCTTGCCTAATTTTATATTTAAAGCTTTTCATTTTTTGCTTTTAACAATTTATGAGACTTTAACTTAGCTTTAACAAAAATTCCCTTACAATGCTTGAGATTTAATTTAATCCCAAGGATTAAAATAAGCTAACAAGAACTAAATATGTCAATGGACTCTCACTACACACATAATGTGTGTATTGAGAGCTCCTCATGACACCAAAACCACTACAAAAGGATCATCCATCACAAAGTGACAAATCCATATCACTATCAAATATCTCATTTAAGGAAATCTCAAGCTACACATGGAACCATGATAAACATATCCTAACTAAATATTGAGCATGAACCTCTTAAAATCAAAGAACATAATTTCAAAAATAGTAGATCCTAAAGTAGGACCATGATCTCCAACCAAGAAGATAAAACTAACTATGAAACCACATAAAGCTCCCACTAAATTATAATCCAAAGCCTCTCATTCTATCATAATCAACAACTATAGGTTCCAAAATATAACTACCTCTAATACTCCAAAAACCATCTCTATGCCTCACTACAATGAACATACCAATGCACCAAGGTGACAAAGAAAGGCTAACTCGATACATTATATACTAGTTAAACCGTGAGATTTATACACATGTGACATCTCAAAATTAATATAAATGCATGGTAAATTATGTAAATAAAACCAAAGAAACAAAACACACACAAATATTTAACAATGTTATAAATAGATTAAACATCTTATTAGTAACATGTAAAATATATATAACCAAAGATAGCATGTAGATTTTCCATGACTAAAACACCAAATTGACTCTAGATCCTATTTTTTAAAAACCCACAATAAAGTAACCATAATTCAAGAACCCAATAAGAAACCCTATAAAAATATTAAATGATAGGGCACATACCAACACTTCCACAACTAAGAATCCTACAACCAACATCCTAAAACTATGCATGAAGCATGTAAATCTATAATTTCCTCCATCTAGAAACCCTGAACAATAGTCTTTTCACATATCTATAAAACCATTTATTTTAATTACCATGCAAAACCATCCATTTAAAATTGAATATGTTTATACACCCAAAAACCCACAAATTTGAAAAGACCAAATATATTATATGAAATACTAGAATATCATAAGTATTCAAACCCATAGATTTTGTATCTTGAAATATATATAATCTATATATATCTAAATAACATAAATTTGAAAACATGCAAGTATAAATATCCAAAAGGATTAGATGGTTGTCTAGGAAATCTAAGACACTAAAAAATAAATTCCTCAACCATCACTAATTACATATAAATAAAGGATCCAAATTTTATAAGAGCTTCCAAGTCACCAAAAGACCAACTCCATAGCCCACATACAACCAAAGGCTAATCATCTAGTGCTATCATAAAACTAGGGGCTAAAACCATGAACCAAACATAAGCACTCCTTATGATAGTCACCAAAACTAGTGATTTCCCATTTGATCATGACTTAAAATAGGCACCCAACATGAACACTCTTTCATTGTAATGACCATAGGATAAAGGAAGAAAACCACCATGGTAGAGGGTAATCACATTGTAGACATCTAAAATTGACACATCATCATTTCAAATAATCACCTAACAATTTTGATACTTAGGTAGTTTTACAAGGTTTTAAACTTTGGGGATTAGAGGGAACAAATGGAGATGAGTGGAAAGGAAACCCTGATAGTAGAAAAGATGATAGATGTAACATACCCAAAGTTTTCCCTATTGTTTTTACCTAAGTTTTACCCAGAATGTGAATAGTTCAAGTTCTCAAAAACATGGAAATAATTTTTTTCCTTTCAAAAACATATTTGCACATTGAAATAAACCATTTCTCATTACATTGCATAAATGATGTAACATTACATAATCCCAAGTAAACTCATCTTTCAAATACAAATTACAATAGTTTCAAGATCATATTTATAAATTCATAGCTCACAAGAGCTTAATGGTACAAGAGTATAATGGTCAAGATGTCCACATTTGGAACACACATCTTCATCTTCTTCTATTTCACAAGTCTTGATTGTTGACTGTAAGAGGGAAAGCATCACCCAAGTGATTTTCCTCCAACCACAAACTTAAGTGGTCCTTCACACATCTCCTAATCTGTAGATGGCCCTACCCTTCAATGAAGAGTTTGGTCTGAAAACCCTCTAGATATTCCTACTTGAATATGGTGTTGTGTCCTACATATAACTAGTACTATCATACACTATGGATATGTGATGTCCCTGTTTTTAATAAGGCCAAAAAGTAATTTGATTAATTATTTAAATATTAAACTATCTTTATTATTTAAAAGACTTTTTATTATTTAATTAATTAATTATAAAATATGACTTTATTAAAAAATTAATGGCTAAACTATTGCTTTTATAAAGTCAAGAGTTCTTTGAAATATTTTTGACGAGAACTATAGCCTTCCAAAGTTGAAAAAATAAATCAGTTACGAAAACTGAATGTTGGCCAACTATACTGGTGAGTTTGGGGGTCTGCAGATTGATCACAGAGAAATTGAATTTTGGTTGAGTTTTGATATCGGGAGGTCTGAGAACAGAAACTCTCAGAATCTCAGAGAGCCATGCTTGGAAGAAAACCCAAGATGGTTAATTAGCAAATATTATAATTGTTAGTGCCGGAGCAGTTGGTGCATATCATTGATATGAATCATCTTCTTTCAGAGAGGTGGGCTCACCTACACGAGATGGGAAAAGGCAAAGCTTGTGCATCAATTCATAACACGGGTGGCTAACTAGCCTCGGGCTTGAGTCTCACGGGTATGTCCCTAATATTGACGTTTAGTATATACTATTTGTGTCTTGCATAGTTGTTCACATGGAAATTGTCGTATGAGAATTTCATTATATTCCCTGTAATCTCTGCAAACTTGGAGTGTCTCTAAAGCATTCTATAAATGGCTATTTTGTTATTTTCTTGTTCGATATGAATTGAGTCATGATTCAATGCATACACTCATTGGAGTTTCCAATTGTGTTTATTTATGCCCTGGAGGTAAAATGCAAATTCTGAACCATAATTAAGCTTTGTATTGTGCACTAGGATTACTAAGTAATCTGTCCTGTTATTCTGGTTTGCACATATTTCATGGATGCAATCACATTATGTATAAGTTACACTGAGTCCCACTGGAACAACAAGCAAGTTACAAACCAATTGATAGATACAACCAGGATATCCAGGAATGTGCCCTAGCATTTGGCATTGTAATTCAGAGTAATTATGAACAATCATATTTAACCTGTGGGAAGGAAAGGTCCCCTTGGGAATTATTTGATAATAATCAGAGTTGGCTGTCCAATTGAGAAACTATATTGTGCAAGTAGTTTGATAAATAACATTGTCGAACTTGGTAATCAATTGATAATCGTGGCCTAAGGGGTTGGGGTTACAGGATAGTCCCCAACTCTGCATGACACTCCTAACTAGCTATGCAATCCTAGATCACAGTGAATCGACAAAGTGTATGTAGTGACTTCTACACTTACTTTGGCCAAAGTTTTGATACATACATCAAATTCACTTTCTAAGAAGTAGTGGCGTATGTTCATCTACCCCATTACTCAACTTGAAAACTCTATTGACCTAAGAAAACTCTTGTCTTGGTTTTGACCTAAAGATTTAAATAATATAACAAGATTCTATTCTAAAAGTGATCACACACTTATATTGATCTAATTGACCAATTAGGTTTAACCCAACCTCTAGTTTATCCTAACCCAAGGAAATAAACTTTCCTCCTACTTTTTAAGAAACATGAGCAACCGAGAATGCAAGTTGTCCACTCATAGTTAAACTACCAACATAGGTATTCATAACATCATACCCTAGATAATGATGACATAATACTTCTATCATAATATCAAACCTTTCCATCTCAAAACAATATAACTTTTTCAAGCAATACATATACTATATTGTATTTTAGATATTATCATAATACCTTGTATTTAGCTTCACTTTACTACGCCAATCAAACATTAAAGTCAAGATAGCTACATATCATGTTATTAAGATTCCTTAAACTAGCTTGTATATAATCTAGCTAAATGCATAATCACTTCATGAACTATTCAATAGCTATAGTATGCAAATAATAATTGTTCAAACACTTCCAAATAGTAAAAAAACATAGTTTCAAAAATAGAGAGAGAAAGAGTTAACAATATCTTAAGCATGCCTAGTATAAGTAGTTCCAAATGAATCTCTTGCAACTCCTTGCTCAATGTAAATGGATTAGCTTGCTCCCTCCTCTAATCTCAACTCTTCTTATTGTTGTTACTCAATTGATAACTTAAACTACACAACTCAATCTATCCTTACTCTCAGACAAGTATTCTATGCTCTCAAATCTCACAAAATAAATTGCTCTGGAACTCACAAAAAGAATACAGAATGAACAATATGAATGCACTCAAGAATGAACCACCAAACACTAAGCTACTACCTTCTATTTACACAAAAATAGATAGCAATTTTCACTTGAAGGTAAGCTATGTTTCTTGCCACCTCTCTTCTCTTTTCCAATCGTGGGAATTCCTTGATCAAAACAATTGTAGATTTATCTCTTTAAACCACTCAAATGCCTCCTTGAAATGCCATGACCTAGATGATTATTTCAACCTGTCATTTGTTGTTCATCATCTCAGCAAAAAGCTCATATAACATAACACGTATGGATTCCAAATCATAATCAATTTATACTTCTGCCCAAGTCATGATTTAAACAAGTATTTCTCATGATCTTTTACCAAGTCAAAGCTTCCTTTTAAAAGTTGTGAACTAGTCTTTCAAACTTCTATTTACACCTAGTTTCTTGCATGGCTTTTTTTCCCTTTAACTTTTACTAATTATGTGCCCTATGTAGGTGGCTTATGGTTTTATAACAGTTACTTTTAAAATATCACAAAACAACTATTAATTTACATCGCCACTTTTCCTTTTGGCGTGGCATTTTTCCTTCCACTACATGCATGGTTACTCAGCCATATTGTGGCTGCCTTTTGCATACTTTATAATAGCAATAAATACTTATATTATGTTATATCATATCTACTTCCATCGCATTATAATATGTGTATGGCATTTTATATATATATATCAATATATGTGTTCACATAATTTTATATATATACACCAACTACATATATATATATATATATATATATATATTTGTCATTTAACTAAATATGTATATTTACATATATTAGTGTATATATATTATCATAATTTTAATATCATACTATATATATCAATATGTATATAAAGTATATATATATCAATGTGAATACACATATGTATGACATATCTACATATGGGTATACATAGAAATTTCTATATATGCATGCTTATATGCACATACATTCATATATATGGGTTACCACATATATATATACATATATACATTTAATATATACATATCTATTTATATATATTTAAATACACAAAATATATCTCATGCTCATCAAAAGGATTTTAACACTATGACCCAAATTGACTAAACTATGAAAGAGAATCAAAGACAATCATCTAAACACTCCTATCAACCCAAAAAGCTATCAACATGGTTTAACACTTATCGACACATAGCTCAAATTGACTTAACAAGGCTTTTCTAACCTAGGTAGTGAGTGTGTGTCTACTCAAATAGGTACACTAGTGGTTTCCATACCAACTTCCTCTCCTGGGTGATACTCTCCCTCTCCTAACTAGAGGGATTGAATCTTTCCTGCATCCAACTTAGTGCAACATGAACAAAGTTAGTTGATAACTTGAAAATCATATCCATCACATATCATTTGCATCATTAAATCATTTAAAAAGAAAACTCATCATAATGCATGTTCATTCATCTCACTCATTCATTGAAATTCATTAAGACATAATCATGTATTAAAACATATCTACTCATAAAAAGGGTAATAATAATTGGTGAATAACAATGGGGTGTAACAATAGAGCAATATTTTTCCAAGAATACACTTTGGAATTCAGGGATTAGGAATGCTTCAAGGAGGCATGAGCATAAATAAAACCCCTACAATTTGAAGGGTCAAAAATTCAACACAAAACTTATATGAGGCTTCTAGGTAGGGTATCAAGAGTGATAGGAAGGGCATACAAGAAATACTACCCCTGAAACTTCACAATACTTAGCCAATATTGCAAGGATTAAAGTGGAGATTCAAGATCAGTAAGGAAGGTATGAAGGTATGAACAAACCCAAACTCCAATAACCCAAAAAAATCAACACTTAGTCAGTTTTCCAACTTTGGTATTTGACTAAGACATGAAAAAGGAAGATTAATGCAACAAATAGAGGAAAAAATTCATGTCATGACGAGCCCATTTGAGATTTCTTAGATTGATTCTAATCAATGGGAAATGGAAGGGGCATGGAATGTCAATATTTTGGTGACTCCCAAGGGGTGTTTGCTTGCTAAATGCTAGAATCTAGTAGCCTTTTTAATCCATTGTGTATAGAGTCACAACTACCTTAAAAATAACTAAAAATTGCCTCAAAACACAGCAAAACTAGAACACATGTGAGTGGAGCAGGGGCGCTCTTTTGAATTTCTCTGATGTTGTAGGTGAGGAGGAGGTTGATTCAGAGGACAAGGCGAATGAATATGGTCCTTTGTGTTTTTTAGTTATGTTTGAGAGGCTTTGGTTGGTGTAGCTGGGTGTTTATGGTGGAGACCTGTTTGTCTTTGTGAGTTGTCTGATGTGGTTCGATGGTGTGTAGAGCCTCTAGAAAGTTTCTAAACATGAAAATATTGAGTTCATTACAACATGTAAATCACTAATTATTTGAGTAAACTAGAAACATAAAAAAAATTCTTGCAAAAGTAGGGTATATACCCTAGAAGGCAGTCTATATCTCATCAGTTGTGTTGTTTTATCAGTTAGTTCCTCAATTTTCAATTTTTTTATCTCTTTACCTTTGTTTCTTGCTTTTCAACTGTCCTAGAATGTGTAGATATCATTTTAGTTTTCTCCTTTTCCAAAGCTTTTTCTTTTTGGGAAAACTATTGTGTTTTCTTCCACAACTCTATGCCCAATGACACAATAATAGGTGTAGTGGGATTCTTTATAGGTCCAATTGAGCTCTTAGGAATTGGATCTTTTCCATTTGTTTCAACCATGGCAAGCTTCAACATGCCGAAATTTCCAATTTTGATCCATGCTCAAATTTGTGGAGTTTTTCTTTCAACTCCCTAATCATTGCATCTCTCTCACAGTCCTTTTGTTGGTATGTTTTCAGTAGGTCTTCTAACTATTTAATTCTCTACAAATCTTCTTGAAGTTCTTTATTTGTGTGCCTTTATTCTAAAAATAATTCTCTTTCCTTCTCAAAAAATTGTTCTTCTCCTACCTCCTTTGTATACATAAACCCCTTTGAGACAGGGCTCTTTAGAGATCTCTTCTTTTTAGCAACAAAAATCTTTTGAATCAAATTCTAAAGTACTAGTAAAATACAAAGGTTGTACAATTGGTGTTTTTATATCATCACCAGGGACATTTCCCTCTAAATCTATGTTTGTTTCAATTATCACATCTTCCTTTTGTTTTTAATCTTTTCCTCTCATGGGCCCCTTCTTCCTTAGGTGATGTGATCACCTTCTTGATGGTATGGCCTTCCTCTACCCCTTTGCAAGTGCAGAGGTAGAAGCCCCACTTTTTCTTTTCTTTGCTTTCGGTGGCCTCTTAATGGATGTTGGGGTTTTCATATTTTCTTCAGCTATAGGCTGCTCAATAGAGGCTACAGGTTGTGTTTCCTATAGACCTTTCTCTTCTAGTTCCTCCATGTTGTAGGTAGGTATTGTAGCAAGAGAGCTAGAGAGCATTTCCCCCTCAGTTGCAGCCTTAGCAGGTTCTTTTACTTCTTGTTTCTAACCCCTTTCTCCTTCATTATAACATTTGAATAATGTTGTTGATGTTACAGTTTAGAAAATATTTCCAAGATACATTAAGAAATTGAACCCTAAGACTTCTCTTAACCCACAAAGTAACTAGACATAAATTTGACAAAGCTGACTAGTTTCTTTTTCTCTTGTATTTGAATGACATTCTCTTCAACAAATTATAAAGAAAATTTGGAACATTTACTCATCTCCCATGGTGTAAGTGGATAAGCAACTTAAAATATACCATGTATAATAGTGATTGTCTCCCATCACAAGTTAAATACCTAATGATGTGTGAGGCTATAGAGGCCCAAATCTAGGGTAAAGATAAGTATTTTGTACCTTGAGAAGAGCAGTCCAAATTCTCACCTAGCAAGGAGAACTCATTTCTAGTTGTGATGGCATATTCCCTTATTGGAAACTCTTCTTCACTCCTTGGAATCCCTAATACTTTTGTAATAGAAGCTTCTAATGCATCCACTCTTAATCCCCTGACAAATGCCTCATTATTTTGCAAGGTGCTAGCAAACTGTTGGGTCATAAGTTCTACTACACCCTTAATATTAATGTACATAGAGTTATGAATAGTCAATTTGTGGCTATCTTAGCTCCTAATTAAACCATTTTATAATTATTATATTATCATTGAGTTAGTTAGGTTAGTCTAGGGCTTACATATGGTTATCTAAGTCGATCTGGGTGATATCCTAGGCACAAATAGGTATATATAGGAGGTTGTGAGTCTTATTTCATCATCATATTATGAATTATGTTTCTCATTGGAGATATTTTGAGGTTTCCCCCCTTGAAGTGGCTTGTTATTCTTAGTTATTATCAAGTATTTACAACATATTTCATATCATATTCTTCTATTGTGTGAGTTATTTCATTACAAGTGATATCAAAGCATGATCTTGGCAATGTAGAGGCAATGCGTCTTCTTAAAATTGGAGGTAATTTTGGAAGGTGCATATCTTTCAAATTGTGATGATTTTTTAAAAAAAAATTTAAAGACCATAATGAATAAGCTATAGTCCATATTTTAGAGAAATTGGAGTAGAATCGAGCAAGTTATTACAAAATTAGGCTTTCTACACAATTTATTTGGAAAGTGCATATCTCTCAAATCCTACCAAATTAGAGCCTAATTTTTAGTGGGTTTTGGAAGACATAATAAAGGAGCCTACAGTATAAAATTTGGATGAATTGAAGCATAAATAAGTTATTTATTACAAAATTAGGGTTTCTAAACAATTTCTCTTAAGGCTACAAATATGCTAATTTCTTGGATTTTTTTTTGGGTAAGTGGTATCTTGGCCCTAGTAAGTTACACTAAAATTTTTAGAGTTTATTTCAAAATTATTGGTTTACATCATGATGGGGCCTGCAACAAGGGGCAAAAAGAATGTTTTCACACCAAGAAAATCCTCTGATAAGGGTGAGGTAATAGTAGATGATATTAATCCCAATGAGGAAATCAATAAGGTCAAGGAAGACATTTCCTCAATGAAGATGGAGATGTGTGGCCTAAGAGGAGATATATCGGGCATACGAAACATGTTAAGTGTCTATATGAATGAACCAAGAAAGGAGGTCTCAAACAACTAAGGTGAAACTTCTAGGTTAGCTACTCTTGACCCAAATTTTAATACTCTTATGGATCTAGGAATTTGATACCAAAGGTGGATATGCACAAGTTTGATGGAAAGGATTCTCTAACATAGATAAACCAAATGGAGATTTTTTTGAAGTACATCAAGTCCCAAATGGATAAAAGGTCATGATGGCTTCCCTATATCTAGAACTAGATCAATTCATTTGGTATCGTTTGCTTTTTACTCATCAAAATAAAAAGGGTCTCATAGTGTCATGGTTAGTTTTTATGAAGGAACTCCAAGAACAATATATCAATAGTGTGACAAACAACATCTTCAACCAGCTAGCTAAACTTCAAAAAATAGGAACAGTTAAGGATTATATTTAGTGATTCCAAAATCTATCCTTATGAGTGGATACAATTATATAGGATAACTTGAATGATTTATTCATGGGTGGTCTCAAGGATCACATTCAAGATGAGGTATGCATGTTTAGTCATAGCTCTATAAATGAGTCTTTTATCTTAGCACATAGGGTAGAGAAGTATGTGATTCCTAAGAAGCAAGGGGCTAATGTGATAAGAGAGAAGGGATATTCAATTCCTTCTCTTCCTCAACCTACTAGGTTGAATCTACAAAAAAATTGAGGAGAAAAGAGAAAAAGGGTTGTGTTTCAACTATGATAGCAAATACAGTCAAGGACATAAATGTAGTGAAAAGAAATTGTTCTATATTAAAGGTTTGAGTGAGGAAGGAGAGAAGGAACAAATATTAAAGGATGAAAGAGATTAAAATGAGGAATCACATGATTCCCACCCAATCATTTCTTGTCATGCACTCTCAAGTTTTAGTGCTTCACAAACTCTCAAGGTAGTGGGTTTCTTAAAGAATAAAAAAGTAACCGAGTTGATCGTCTCAAGTAGTACTCATAATTTCATCAACAAAAAGTTGGCTACTCTAGAGTTTCAAGTCTTGATTGTAGATGGTGGAATTGTTAGTTGTTCTAGAAATTTACATAACATTAAATTATCCACGGGATATTATCACCATGATAGAGCAATTTATGTGATATCCATGGGTGCAAAAAATATTGTTTTGGGAGTACAATGGCTTACTACTTTAGGAACAATTGAGATGAACTTCCAAGAACTA
The DNA here is from genome assembly GCA_007258455.2 of Sequoia sempervirens. Lineage (NCBI taxonomy): Eukaryota > Viridiplantae > Streptophyta > Pinopsida > Cupressales > Cupressaceae > Sequoia > Sequoia sempervirens. The sequence continues at coordinate 115,148 of VDFB02258662.1, read as the reverse complement.
TTCATGAGATTTCAATAAGAAAGAAAAATAGTATAACTATGAGGATTGAAGGCAAGGTCCCCACAAATGGTAAGCTCTCATCAAATGCAAAAATTGCTTAAGAAAGGAGTTGATGGATTTGTGGCCTAATTATGTTAATTAGAAGTCTCTTAATCTAAGGCTCCTACCCACCTAGATTTACAAGAAATAATTGATTGTCACTCAATGGTTTTTGGAGATATGACTAAGGGACTTCCTCCTAAGATGGATCATGATCATGCCATACAACTAGATCCAGGGAGCCACCCACCCAACATCAGGCCTTACAGGTACCCACATACAAAAAAGTGAGATAGAAAAGATTGTTGAAGAGATGTTAGAAGTGGGAATTATTAGGCACAACCAAAGTGATTACTCCTCATCCATGGTAATGGTACGTAAGAATGATAAAATGTGGCACATGTGTTTGGACTATAGAGTGCTCAAAATGTACACCATCAAAGATAAGTTTCATATTCTAGTAATTGATGATTTTCTAGATGAATTAAATGGAGCTATGTATTTTACAAAGTTAGACCTTAGATCTGGTTATCACCAAATTTGAATTAAGGAAGAAGATATTTGTAAGACAAAATTTAGGACTCATGAAGGTCATTATGAGTTTTTGGTGATTCCATTTGGTCTTACATATGCACCATCTACATTTCAAAGTTTGATGAATTCTATTTTTAACAAATTCTCGAGGAAGTTTGTATTAGTGTTCTTTGATGATATATTGATTTATAGAAAGACATGGGAAGAACACTTGCAATATGTAGATCAAGAATTGCAAGTTCTTGAAGATCATCAACTCTATGCTAAGCCATCCAAGTGTGCTTTTGGTCTCAATGAGGTGGAGTACTTGGGACACATAGTTTCACATGAAGGGGTAAAGGTGGATCCTAAAAAAATTAAGGCTATCATGGAATGTCCTATTCACAAAACCTTTAAGAAATTGAGGGGTTTCTTGGGATTGACAGGATACTATCTAGAATATTTGTGAAGAATTATGGTTGTATAGTAGCACCCCTCACCACTTTATTGAAGAAGGATTATTTTTATTGGAATGATTTCACTAATGCAATGTTTGAGAGATTGAAGGAGGCTATGTGTATAACTCTAGTGCTTTCCACTCCCAAATTCTCCAAGGATTTCATGGTGGAATGTGATGCTTTAGGAAATGGGATAGGAGAAATTCTCATATAAGAGGGTCGACCGATTACTTTTGAGAGTCATAAATTAAAGGGTAAGAATCAGCCCAAACTATTTATGAGAAGGAAATGCTAGATATTCTTCATGCAGTAAAATAATGGAGGCCTTATCTAATGGGTAGACACTTCAAGGTTAAGATAGGTCATGATAGCCTAAAATATTTTTTAGAACAAAGATTATCTTCTTAAGAGCAACAAAAATAGGTCACTAATATGTTGGGATGTGACTTTGATATTATATATAAGAAAGGGAAGGAAAATCTTGTGGCAGATGCACTTTCTAGGAAGGATGAGAAATATGAAGTCTTATTGTGTGTCATTTCAATACTACAAGCAAATTGGGTGGCATAAGCCAAAGCAGAGTGGTAGAATGATGTTGCTACAATCAATCTCATTCAACAGTTAAAGAGTGATCCTAGTAGTTTAGATAAGTGTTTTTGGAATGGAGATGTTTTGTGGTATAAAGAGTGAATGCATCGTTGCAAGGATTCCACTCTTAAACACGAGATTCTCATGGAGCTTCATAAGTCTCCAGTTGAGGGTGATTCAAGATTTTTGAAGACATATCATCGAGTCAAGCGATATTTTTTTGGGTGGGGCTAAAAGGTAAAGTTCAAAAATTTGTGGTTGAATTTTTGGTTTGTCAAAAAAATAAAGGGGGGACAATTAAGACACCAAGTCCCTTGTAGCCTTTAGTTATTCCTATCCATCATTGGGAAGAGGTATTTATGGACTTCGTCACAAGACTTCCAAAATCGAGGGGTCATAATGTTATCGTGGAAATAGTAGATTGCATCACTAATTATGCATATTTCATTGCATTATCACATCCTTTTGCAACAAGTACAGTGGAAAAATATTTTTGTAGAACATACAAAAGCTACATGGTACACCTAAGGTTATTGTCAATGATCGTGACCCTATCTTTACTAGTCACTTTTGGAAAGATTTATTCTCATGTTTGGGTACTTAATTGGCTCATAGTTCTTCATACCATCCTCAATCTAATGGGAAAATTGAGGTTGTTAATAAGTATTTGGAAGGATATCTATGTTGTTTCACTTTAGATATCCAGTCTCAATGGGTAGACTGGTTGCCACTATCAAAATAGTGGTATAACACTTCCTGTCATAGTTCATAAAAAATGTCTCCATTATGGTACTATACGGATATCAACCTCCTTCCATTATTTCATCATTAAAGGTATCACCAAGAGTTTAGGCAGTGGAGGACCACTTGCTTCATCAACAATAGGTACTCTTAGGACTCAAGGAGAATTTAGCCATGGTACAAGATCGAATGAAATAGTAGGCACACCAACACCATAGTGAAAGAAGCTTCGAAGTTGGGGACTGAGTCTTCTTGAGATTGCAACTTTATAAGAAAAACTCACTAAAGCAACAAAAAAATAATAATAAGTTGTCTCCAAAATATTATGGCCCATATCAAATCATGCAAAAGATAGGTAGTGTTGCCTACAAGTTGGAATTACCACCTACAACAATGATACATCCAGTTTTTCATGTTTCTTAATTGAAGAAGGTAATTGGGCACAATATCCCTACTCAAATATTATTGCCAGAGCTTGATAAAGAAGGAAGAATCATCTTGGAACCAAAGTGCATTCGTCAAACACACACAAAGAAGCTAAGGACTAGAACAATCATTGATTATCTCATCCAATAAAAGAATTTACTAGTTGAAGATGCCACATGGGAAGATCAAGAGTTTATTCAAAAGAATCTACACTTGATTATAATTTAGGAAAATGCTTCTTTAAAGAGGGGGCATGTTATACCCTTAATATTAGTGTGCATTTTCAAAAGAATCTACACTTGATTATAATTTAGGAAAATGCTTCTTTAAAGAGGGGGCATGTTATGCCCTTAATATTAGTGTGCATTGGTTTATGAATAGTTGACTTGTGGCTATCTTAACTCTTAATTAAGTCATGTTATCATTATTATATTATCATTTAGTTAGGTCATTCTAGGGCTTATATAGGGTTATCTAAGTCGGCTTGGGTGATATACTAGGCATAAATAGGTATACATAGGAGGTTATGTGTCTTATTTCATAGTCATATTGTGAATTGTGTTCTCATTGGAGATATTGGAGGTTTCCCCCCTTGAAGTGGCTTGTTATTCTCAATTATTATCAATTATTTGCAACATATTTCATATCATATTCTTCTATTGTGCAAGTTATTTCATAGCTTGATGTACACCAATATTAAGAAGCATTTTCCTCAATGCTAATCAAGTGTGGATTCTTTTGAATGAACTCCTCATCCTCCCATGTGGCATCTTCAACTGGTAAATTATTCCATCAGATGAGATACTCAGTGAGAATTCTATTCCTTAGCCTCTTTGTGATGAATACATTTTGGTTCCAAAATGATTCTTCCTTCTTCATCGAGCTCTAGTAGTAATATTTGAGTTGGAATATTATGCCCAATTACCTTATTTAAACAAGAAACATGAAAATTGGATGTATCTTCATTGTTGGTGGCAACTCTAGTTTGTAGGCAACACTATTGATCTTTTACGTGATTTGGTATGGGCTATATAATATCTTGGAGATAACTTATTATTACTTTTTTGTTGCTTCAATGAGATTTTCTTATAAGGCTACGATCTCAAGAAAACCCAATCCCCAACTTTAAAACTTATTTTTTGGTCTACTTGTTGCTTCATTCAATTTTGTGCCATGGTGAAATTATCCTTGAGTCCTGAAAGCATATATTGTTGATGAAGCAAGTGGTCCTCTACTACCTGAACTCTTGGTGACACCTTCAATGATGATGTGATAGAAGGAGGATGACATCCATATAGTTCCAAAAATGGAGACATTTTTTATGAGCTATGAAAATAAGTCTTATACCACCATTTTGCTAGTGGTAGCCAATCTACCCATTAAGACTATTTCTCTGAAGTGAAACAAAATAGATATCCTTCCAAACACTTATTAACAACTTTATTTTTCCCATCTGATTGAGGGAAGTATGAAGAGCTATGAGCCAATTGAGTACCTAAACATGAGATTTTTTTTTTCAAAAGTGACTAGTAAAGATAGGGATCATGTTCACTAATAATAACCTTATATGTACCATGCAGTTTTTGTGTATTTTCCAAAAAAAAAAATTACCACTACTTGCTATAAAAGGATGTGATAATGCAATGAAATGTGCACATTTAATGAGGCAATCAACTACTACCATGATGACATTATGACCTTTATATTTGGGAAGCCCTGTGATGAAGTATCCTAAATGACCACCAACTAGAGACTCATGCAGTTATGTGAGAATCTTGTGTTTAAGAGTGGAATTCTTATAGAGATACAATCACTTTTTACACCAAAGAGTATCTCCCCTCCAACAAAACTTATCTGAACTACTAGGATCACTCTTTAATTGTTGGATGAGATTAGTTGTCACAACATCATTCTACCACTATGCTTTGGCTTCTTAAACCCTTGTAATATTGAAAGGGCACATAATAAGGCTTCATCTTTCTCATCCTTCCTAGAAAGTGCATCTAACACAATATTTTCCGTCCTTTTCTTATATACAATCTCAAAGTCATATCCCAACATCTTAGTGACTCATTTTTCTTGCTCTTCAGAAGACAATCTTTGTTCCAAAAAATATTTTAGGCTATTATAATCTGTCTTAACCTTGAAGTATCTACCCATTAGATAAGGCCTCCATTTTTTTACTGCATGAAGAATAGCTAGCATTTCCTTCTCATAAATAGGCTTGAGTTGTTTCTTACCCTTTAATTGAAAACTCTCAAAAGCAATTAGTCAACCTTCTTGCATGAGTATTGCTCTTGTACCATTTCTTAAAGCATCACATTCCACAATAAAGTCAATCCTTAGTGAATTTTGGAGTGGCAAGCACTGGAGTTGTACACATATCCTCATTCAATCTCTCAAATGCTACATTAGTGGACTCACTTCAATGAAAAGAATCTTTCTTCAATAAATTTGTGAGAGGTGCTACTATATAACCATAATTTTTCACAAATCTTCTATAGTATCCCATCAATTCCAAGAAACCCCTCAATATTAATGGTTTTTGGATAGGCCATTCCATGATAGCTTTAATTTTTTTAGGATCCACCTTTACTCCTGTGTGTAGTGTTTTTGTGCTCCTAAAATGCAAGGAAATTCATAAGCCAAGCAAAACACAAAAATAAAGTAAAACACTCAAGATTGGGCAATAGGGAGCTCAAACCAGCATAGAAAGCCTCTTGTTGTGTTGATTTACCCACAATTTGTGATTTGGATGTGTGCTAACTCAAAAATTTGGTAGCATAATGATGTTCAAATGGAAAATGGGTGAGAGAGACTTGAAAATGGCTAAGTGTTTGGATATATAGATTGGAGGATTTTGGATGAAGGGTCAAGATTGGTAGTAGAGATCAAGGGTTGAGATTCCTTGAGACATCTCAACCCACATGGTGATGACACTTGTCATCAAGTGGATGCATGAGATAAAATGGGGGTGCTTGATAAGTACCATAGGGATAGGCAAGAGAGGACAAAAGGGAGTTTAAAATTCCATTATAATCCTCATGGGGATTGAGGAATTAAAAATTCCTCCAAAGGACCTTGGAAAGACAAAAAGGAATAAAAAATTCCTTGGGGGATGGGGAGAGTTAACCAAGGAGTTGATTAGGTTAGCTAATCAATGATTAGGTTGTGCAAACATGGGGTTAGGTGGGTGACTAGGCTAGTGGAGGAAGATTAGGGATAACTTGCATTTTATGGAGGATGTGACACCTCCCTAATCAATTATTAGGAATGTGCATATCCTTAATCCAAGATTATGCAAATTAATTAGGATTAGAGGAAAGTTATGGAGGATGTGACATGAGGGGAATTAAATAAATAGATTATTTATTTATTTTTTGGAAGAAAGTGATAAGTGGTGGGAGTAAATAATTAAAGGTAATTATTTACTTTAGGCAAGGATTTAAAGATGATAGAAGAAATACATTAATATGAAGGCATAATGGATAATGGATATTAATTAAATAATAGGGTATTATTTAATTAATCTAGAGGATATGAAATTGGTTGAATTAGGGGTAAATTGACTAAACAAAAGTGGTTAATTTTCAGTGTCCACAACTCCTTTTGAAACTATGTCCCAAATACTCCACGTTATTAAGACAAAAAACACACTTGGATGGCTTAACATAGAGTTGATGATCTTAAAGTATTTTTAATGCTTGATCTATATGTTGTAAGTGTTCTTCCCATGTCTTTATATAAATCAATATATCATCAAAGAACATTAATAAAAACTTCCTCAAGAATTTCTTAAAAATGGAATTCATCAAACTTTGAAATGTAGATGGTGCATTTGTAAGACTGAATGACATCACCAAAAAATCATAATGACCCTCATGTGTTCAAAATTTTTTCTTACAAATATCTTCTTAATTTGAATTTGGTGATTACCAGATTTAAGATCTAACTTTATAAAATACATAGCTCCATTCAATTCATCTAGCAAATCATCAATGATAGAATAGGAAACTTATCTTTAATGGTGTACGTGTTGAGCACTGTAAATGTAATCAAATATTCTATCAAAATGAGAGACTAAGGGTTCTAAAGAGATTCTAAGTTTCTAGAATTCTACTAAAATTCTAAGACAGATTTTTTATTTCCAGATTTATACTAAATGTGCTGATTGCAGAACATTAATGATTTCGATGTCTGCATATTAAGATTGGAATCATCTTTTGTATGTAAGGAGACCCGCCTCCAAGGGATGCATCTCTTGAGAGGACATGTCTCCACACGTGGAGACACGTCTGCTCATGGGACGTGTCCCTTTGGGCGCAGGTTCCTCTCACAACTGATGATCATTCGGTTTAAACAAACTTAGTGTATAAACACACCCTTACGCATGGCAGATGTATTACAAGAATCCCAAATTTTAATCAATGTGAATTCTGAACATCATTTAGATAACTTCAATTTTATACATGCTTTATAAAATTCAATTATTTACTTATTTCCAAAAATATTAAACATGAAGAGTATTTGATCTTATATAAACGATGATGATGCTTATAGCAATCATTGTTTATATCTGACCTAAGCTACCATTCATTAACACTCCCTCTTAGCTAGGGAAAATATTTCAAATCAAATAAGTGGGGATATCACCTTTACACATGATATCAAAGATAAGGAATGTTTTCTCAAAGTTGTCAAGTCACATGACATTCTTCATAACTCATCTTCATTATGGTATGTGCACTGACATCAAGTCACATGATGTCTACCATAATTCATGGCATATCCATGAATATAAATATCCACCATGATTATCTCTTAAAGATCACAATGATCTTCAGATGATATCAAGTCCCACGATATCCATCAAAGTGTCCAAGAGATACTATCATGACATTTCCACAGATATCAAGTCACATGATATCTATCATGATAGTTTATCATTGTAGAGTCATCACTTTACAATGTCAAATACAAGTGTTCATTATTAGAAAGATCGTCACCTTTCAATAATGTACACAGGGGGAGTAGGCCCATAAATTCATGGAGTCACACACATGACAAAAGAGTTTACACATTTAAACATCTTTATATATTAGTACAATTTGATAAACAATTTGAATTTCAAACATAAATAACAAATTACATTTCAACCATACCAAGTTTCTTCCTGAAGTGCTCTACCTTGATTCGGGAGAGAGGCTTGGTGAGAATGTCTGCAGTTTGATCATTTGTACTAATATACTCCAACTAAATCACTTTCCTTTCCACCATATCTCTTACATAATGATAGGGGATCTCAATGTGCTTAGATCTATCATGAAAGACAGGATTTACAGAGAGTTTGATGCAACTCTGATTATCACAATGAATAATTGTAGGATTCAAGGGCTCACCAAAGAGTCCCACAACAATTTATGAAGCCAAACTGCTTCTCTTACTCCCATTGAGGCTGCAATGTATTCAGCTTATGTTGAGCTCTATGCAACTAAAGATTGTTTTCTGCAAATCGAGGAGATCATAGCTGATCCTAAACTGAAGTAACATCCTGATGTGCTTTTTTGATCAGTTATACTTCCAGCCCAATCTGAATCAGAGTACCCATGTAGATCTAGTTGATCATTCTTGTAAAGAAGACCATATCCAATAGTGCCTTGAAGATATCTCAAAATATGTTTCATAGCCATTAAGTGAATTTCCTTTGGCTCACACATGAACTAGCTGAGAACATTCACTGCATAGCAAATATCAGGTCTGGTGTTGACCAGATACATCAAGGATCCAATCATTTGTCTGTAAAGGGTTGGATCTGCACACTTGGATTCTACTGCTACTTCTTTCAATTTGTGAAGGTTGGTTTCCATAGGTGTAGACATCGGTCTACAGTCCAACATTCCAAATTTCTTCAGAATATCAATAGTATACTTCCCTTGGTTTAGTATAATGCCCTCTAATTTCTGCCATACTTCTAAACCTAGGAAGTAGTGAAATATGCCCAAGTCTTTCATGTCAAATTCAAAAATTAGATCCTACTTCCCTTGAGCAATGAGGTAATCTTCTCCTGTTATCAGTAGGTCATCAACATATAAAAATAATTATTAGCATATCACCTTTAATTACCTTGAAGTAGAGATTGGAGTCAGCATCATTCTTGGAAAATCCTAATCCCAAGAGATAGCTGTCAATTCTTTCATACCAGACCCTGGGAGCCTGTTTAAGTCCATAAAGGGCTTTCTTCAATCTACATACATATGAGTTAGGTTTATGTATCACAAAACCTTCAGGCTGTTCCAAATAGACTTCTTCTTCAATGGTTCCATTCAGGAAGGCAATTTTCACATCCATTTGATGGATCTTCCAACCTTGAGCTGCTGCAATGGCTAACACTGCTCTCATTGATGTATAACGGGCAACAGGTGCAAATGTTTCTTTGTAATCAATGCCTTCCTTTTGAGAAAAACCTCTTGCCACAAAACGTGCTTTATGTTTTTCTATACTGCCATCAGCAACATGCTTGATTTTGAAGAGCCATTTGGAAGAGACAACAAATTTCTCTTTTGGTCTAGGCACTATATCCCATACATCATTCTTTAGAATAGACTGATATTCCTCTGTCATTGCATCCTTCCATGCTCGATGTTGGAAAGATTTTGTAACATTGATAGGTTATGAGTTTATGATGTTGTTCATTAGAGCAACATAGCTAGAGAAATGTTTGGGTCTTTTACTCTCCCTGAACATTCCTTTGGGTGCTGCATGATCCTCTGCTTCTTTGATCATCTTCTTGGCCCAAAGTGGTCTCTTTTTTTCATTGTCATCTATATTCTCATTTGAAGTAGAAGGAAGTTCATGTGGCATTTCCTCAGGATGCTCCCTCTGAATCTCAGGAGTAGGTTCCATTTCAGGTACTCTAGGGGAATAGGTTTCAGTCTCACTAGAACTTCTTGCCCTCTTGAATGCAATTTCTTCTTCAAAGATGACATCTCTGCTCAATTCAATTTGATTATGTCTGGGTATGAGTATCCTGAAGGCCTTGGAGGTTTCACTATATCCCATAAATATCCCTTTCTTTCTGGAATGTTCAAGTTTGAATTCTTCTCCTTGGGCACATGAATATAGACGGGACAGCCAAAAATCCTAAAGTGACTAATGTCAGGTTTTATGCCATTGAAGGCTTCTTCAGGAGTTTTGTTGTCAAGATGAGAATGAGGACATCTATTTTGGATGTAGACAGCAGTCCTAGAGGCTTCTGCCCAGAAAGAGGTTTCAATGTTTTGGTCAAGCAACATTGCTTTGGCAGCTTCTACAATGGTTCTATTTTTTCTTTCAGCAACCCCATTTTGTTGAGGGTTGTAGGCCACTGTGAACTCCCTCTTAATTCCAGCACTCATGCAGAATTCCTTAAAAATTTCAGAGGTGTATTCTTTCCCATTGTCTTTCCTTAAGGTTTTTATTTTCTTCCCGGAGAAGTTTTTTGTAAGTGCTTTGAACTCTTTGAACCTTTTGAGGATTTCTATTGGCTCTTTACACTTAAGGAAATAGATCCAGGTTTTCCTAGAGAAGTCATCTATAAATATGACATAGTATAGAAATCCTGCTTTAGAAGGTATAGACATGGGCCCACATAAGTCAGAGTGAACCAGATCTAACACATTTATGGTTTTGCTCAAACTAATGGGAAAGGATCCCTTTGTATTCTTTCCTAAGGCACAACCTTTACAATTTCCTTCATGAGATGGTTTTAACTTAGGTAAGCCTATTACAAGTTTTTCCATAGAAGGTAGGGCACGAAAATGAAGGTGTCCTAATCTTCTATGCCAAATCTTAGTTGACTTAAAGATGTCAAGGGTAAGGGCTTGTTTAACTTCAGTGCAAAGTTTGTAAAGGTATCCTTGTCTTACACCTATGATTTGGGCTTTCTTGATAGTTGAGTTTTTAGGCCATGCTAGAAATTTTCCATCCATAAATGTAATCCTATATCCATTATCTTCAAGGGAAAATATGGATATTAGATTCCTCTTTATTCCAAGTACAAATAAGACTCCAGTGAGTTGAAGGGAGAGACCAGATTTCAATGTGATGGAACAAGTTCCAACCCCTTTTACTTGATGTGTAGAGTCATCCCCAATTGTGACATCTTCATCAGACTCTTCAGTCATAGTGTCTAAGTGTTCTCTAAACCCTGTGATGTGCCTCGAAGAACCACTATCAATCACCCAGTTGTTGATATTGTTAGATACTTGATTAGATAATGCTAAATAGAACACAAAGTTCTCAGATTCAAGATCTAAATGTCTTTCCTACTTTGGCAAAAGATGCTTGTTGCTTTGATCTATTAGGGCACTTCATTGCATAGTGGCCATATTGATCACATCTAAAGCACTGCACTTGAGAGATGTCTTTCCTTTTAGAAGATCCCTTTCCATTGGAATTTCTCTTTCTTTTAAAAGATCCTTTCTTGTAGGAGTTTTTCTTATTCCTTTTATTAGATGATGTGTTGAGTAAATTAATGTCTTCATCTATGTTTTTCTGTTTGTTTTCTTTTGAGGAGAGTCTTGTTTCTTCTTGAAGGCAGTCAGTTCTTAGCCTATCAAACTTAGGGAGTTTAGATCTTGCACTTATTCCTTGAACAAATGACTCCCATGAGTTTGGTAGGCCTCCTAGTGCAATTAGAGTTAACTCTTTGCTATCAATCTAATATCCAATTGTGGATAATTGATCCCTTAGTTCAATAATCCTCATGAAGTATGCATTAATGGACTCTCCTTTGTTTATTTGAGCATTGTTGATTTTCCTTTTTAATGCAAGAGTCCTGCAGGTGTTGTTGATCTCATAAGTACTCTCAAGAGATTTGTACATATGGTATGCAGTTTCATGTTTTGCTAGGATGGGCACTATATGATCCCTAACTGCATCTACTAGGATTTTCTTGGCCTTTTCATTATTTTCTATCCATTGAGTTTTCTCAGGTTTAGACTTTGTTTCCTTCATATTTTCTCTCACAAGTGAATCTAGCTTATTCTCTCTAAGGATCATCATGATTCTAAATTTCCATGATGTGAAATTGTCTGCTCCTGCAAGACGATCTTCAAATCTAATCATACTTGGCATTATGAAGAATGTGAAGTGAATTAGATTCTAGAAAAATTATGAATTTTCTTGAGCAATTTGATATTTAGATTTGATTTGGATTCACACAACGTTCTGATACCATGTAAATGTAATCAAATCTTCTATCAAAATGAGAGACTAAGGGTTCTAAAGAGATTCTAAGTTTCCATAATTCTACTAAAATTCTAAGACAGATTTTTGATTTCCAGATTTATACTAAATGTGTTTATTGCAAAACATTAATGATTTCGATGTCTGCATATTAAGATTAGAATCATCTTTTGTATGTAAGGAGACCTGCCTCCAAGGGATGCATCTCTTGAGAGGATGTGTCTCCACACGTGGAGACACGTCCGCTCAAGGGATGTGTCCCTTTGGGCACGGGTTCCTCTCACAACCGATGATCATTCGGTTTAAACAAACTTAGCGTATAAACACACCCTTATGCATGGTGGATGTATTACAAGAATCCCGAATTTTAATCAATGCGAATTTTGAACATCATTTAGATAACTTCAATTTTATACACGCTTTATAAAATTTGATTATTTACTTATTTCCAGAAATATTAAACATGAAGAGTAATTGATCTTATATAAACGATGATGATGCTTATAGCAATCATCGTTTATATCTGACCTAAGCTACCATTCATTAACAAGCACTCTATAGTTTGGACACATATGCCAAGTTTCATCCTTCTTATGTACCATCACCATAGGCAAGGAGTAAGCACTTTGACTATGCTTGATAATTCCTACCTCTAGCACCTCCTCAACATTTTTTCTATCTCATTTTTTTGTATATGTGGGTACCTATAAGGCCAGATGTTAGGTGGATGGCTCCCTGAAACTAGTTGTATGACATGATCATGATCCCTCTTAGGAGGAAGTCCTTTAGGCATATCTCCAAAGACCACTGAGTGACAATAAATTATTGCTTATAAATTTGGATGAGTAGGAGCATTAGATTGAGAGACTTCTAATGAACATAACTAGGACACAAATCCATCAACTCCTTTCTTAAGAAAAATTTACATTTGATGAGAGCTTACCATTTGTGGGGACTTTTCCTTCAATCCTATATTTCTGATTGAAATCTCATGAATGTTTCTTGGAAGTTCATCTCAAATTTTCCCAATGTAGTAATCCTTTGTACTCCCAAAATAATATCTCCTACACCCATGGAAGTAGCATACATTGGGCTATCAAGTTGATAATCTCCCATTGATAATGCTATGGAATTTTCCAGAGCAACTAACAGTACCACCATCTACAATCAAGACTTGAAACTTTGGAGCTAGATATACAAAATAATTTAAATGAGTAGCCGACTTTTTGTTGATGAAATTATGAGTACTACTTAAATCAATCAACACTATTACTTTTAGCTTCTTTAAGAAACCAACTACCTTGAGATTTTGTGGAGCACTAAAACTTGAAAATGCATGATAAGAAATGATTGTTTGGGAATCATGTGATTCCTCATTTGACTCCCTTTCACCTTCTAATATTGGTTCCTCCTTATCTTCCTCACTCAGACCTTCAATATAGAACAATTTATTTTCACTACATTTATGTCCTCAACTGTATTTTCCATCACAATTGAAACATAACCCTTTTGCTCTAATCTCCTCAATTTGTTGTGGGGTCAACCTAGTAGATTGAGGAAGAGTAGGTGTTGACTATCCTTTGTATCTTATCACATTAGCCCCTTGCTTTCTAGGAATCAAATACTTTTCCTCTACTCTCTATGCTAATACAAAGGAATTAGAGATAGAGCTAGGACTAAAAATGTGTATCTCATGTGGAATGTGATCCTTGAGACAAGCCAAGAATAAATCATTCAAGTCATCCTCTATAATTGTATCCACTCTTAATGAAATATTTTGGAATTGTTGAGTATAATCCTTAACTAATCCTATTTGTTGAAGTTTAGCTAGCTAGCTGAAGAAGTTGTCTGTCACATTGTTGTTATATTATTCTTGGAGTTCCTCCTTAAAAATTGACTATGAGACAGTGAGACCTTTTGTCTTTCAATGAGTATAAATCCAATGATACCAAATTAATTGATCTAGTTCTCGATAGAGGGAAGTCATCATGGCCTTTTTTCCATTTGGGACTTGATGGACCAAGAAAATCTCCATTTGGTTTATCCATGTTAGAGGATCCTTTCCATCAAACTTGTGCATACCACATTTGGTATCAAATTCATAGATCCCATATGAGTATTAACATTTGGGTCAAGATTTTCTAACTTGGAAGTTTCACCTTGGTTGCTTGAGACCTCCTTTCTTGTTTCATTCGTATAAGCACTTAACATGCTTTATATGTCTAATACATCTCCTCTTAGGCCACACACCTCCATCTTCATCGAGGAAATGTCTTCCTTGACCTTAATTATTTCCTCATTGGGATTAATATCCTCTATTGTTACCTCATCCTTATCAAGGGATTTTCCGGATGTGACAACATTCTTTTTGCCTCTTGTGGCAGGCCCTGACATGATGGAAACTAATAATTTTGAAATAAATCACACAAATGAAACTTAAATTCTCTAAACAATTTACTATAAATTATAAGTGCCAAGATACCTGTTACCCAAAAAAAATCCACTAAATTAGTAGATTTGCAACCTTGAGAGTGAATTTGTTTGAAACCCTAACTTTGTAAGAAATTGCTTATTACTACTTCATTTTATCCAAATTTTGGAACGTAGGCTCCTCTATTAGTTCTTCAAAAACCCACAAAAAATAAGCTCCAATTCGATAGGTTTTGAGAGATAAGCCCCTTCCAAATAAATTAGGTAGAAACCTTAATTTTGCAATAATTCACTAAATTATGCTCTAATTACTCTAAAAACTAGACTATAGCTTCTTTTTTTTAGATTGTAGGAATCAAAATTGAGTTGCTGCCCCTATAAACTACAATGCACCTAGTAAAAAAATTTCATGTGATCGGTGATGTTGCCAAGACATGCCCTCCGACACCACGGGGATGGTGGGGAGACTAGACCTCGTGACCTCTTGCTAGAAACACGATGCTTTATCCAATCAAGCTAGGCCCATTGCCTCAACTATAGATTCTTGAATATGGTCTCCAAAATTGATTTAAAAATCAAGAAAAGATTCACCAAAATCTGAGAGATATGTGCCTTCCAAAATGACTTCCAATATTAAGAAGACGCCTAACCTCTATGATGCCAAGAGCATGCTTTGATACCACTTGTAATGAAATAACTTGCACAATAGAAGAATATGATATGAAATATTCTATAAATAGTTGATAATAACTAAGAATAACATGCCACTTCGAGGGGGAAAACCTCCAAATATCTCCAATGAGAACACAATTCACAATATGATGATGAAATAAGACTCACTACCTTCTATATATACCTATTTATGCCTAGTATATCACCCAGGCAAACTTAGATAGCCCTATATAAGCCTAAGGCTGACCTAAATAACTAAATATCAATATAATAATGATAATATGACTTAATTAGAAGTTAAGATAGCCACAAGCTGACTATTCATAACCCGATGTACACTAACTCTAAGGGCGTAGCATGTCACTTTTTCTTTTCTTTGCTTTTAGTGGCCTCTTAATGGATGTTACAGTTTTCAAATTTTCTTCAACTACAAGTTGCTCAATAGAGGTTGCAGGTTGTGTTTCCTATAGATCTTGCTCTTCTAGTTCCTCTGTGCTACGGTAGGTGTTATAGTAAGGGAACTAGAGGGTATTTCCCCCTTAGTTGTAGCCTCAACAAGTTAATTTGATTCTTGTTCCTGACCCCTTTCTCCTTCATTATGCATTTGAATAATGTTGTTGATGTTGTTACAATTCAAAGAATCTCCCCAAGATACATTGGGAAATTAAACCCTAAGGATTCTCTTAACTAGTAAAGTAACTAGACAAAAATGTGAAAAATTTAATTGATTTCTTTTTATCTTGTATTTGGATGACATTCTCTTCAACAAATTTTATAAAGAAAATTTGGAACATGTACTTGTCTCCCATAACATAAGTGGCTAAGCAACTTAAAATGCATTGTGTATAATAGTGGTTGTCTCCCATCACAAGTTAAATACCTAATCATGTGTGAGGCTATAAAGGCCCAAATCCAGGGTAAAGATAAGTGATTTGTACCTTGAGAAGAGGAGTCCAAATTCTCACTTGGCAAGGATAACTCATTTCTGGCTATGATGGCATCTACCCTTACTAGAAACTCTTCTCCGCTCCTTGGATGCCCTAATAATTTTGCAATAGCAACTTCTAATGCATCCACTCTTAATCCATTCAAAAATTGCCTCATAATTTTGCAAGGTGCTAGCAAACTGCTGGGTCATAAGTTCATTAAATTTTGTGTCTAAGGAAGTAATCCAGCTAGCTTGCCTACTAGAAGATAGGCACACATTGTTTGTCTTCCAACAAAAAAATATGGGTTGTTGGTTCTCTCCTCACTATGTCACCTCCCATTATAACACCTCAATTGTAGTCACTTTCACTAGCTATGTTTTACTTTTTTTTGCCATATCACCCAATTTTGTTGTGTTACCCTATTTTTCACTAGACACCTCTTCTATCTTCTAAACTCTTTGTTTCCTCTTGAGAATAGGCACACATTGTTTGTCTTCCAACAAAAAAATATGGGTTGTTGGTTCTCTCCTCACTATGTCACCTCCCATTATAACACCTCAATTGTAGTCACTTTCACTAGCTATGTTTTACTTTTTTTTGCCATATCACCCAATTTTGTTGTGTTACCCTATTTTTCACTAGACACCTCTTCTATCTTCTAAACTCTTTGTTTCCTCTTGAGAATGGCAGAAAATTAAATGGTAAAAAATTAGAAACAACAAAGGATTGTTAAGTATTCCTACCTATCACATAGGTGACCTAGATACGATCCCTGACAACGAAGCCAAAAATGTAGAGCCTCTCTAATTTCAAATCAACTTGGTTCTTACTAGGTCTACACATAGCTCAAAAGATGAATTCCTAACTGAATAGTTCATCTTTCACAAGAGGCTACATTTAATCATCAACCAGGGACTCATAAAATTTAGATAGTGTTGGAACAATATATGCGTTCATAGATCTTAGATATATCCTATATCAATGGATTATAGGAAATTACACATGTACAAAAGATTGCAAAACCTAGAAAGTGAAATAAATTGCTAATTCACAAAATAGGGGAAATAAATATAAACTATTGCCTCATACTAGGGTACCTAATGCTTAAGACTGTAACTGTCAAATGTTAAAACTGTAGTGTCCTAGCCTAGCTAATTCCTTTGGAGTATGAAACCAACATGAAGCTACAAAATATAATTCAAAACTATAGAATTCCATTCATGAATTACAACACATGCATATAACTAGAAACTACTAACTAAATTCAACAATGCATCATTTAATCTAACAATAGAAAATGAAGTGGATTATCAGTACCTCAAGTGGCCCTTGCTTGGGTTGTTGCTTCCATAGAAGTTTTCAAACACTCACTTACTCAACAATTCATAATATCAAACTAATTCCCTTGATTGTATATAAACATTGAACTCTTACATACAATCCAACAAGAATTTGTTGAAGATTTATTATTCAATAACACATATCTATTATTGCAACTAGTAGCCGATAAACAACTAAGTTATCAATAATCAACTTATCAACTACCAACAAGATTTACTCCTCGAAAATAGATCCCACTATATAGGGTCTATGAGGAGTTTTATTCTTCTCGAACTAAAAATAAACTCGTAAAGAAACTATCCACTCTCCCTCAAAGATAGGAAGAGGACATAGTCTAAAATAGAAAATAATAACTATAAAGTAGGAGTAGAGAAACCAATTTAGAATTCTATGCCCAATAGTTTAGCTGCTATGACAAAGATGTGTTCTTGAGAACATTCATGTCATGAATCAATCCTACTGAGGGTAGAATCCTTCTCCTCTTGGTGGTCCTATTTGGTGAGCAAGAGTATTAAGTGATGACTCACGGTTGATCAATAACTAATCACCTTCACTTCCTTTTGAAAGTTTCATACCTTTGGCCATTTGACTTGTCCTTTGCAACCATCCACAATCCTTATGTTCCGGGTTGGAAAACTTGTTGATGTGGGTAACAATCCTTCTTTTTGCAAGGTACTAGTCTCATTTCTAAGGCATCCACATTATTAACAATGATAAATTAAACATAGAATAATACTACATTCCATATACATTCATGCATTCATACAAGCATATATCAACATGTGTTATGTTTCCATTTCCACATACTTAAAACTACTTAAGAGTATATAAAAGGTATGTAAGGTCTTGGTAATGTCTTTGAAACTTTGCAGAGGAAATGATTAAAGAATAAAATAGTAAAAGGAAAACTAGCCAATAATTGAGGCCATCAGTGTGGCTGTTGTGTTGGAGGGTGATGCTTTGGTGGTCAAAATGCCTTTCTTCCTGGAGGGTCCTTTCTATTTGCCTACGTTGGCCATGCTTTACCTTTCTTTGTGGGGGCTTGGTGTCTAGTTTTGTGGAGGCTCTCTTTTTTAGTTCCTTGGCATGGTGATGGGAGCTTCAATGGTTTATGGGATTGTTGTTGAAGGCTCGACCTTTGGGGTGTGGGTTTCTTTGATTTTTTGGGTTTTTAGAATTGGTTCCCCTTCTTTTCTTACTATCTCCAGGGATTTGTTTGTAAAGTGGGTAAGTGATATTCTTGCTCTTTGTTGTGTCTGCTTTGTAGAGCTATTAAGAAGGATGGTTTTTTCGTCTTCATCTGGGATGTTTGTCCAATCTTTGAGTTATTTGGCCTATTTTTGATGGGTTTGGAGGATGGTTAGTTTGCTAGGCTTGCAATGGGATTAACCCTATTTTTTATATGGTTGATGCTACTCCCTTTGTGTAATGGCCTTTAATTTGTAGGGAATTTGATAACTTTGAGATTCAAAAACTAGTTGATGTAGTTTTCTCTCTAGTTTTGGATTTAGCTTATGAAGAATGCTATTTTGTCTCGGGATTGTTGCCTACAGTTTCTTGGGTTTGTTGGAGTGGGTTGGGCTTTATATCCCCTATTTTTCATCATTTTTGGCTCTCATGATTTGAGGGTTCAAAGGTTAAATCTCTAAAGGAGTGTTTACTACCCTTATTTTTGGTTTAGTGCTAATGATTGGGCTATGCTCAAAGTTTTTGTTGATGATCTAGATGATCTCGTTGTTAAAGGTAGTTTTTACTGCCCTTTCTATTAGTTTGTTTACTCTCTTCTTGCATTCATAGTTTGTATCTCCTATTAAGGAAGATATCCCTCCTATTGAGGTGGAGCTAGCACTGGTGGGTGTGGTTGAGGGTTTACTTTTTCTCTAGTTGGCTCCCTCTCTTGATTCTCCTATTGAGGTGGAGTTTGGTGTTGCCGTAGAGGTTTTTCAAGGGTATAAGGGGACTTATGTTGTCCTTTTTATGTTTTTCCTCTTATTCTCTTATTGAGGTGGAGTGGTAAGGTGGGTGATGCAATCTAGTTTTTGCATCTTTAGGAAGCTCTTGTGAGGTTTTAGTAGGTGCTTATTATCTATTTGGCTCAAGAGTTATTTTTCTACGTAGTTTGTTTGTTGTGGCTTGGCTATTGATTGTCTTTAGTTTATCTTTGGCAACATTCTTTATTTAGATAAGGTTTTAGGGCCCTTCAAAACTTGTTTGTAAAGGGATTTGGGTCCCTTCAAAACCTATTTTCCCTCTAATCAAAACATGTGCATACTACACTTGAAAAAAATACAAACAACTAAAATCATGCATTCCCCTCATGAGAATGGAGAGTGTGCAACAACACTTCTTGTAAATAAACAATAACACATGAACTAGTATGTACAATATTTTAAAAAACCTCAAAAATAGGGTTTGAGGTGTATCCCATTAATTAGGATAGGAAGTACTTCACCGTGCAACCTAGAAAGATGAAATGTATTGGTTTCCTTATAGTTGATGATCATATATGGTCCATTCCAAATTTCATCAAAATTTGTGTCCATCTTCTTGGTTTTGCTCTATCAACATCTTGCTTTAAAACAAGGTCTCATTTCTTGAAAACTTGATCTTTAGTTCTCTTGTCAAAGTGTCACTTGATTTTCTTATAATGCTCTTCCAATGCGATCATGATTGATTTCCTTAACTCTTCTAACTTAATCAGCTTGGTTGTCCTAATACCTTTAGAATCTTCTCCCTCTAGCTCTAATTGTTGAGACAACTCTAATAAAGGTAACTCTAAGGATAAGGGAAACCTAGCCTCTCTTCCATAGAACAAAACAAAATGATAATTAATTATTTCCCTTTTGGGTTTAGTTCTATCAATCCAAAGAGAAAATCAAGATTTTGTATGCCATTGCCTTTGATTTGTATCCATAGTCTTTTTGGTGACGCTAATAAAATTATTCTTGGTAGATTTTGCTAAACCATTGCCTTGTGGGTAATAGTTAGAGGAATTTTTGAGATACACATTATATTTGAGGGCTCAATTAGCAATCTTAAAGATATTAAAATATTTTGAATTATAAAAAATAATGGTATAAGGAATCCCAAACCTTGTTACAATCTCCTCCAAGAAGTTTATGATAGATGATTTAGTGGCCTTCTTAATTGGTATGGCTTCAATACACGTGGTGAAGTAATTAGTTGTAGTCAACACCCATCTATAACCAAGACTAGACATAGGATTAACCATGCTGATGAAGTCTAGGCCTAAATATGAGAAAGGTTGATCCGCTTGAATGGGATGAAGTTGAAGGGCAACAAGTCTCTTTTTACTAGTGAAAAGAACACATTATTTGCAATTTCTAACCTATTTATGAGCATCATCAAATAATGTGGGCCAAAAGTAACTTTTCTTCATTATCATCATGGTTATAACTCTAGGAGAAAAATGATCTCCAACTAAACTTTCATGAAATTCACTAAGAACACTATCGATTTTATTTTCTTCCACACATCTTAGTAAAACTCCCTCTATATTCCTTTTGAAAATAATTTCATTTATCAGAAAAAAATAGAATAGATTGTAGTATGAAGTTTCTCCTCTTAGTCTTATCTATTCCATAAGGATACTCACCAATGAATATAAAACTTACCATATCTATTATCTAATATTTGCTAACTATTGTACCTTATGTTTTTCCTTCTTGCAAGACAAAAGATGAGTCTTCTTCTTTTTTCACATCATTAGTCAACTATTCACACAAACCTCTATCCCTAATTAGCTTTGTGGCTTTGATGGTAACATCATATTCCACAATTATAGTCACCCAAGAATCCCTCTTCTCACTTATCTCAACTCCCATTATGAAATATCTTACACTAGGGTGAGAAACCAAAACCCTTATTCTTGAATGTATTTAAGTTTTTTAAGAGCTCTTATAATGGAAAATATGTTTCTCTATGGGGGTCTACCTCACTTCATAGTCCACTTGAAAACATCATCTTTCTTAAGCATTAATGTGAGAGATTTGAGAAACCCTGCATAGTTAGGAATAAAATTCCTAACAAATTTCATCTTACCAAGGAAAGATAGTAACACCTTATCATGAGTTGGTAAAGAAAGAGACATAATAGTTGAGACCCTTTCAAGATCTATAGAGATACCTTAATTTAACACTACATGACCCAAAGGCTTGAAAAACATACACTTACTTAGATTGAGTGACATCACAAACTCTCTACATCTTTGGAAAATCTTTTCAAGATACCGTATGTGGTTTTCACCTACTTTCAAAAAGACTTTATGTCTCCAAATATATAAAGATGTACTTTTTTATGAAGCCTCTGAAGTAATATCTATTTCCCTCTAAAAGGTAGCACCACCACTAAAGAGACCAAAAGGAAAATTTTCATAAGAAACAACCCCCTATTTGGTGGTAAAATATATCTTATACCTGTATTCTTCTTTCACCAAAATTTGGTTATAACCTGAACAACCATCTAGAAGTGAGAATCTATCAACACCTACTACAATTTTTAAGATATGGTCCATCGAAGGTAGAGGGTAGTTGTCCTTCAAGGAGGCTCTATTTGAGTCTCTAAAGTTGACACAAAGACTTGTTTCACCACTTTTCTATCTTATAGGTACTAAATTGGCCGCCCAAGAGGAGTATTCAATAGGAAATATGAATTTTGAAAGTCATTTCCCCATCATGTGTTAAATCTTGGGATTGATTAGTCTTTGCTTTTTCCTAATAGGCTTAGCATTAGGATATAGGTCTATGGAATGTTGGGTGACATCAAGATGAAACCCCTTAAGTTTCTCATAACTCCATGATAAAATATCACCATAATTTTATGATAAATAAGTGAAGTATGATTTTCCATGTCTATACATACCTTTTCTAGCATCATTTCCTTTTATTGGGTAATTGTGATCTTTTTGTAGTCTTCCTTCTTGACTATCATATTTTTTCCTTTCCCCTTTGAACTCATAATCATGACTAAAAATGTATTTAAGGGTGATTAAACCTTTTGATAGTTTATTAGTTTTCATTTGTATAATCTAGTCACCATAAGTATCGTGTAGCCTTGACTACAAATTTGATGGAAACCCAACCTCACTCTAGATGAATTTGGCTATTTGTTTATAACTATTAAATATTTTCCAACTTACATTATTGTCTAAAATAAATGGTCTAACTCTTATCTTGACATGCTGGTTATGACTTTGAAAAAGGTCTATAGGAGGAGAAAATTGAGATCCAATTGTTGCTAGTTGCTCAAATTTAACATTTAATTTGCTTGAGACCACTTGCAGATTTAGAGCATCAAAGTTTTTAATAAGGGTCCCAAACTCTATGTCTATAAGCCTTGAGGAGTGCATTCTTGGTGGCACATCTCCTTCTTACTTGGCTAATCACTGATTTAGTGTCTCGACACACTTGTAGTTGTTTAATACTTTTCTTCTTGGCCAATAAAAAATCATGTATTAATGCCTCATACTTTGCAACATTATTTGTATAACAAAATTACAAATTGTGAGAAAAATGAAAAAAAAATCCACTTGGAGAGACCAACAATACACCTAACCCAACCCCATATATACTCTTTGCACCATCAAAAAAACATTCTCCATAAGTGATTTGAAACATATTCTTGCTTGAGTGAAGAAGGTATAATTGATTTTTCTTATTGTATCATATATGTAACTAATCTAATCATTTTAATAGTCTCATATGGATCAACATCATAATTCTCTCTATCCCATTCATCAAGAAAGAGATTGGGAACTGAAAGAGTTGAAGTGGTTATCTTTATTGATTTCAAAATTCATTCTCCTTCCTCTTGAACTAGATGTAGTTTGAATTACCAGGGTTGGGATAACAACCCTCCACATGATAATTTGAAACAAGCTCAAATCTAATGGTAAACCTTGTTCCAAACCTTGTCCTTCAAAGCATGTGAGACCAATTAGAAGATAAGTAACCACCAACCTTAGTTGTGAAATCCTTTTAAAATAAATTACAAAGAATGGAGGCAAGTTGGGGCAAGTATAAAGAGTAAAATCCAACCAATTGATCACTCCTACTATATTGATTGAAGTCCCATCCAGCTACAAAAAACCTATGGAAATAGGTGTATGTTTTACACCTAATACATCTACTATCTTTTTGGCATTACTGAAACACTAGTATTTGAGTCTATCATACAATTTGCACTAGAAAATTTTCAATAATTAGAGATAAGTAAAAAGGAGGTGGCTTCTTCAATATAGTCACTTGTTCTTTATCAATTTGTACAAGAGTGATTGGGTTATTCTCCTTTTGAGCTGCTAGTCTAGTCGATATAAAATTATTTTAAAGCATCTTGCAAAAAGTCTTTATGTGAAGGAATAGATAACACATCCCACATGGACACATTTGCATTCATTTTCTTCATTTTGTCTACAATATTAAGAGGGATAATAGTTGGTTTGTATATTGAAGGCACCCAAGGTCCTTTCTTTGGTTGTTCTATAGTTTGGTGAGGAGATCTTAAAAAATATGGAATATATTTTGAGCTCCATTTTTTGGAAAAAAAAAGGCACTGGAAAGGTATTGAAGAGTACTACACAACTACATGGCTAACTTTTTCAGATTTTGTCTCTGGTTCATTTTGTATCAAAATTTATAATTTTGGTCATTGTGGCCCTATTGAGCATTGTATCTTGGAAAAGGCTTTGTAAACACACTAATCATAAAGTGTCAATGTTGTAATATCTTGGGGAGGTGATTTCTAAGACTAGTGGAAAAGAGGGGTGTCTCTTGGTGTCTCTTTTGTAGAAACAATCTTATTTCTACCTAAAATGGATAAATCAGCAGTTCCTATATTAACACCCTACAACTATTTTTATTGAAAAAGTAAAATGTCCCTCTACTTGGAAAAGTATGGATTGTATAGCGTAACAATGGGACTAGAAACTGAACCAACAATTAATGCAAAAAAGACAAAATGGTTTAACAAGTGTGATGAAGCATTTAGAACCTTATGTGTGTATGTGTCTCTAGATTTTCTCTTTCATGTTGAATCTTTGTCTACACCAAATGAAGTTTGGACAACATTGGAAAAACTCTTTTGTGCACAAGATGAATTAAGAGGTCATCAATTGGAGAATGAGCTAATAGGTTTAATTCCTTCAAGTTTTGTTACAATACAAGACTTCTTCACCAAACTAAAGGCCATAAGATTGCAATTGAAATAGTGTGGAATTGAGAAAGATGATAAACAATTGATCTTAAGTATTTTATCTAAACTTGGTCTAGATTATTCAATCTTTGTTTCTACATTCTATGCCACTAAAAGTGCCTTAGGAGCTTCCTAAAAAATTCCTTCTCTTGATGTGTTTGCTAATAAACTCATAAAAGAATAGGACAAGTTGGTTCAAATTGGCACTATCAAATCTTCTAAGTCTCATGATTTGCTTGTAATTCAAGGCACTAAAGATCAAAAAGATAATGGAAAATAGAGTAAGAAATAAAATAATCAAGGAGAGAATGCTTCAGATGTGTCTTTGCCTACGTCTAATGTAGACACTAAATCTTCTTCAAATCAAGGAAATATAAGAAGGAGAAGGCAAAATGTGCTTATTGTAAGAAACTTGGTCATGATGAACACAAATGTATGAAGAAATAGATTGATCTTCTTGAGAAGAGTAATAAAGGGGTCACTAAATCTCCATTTTCAACAAAAGAATCAAGGAGATAATTCTTAAGATGTGTCTTTGCCTACTTCTAATGTAGACACTAAATCTTCTTCAAATCAAGAAAAATCTAAGAAGGAGAAGGTAAAATGTGCTTATTGTAAGAAACATGGTCATGATGAACACAAATGTATGAAGAAACAGATTGATCACCTCACACATCTTCTTGATAAGAGTAATAAAGGGGTCACTGAATCTCCATCTTCATCAAACCAGGAATCTACAAAGAAAAAGGAAAAATATCACGCTAGTTATGCTTCTACATCAGACAAACATAAAGGAAAATCTCTTTATGCTTCTACGAGTATTGGATCAGGGAGATGGCTTCTAGATTCAAGAGCTTCTCATCATATGGCTTCTTCATAGTCCATGTTCTCTTCTTTTGAGCCTTGTGTTATGCCACCTATTTTGATGGGAAAAAAATACATATATAAATGTAATTGGGAAGGGATCCATTGATATAGGGGATGGTACTTTTAATGATGTATTGTGTGTACCTCATTTGTCTAATAATCTTCTTTCCCTCTATCAAGTTACTCATAGACCAGGGAAGACTATGGAATTCAATCCTAATTTAGTTCTTATTAGAGATTTGAAGATCAAAGAGAATTTCTATTGGGGTGGTTGATCATGCATCTCAGTTGTATTCCTTTTTAAATTTTGTTCATGATGATGGCTTTGATCCTTTAGATGATGATCACACTTCTAGTGTGGACTTTGATTTTGAGGAGAATTTTGGTTAGTTAAACTTGGGTATTCTCACAGGTGATCCAGTTCTTGAACCTTACATTCCATCTCCTCCATCTACTGTTGCTACTTTAGATTCCAGTGTTACTTCATCGAAAGTTCCCAGTGATTCTATGTACTAGGACATTCGTTATCTTTCAAAATCAACTTGGGATGATCTCTTGACATGTATTTCAGACTTGTTTATGGAGACACATATTGCAGACTTGGGAGACACTTGATTATATTCATCTTATCTTTGATGAATTGATTCTTCTTTAGTTGTTGTGAGGGAACACCTTGACCATCTTGTCCATTCTCAACATGATCATTCATGTTTAACATGAGTGTGGATACTTTGGAATATCATTTGGAGGAGACATCTTCAAAGGAGATACTTGAGTCTTTGGATGGAGATTTATATTAGCCTCTAAGAGATTTTGAGTTTTTACTTTCAACAGTGTGGCCTAGAATGCCTAATTTGATTATGGGAGCTTTCAACATTGACACGGGGACACTTGAGTTGACTTCAAAGACTTCATACATCTCAAGTTTTCCTCCTACATATTCCTTTTAGGATTGGGGAGATAGCTCACATGCACCTTTGGTTTTGTTTCTTCCTAAGGGGAGGAACATTGTTTGACAATCGTGGACCATCTTCTACATCCAGTTTTGAGAATCTACCATTTGATCTCTTTTGGGGGGGCTTCTTTGTCCTTCCACTTCATTTCTCTCTCTATTATGGGGGGAATACTTCCTTCTTATGGGATGGGGCTTCTTTTGGGGGGGAATTTTATATGTACATGGGTACCTAACATGGATTCATTAGTTGGGACCCATGTAATCTTTTGCATCCTCCTAAGTTGCACTTAAGGGAGGGTGTTGATGTAGGTTTTTATTTTCCTATTGGGTTAATTTATTTTCCCTTAGTCCTAGGTTTTTCCTACACTTATATTAAGCTTTCTTAGGATAATAAAGTGACTTTATCATTTAGTAACTAAGAGATAAGTGATGTGGTTCCCCCTTTCTTAAAGGGTGGAACACTTTCCACTTTTGGTGGCCATCTCCACTTTTGGTGGTTAATTCCTATTGGTTAGATTTTCCACCTCCTTCGTCTCCTTAGTTCTATATAAACTCACTACCTAGCTTATATTTGCAATATACTCTTGATTCATTCTCTTGCATTGTTGCATACTTTGACATACATGCACCTTGATGCATGCAGTCATTAATCTATAGATTTTCTTTGAGCCCCTAATGCAATCTTTTCATCTTGACATTTGCACATCTCTTGGAATCTTGGGTCTGTAATTGTGTTATTTTATTTATAGTTTTATAGCTTATCTCTCTCATAGAAGATCTTGGTTATTCAATCTATTTCATATTTATAACAATGAGAAGTAGTTTCAGGACTAAGATTAATGTTTATTGTAGATCTAATGTGAGAAGAAGTAATTATGCTCCACAATCTAGTATCAACTATTATAATTGTAATAAATTAGGACATATTTCAAGGTTCTGCAAGGGAAAGAATGTAATACCTTCTTCTTATCAAAAGACGATTGATACTAATCAACAAAATAAGGGTAATAAAAAGGTTTGGAAGGAAAAACAAGTTCAAGAAAATGAGAAGGATAATTCTACACTTGTGCATTCTGCACAAGATCCTAATAAAAACTGAGATAGAGCATTATCTCAAGGGGAGCTATGATTTGAAAACCATTTAGCTCCCTAAAAAGTAAAAGATGTCGAATATTTCAGCATAGGAGAAGAATTGGATCAATTCCTCTAACACTTAGATTTGCTAAACAATATTGAACCTATTGATGATGATTCTGAAGCAAGAGAATATTTTTTTGAGGTGTGTTGAGCTTCATTTTATCCCTGTGATTACATTTAGAAGTTCAACAAAGGGTTTACCTAATAAAGTACAAATACATTTATGTCAAAAATTTAGGGCTTTTGAAAGGACTTTTTATGTGGGTTTTGGATCATTTGACCTCATTTGCAATCAAGAGCATTTGTGTTTGAGAGTGAAGAAGAAGAGTGCTTAGATTCTCAAGCTATTTATGTGAAACCATAGTTGTAGTGTTTGAAGATGTATGAAGGAATTCTAATGGTGGCACCTCAGGTAATTGATGTTGTTGAGAAACCCAGGCCCAAATACAAGAAGTTTCCTTTCAAGGCAATGGAAGTGGACAAAGATGGCACGTCCTCAAAAGTTCTAGCAAATGTTGTGTACTATAAAGATATAGGTATTTACATCCATTCCCAACTAAATGAGATTGACCATATTTCATCCTTTGAAGTGGTTTGACATGAGCTATTGAATGAGAATGGAGTTTACAAGCTAGAGTATGCAAATATGGTAGCAAAGGGTTTGGAAATTTGGAAAGATTTTCCAAACTTTTGCAAATGCAAAGAATGGGTAAGAATCATTTTAAATCACATTCATGAAAATTTTATTTAGCTAGACAAACCCTACATGATCACAAAGGAATCTATTAGGGAAGTTACTGGTCTTTGTGCCTCCAAACTAGTCCCTATGTTGAATTCTGTAAAGAATGAAATAGTTATGGAGTTCACCAGTGATAAATTTGATAAGAGAACTCTAATTGTGAAGGATATCACAGACCCTAGTGTCTCGTATGCATCAATGGGTATTGCATACAAGATTTATTTTACAAATAGAGAAGGGCATGCCATTGCCACTGCAATTCACACAATGTATCAAATGATGAAGGAAGGAGCTAGCTTTGACTTGTGTGAGTTGTTGAGAGAGTAGATGATGGAAAACCTTAAGAGAACAAAAGAAACTGGTTATAATTTTAGGTTTGGTTCATTGATCATTTGTCTCACATTCTTCTTTTTGAATGAGTTACCTAGTTTTAAGGGTAAGAATTGGGATAAGTCCACTTTGGTAGTAGCACAACTCATACAACATATGAATAGTTTTCAGAATAAGCAAGCATATACTACTTTCTACTAGGGATTTTTCAAGAATTTACAAACTAAAATGCAGAGAAAATATAGGATACCATCAAACTTAGTCTGAAAGTATGAGAATGAGGTAACTTTTATGGTAATCATGGATCATTGTTTCATGGAAGTAGTGGAGCCCAAAACCTCATGGATTCCTAAGTTGACTTATGAGGTTGAAAATGAATTTGTACAAGGTTATATAAATATTTTGTTGTCAAAACCTAAGGATCCCAAAGAAAAAATATTTGGTACATATAGAGAAATCATGGATGACATTTACCAAAAGCAGAGAGATGAATCTAGTGAAAAGAAAGTGGAAAGGGTGCTTAAGGAGATGGGTGATCCATGGAACTCAAAGACAAAAGATAAATATGAGCTTCACAAGATATTGGGTACTTCTTCAAAGCTACATCTAATGTGGAGGTTTCTAAATCTAAATCTATTCCTCCAAAAGCTAGTTAAGGTTCAAGAAGATCTAGTAGATCCTCTTATGTTGTTGCATTTCGTTGTAGCCCTCTAGATCAAGTCAATCATTTGGTGGAAAAAGAAAATTTGAATATGTTACTCCACCACAGAAGAAAACCAAAAATATTGTGTAGCCAAGGCAAAAGAAAAAGGAAAAGAGAAAGAATCCTGATAAGGAAGAACCATAAGAGAAGGAAGAAACTAAAATTGAAGATATCTCCTTGCAAAAGAAGAAAGCAAAGAAGATTGCAAAAGAGGAAGTTGAACAAACCCCTCCGGTTACACATAGATCCCTTGATTTTAGTGCCATCTTAAATGGAATTGTTAAGTATAACCTATTGGATAGTATAATGGAGCTACATTCAGATGTCCCTTCAAAAGATAATTGAAAAGGTTGTCATTGAATATATGATCGTGTAGAACATTCCATTTAGTGACATTGTTGGCAAAGCTATGAATAGCCTTGTTGAGGCTTTGAGGCATAGAAGAGAAGAAGCAATCAAGGCTAATGAAGAATTGAAACAACAAGCAATTGACAAGTTTAGGATCTTTGTCTCCCACGAAGAAAAACAAAAGATTATCTAGAGACAAGCCAAGGAGCTCCACACCAAAAGAATAATAGATCTTCTAATGAGCCTAGATGAGGATATTAAAAGAAAGATTCAAAGTGAAACTGAACACATTACTAAGAAAATCATTAATGAAATACAAAGTGAAGTAGATGTTGATTCATAGGAGCCTATGAATAAATATGAAATTGATAATGATCCCCCTCTAGAGAAAACAAATGAGCAAGATGCATTTGGTTAGTAAGAAATATAAGGACCCTTTGGACAACAAAATGGAGAAGTTATCCTTACTATGCATGATAAACATTAAGTCTCTGGGATGGAGATAGAAAAAGAAAAGGAGAAAAAAGAGGAGACCTCCTCTAGAGAATACTAGTGCACAAGGTACAGGAGATCAAGGTGAAGTGAGTGTCCCTACTCTGGGGAACACTAATTCTAGTAGAGAACCTAGTATTCCTCATTCTAAGAATTCAAGAAATGATGAGAAAAAGAAAGAGGATGATATAGAGAATATTAAAAATATAAAGAAGACAGTTGAGAAGCAAGACACTTCTATGGATAGAGGTCATGATTCTTCATCTTCAGATTCCTTTAAGGACCTTCAAGGGCTGTAAATGTAGTTTCAACTTGTGGTAACACCCCAACCTTTGAAAATTCCCACTCATCAAGGACAAGTTGACTTGTCAAGCATTTCTCCCCTTCATAAGTTACAACTTGGTGATATTCTACATGCCTCTGCAATGAAGGAGATTTTGTAGGAGCATATGAAGAAAATTGGATTAATTGATGATGAAATAAAGATTATTCAAGAGGGTTTACCAGAGGTAAACATTGATTCTTCCTTTCCTTTGGAACAAAAGTTGAAACTTTTAATGGATTCTTTCAAAGATCATTCCTCTCACATGGAGAAAAGGGCAGAACAAGAGGCCTTGAGGAAGATAAATGACAAAAGAATGGATAATGCATTTGACTGGTGTGCCAATGCACACAACAAACTACAAAAGAATCTGAAAATGTTTAAGGAATGTATTGTCGAGGTTACAAATCTATATCAATTTTTCTTAAAATGGTCAAATCCCAACAAGAACGTCAAAAACCAAATTGACTCCATTGAGTCATAGATCACCAAAATGGTCGGGATATATCAATAAGAGCTCAAATAAAAAGTCTTCATATGTAGTTTTTATTGCTTATGGACCAAAGATCAGTTAAAGAAACAGTTTAGTCAACTAAGGGGAGCAATCAACTTGAGACTTACTTCATTATCTAGGTTGTTTGTTGAAGTAGAAAATATTGATCGAAAAATGAAGGCTCCAAGCAGTGTGGATGAGGTTGAGGACTTATGCATACAATTTGAATGTTAAAAACACATTCTTACCTCAACAAAGGAAAAATAGTATCTACTCTCCCAAACTCAAAGTTATCTACAAAAGCATTCTACCTTCTAAGTGAGTTGTGACAGTATTGTAGATAAGACAATTTTTAGCTTTGTATAAACTTATGGAGGCTTGTAGTATCATTTTTGGTTAAAATAATAGTATGTACATAACATCATGTTTGGGAGCATCTCCATCTCAGGAAGAGTATTGTTTGTAGAAAGCATAGAAAATGGGGGAATTCATATGGTTGTTGGGATGCTATAAGTAGAAGATATTATGCCCTTTACCCTTGATGTAAAAGGGGGAGAGAAGTCTTGTAGATATATGTGCATTTCCATTAATGAAAAAGGCTAGGAGATTGTTGGAAATATGTGTTGTCATTGATGTCAACTCATGATGTGTTGTCATTGATGTCAAATGTACACGTTGAAGACTATATATACTCTGAAGATAGTTGATGTGTAGAGATATCTATTGGTATAAGTCAACAATACAGTATATGAAAGAATGGTGATTAGCTTGGTGTCTAAGTATGATGCAAAGGTAGGTTCACATGTTCTGATATGTTTACATTGATACCATTCCAGTTTTGTGTACTGCACATGGAGATAAGCTACAAATTTTTTTCTAAGACATTCATAGTATATACTCCAAGAAAAAGTCATGGTATTTTGATCTATATCCTTCTGCAGAGCAAGCTTTTGCCTTGTGGTTCAAAAGATAGGATGGTCAAGATGTGAAGGTGTTACATTCAATAATTCAAGTCATTACACCTTCTACATTGATGAAGGCTTATTGGAATGCTCTATATTCATCTAGAGTGATGAATGTGATTGTTTAGATTTGGGAATAATTCTTAGAGAAGTATATGGATTCATCCTTGCAAGTCTTAGATTTTTTGGTGTACAACAATGCAATATCCTATTTTATGAAGTGTTACAGTCTGTTCGGGATGCTTTATTTTCATTAGTTCAATATGTTTCTCTTCTTGTGCAATCTCATAATGATCAGATACTTTAGAAGAATGTTGAAGATATATTATGCATAGACTACGTTGTTCACATCTTGGTCCGCATGATGTTTTTCATTTCTCCCCTGTGGTGTAAAGATGAATAGTTGGCAGTTTTGGTAGTATTGATGTTGTTTGGGCCAACAATCTTGTTCCCTTCATCTATGGTTGATTTTGATTAATTAACTTTTCTTTGGAGGATGTGATGTGATGTATTTGGGGTTTGTTATTCCATGTGTTGATCCACAACTCATTTTCTCTTCATCATGCATATGTGTGAAGCTGACTTATGTAGTATCACTCATTTCATTTTATAGATCATCTTGGAGCTGACCTAATTGGTGTTTTAAGTTGTTGTGAAGGGTATTTATAGAAGAAAAAAATCAATTGTGAATTGATTTTTTGATGTGAGGTTGTGCAAAATGTTGAATATGAAGTGTGTGAAGTTAATATGATGGAGTAATTATGTAAAAAAGGAACTGCAACATCATCATATGATAGATGCTTCTTTTATAGTTGTTCATGTTCATGTTCTCATTGTAATTTTTCATGTATCCTACTATCAGGTAGTGAGCCTCTTCAACAGGTCCTTGTATCTTTCCCTAAGATTGTGTGCCTTAGCCTGGAAGTCCAAAGGAAATGAGCCTTAACACATTATAATTTTTTTAAGCAATGAGCTTCATATATTGTAAGTTAACTCTTACCATGGTTTTTTCCTCACTAGGTTTTCCACATAAAAATCTTGGTGTCCTTGTGTGGTGCATGCTTTTCATTTCCGCTCTTTTTTCAGTTAATGTGATTTGATGTTTAATCTACAAATGAAATTGTTTAAGTTTTAGTATATGTTTTTTCCCCCCTCTCAGCATTTCAGTGTGTTCAACAAAAAACACATGCTTAAATCTAAAATCTAAAAAGTAGGGGCTCATATTTTCTTACACAAGATTTTATGTTATCTTGTAGCATTATTTTCTTCTTCTAATGGGATCCCCTACTGCATAAAAAATAGTTGTGTAGTGGCTCCATGGGACCCCTTAATTAATATTTTTAAAGATATTACTCAAATTATTTAAGAGATTTTTAAAATTGGTGGTCATTTTATTTTGATAATTTTAAGTAATTATCATATTATAATATATTTATTTTTAAATTTTAAAAAAGAGAGAGAAAGGACAAGTGACAAATTTATGATTAATAATATCTATATAACTTGAACCCTCCTCCCCATTTATAATAAAACTTTCAAAGTTGGAAATTATAATTGCTCTACTATTATTTAAGAAGATTCCAAATTATACATTACATAAATTAAAATTATATAAAATGTCAAACTTGAAAATAAACCCAAATGTGTTACTAAATAACCATTAAAAAATTATGCATATATTAAATTAAACATGATTTTAATATATGTTTCTATGTTTGTATGTATGTATGTATGTATCTATCTATCTATATGTATATACATATGAGTATATGTATATATGTACATATACATATATATACATATATACATACACACACATATATGCATATTTATATATATATATATATATATAATATACATATATGTATATATGTATAAATATACATGTGTATACACACACATATACACATATATATAAACACACACACACACACATATACATATACATACACATACATATATATACACATATACATATACAAATATATACATATATACATAATGCATATGTATATATACATTTATATATGTGTGTGTATACATATATGCATATATATACAATATACATATATATACAATATACATACATATACAATATACACACATATACACACACACACACATATATATACACATACACATACACATACACATACACATACACATGCATACACATTTACATATACATATATACATACATACATACATACATACATACATACATATATATATATATATACATACACACACACAAACACACACACACACACACACACACACACATATACTAATGACATGTTAATTACATGATTGGCGTTGTTTATGGTTAACTTTTTTTAATGTTTCATCACAAAATCTCTTAAACTATTCAAGCTTAAAAATAACTAAGCGGTCATTGGGCCGCTCATTCCCAAAATTCAAGACCAAAAGCAACAAAAAGAAAGTCAATGTGTCATCTTTTTAATCCTTGGTTTTCTTTAAATGGGAAAAAAATTGTTCTTTATATTCTCAATAAAAGATGCAATCAAATTATTAACAATTAAGAGTTCAATATATAACTTGCTATGACCATGTTATAGTGCCAAGGTAGAGCTATTCCTATGGTTATGATTTTGGTATATTCCCTAATAGGAATATTGCCTATATTTTAATGTGACTTTTAAGCCACTAGTTGGATGTGAACTATATATAGATTAAATATCAACAATAGCATGAAGTTTCCACAGTCCATAGCAATAGCGTGTTGATATTTTTGGATTGAAAATGTGTATAATTTTTTGATCATACTCCATGATCCATCATCAGGATGCAATGCAGATAAAGAGAAGATTCATGATGATGGATCATGGAGTATGATCAAAAAATTATACACATTTTCAATCCATAAATATCAACAATTATATATCTAACTCTTGGACAATGTTTGATGTATCTAACACTTCTCTTCATATTGATTAAATTGGATAGTGAGTTTGTGTAGATTAGAGGCTTCAAGAGATTGCTTATGACAAAAACTTAATTGATGTGTAACTTTGAAACCAATACAACAAATATTACTAAGTGTCCTCATGGTCACTATTCCATCTCATCAAAGTACATGAGTAATTATCCATTGCAACCACCAAGTTAAATAGAAAGTGGCATTGAAGACTAAGTTCACTTAGTTACAATTTCCAAGTGCAAGATATTGATTTGTTATGAATATTGGGTTTTTCACTTGTTTGTTGAAGTAATTGATATCAATAAAAAACTATATCATCATATAGAGGTAGCTAATCTCAATATACTTAATTTATTGTGATTATAGACTAAACAATAATATATTACCTCCTTTTTAAACAAAACACAATTTTTTTCATTCTAAAACTTCATTCCAAGAATGAAATAGTAGTGGTTGAATGGAGACTAACTAGTATGTGGTGTGGTTATGAGATGGGTGGAGAGTTGGGGTCATGATATTTCCTTCATGGATATATTGTTTTAATCTATTGAATTCCTAATGCTTGATGTTCTCTAATTGTGACTTGTGTCTCAAAATAATTTACCACACACTAAAATTGCATTTCCCTACCACATACTCTAACTTTAGATGTATTTGAAGCATCTTAAGGCATTTACCACACACCAAGAATATTATTTCCCTTAAAATCTACTCCAAAAATTTGGAATTACTAAAGGTACGCCTTTAATGAACACTTTGCCTTGGATGAGAATATTTTTCCCTAGTGGTTGGTGTTAGACATATTAAAATTATTCAAGAGTTTAAATATATATTTTTGTTTATTGTTCTCGAGGACTAAGGAATATGTTTACAAATAAATGTTGATGATCCTTGATGATCCTCAAAGAGCTTTGAGATGTATCTATTATACTTCCAACACACCTTTATGTTGTGCCATCTTACTTTATAGAATGAATAGTGTCTATCATAATCATAAGGATGACAATATAGTTCACACCTATCATCCTCAAGCTATGATTTCCCTATTGTTATTTATCCCTTTGATAAAAATATTGTTATTGTGGGGAAAATCCACATCATTATTATTTTGATAAGGATAATTGCTCTGGCCATTGTTGTTATTGCATCCTTTATTATTGTTTTTTTTT
Source organism: Sequoia sempervirens (assembly GCA_007258455.2). Taxonomy (NCBI): domain Eukaryota; kingdom Viridiplantae; phylum Streptophyta; class Pinopsida; order Cupressales; family Cupressaceae; genus Sequoia; species Sequoia sempervirens. The sequence goes on along the minus strand of VDFB02258662.1, from coordinate 79,119 downwards.
GGGGGGGGGGGATTTTTTTGCCCTTGTTTATTGTCATATTTATTTTATTATTTGTAGTGTAGAAAAATGCATCCCTTTACATTTTCACACTTTGTTTGGGCTCAATTAAAATATACTTAATAATTCCTTAATGTAGTGTTGAAAAATGTACTTCTTTACATTTTCACACTTTGTTTGGGCCCTCTTAATTAAATTGGACTTATTTATGCCTTAATAAACATTATTTTACATCTACAAGCCTAATAAATTACATTTTCTGAAGGGGAAACCCAACAATAATTAATGCCAACACATAAACACCTTGAGCAATGTGTATTCCAAGAATAGGGACTTGGGACCCATTCTCCCATGGGAAAATGGGTCCTCCTTAGGATTTGGAACCCATTTTTAAAACATGTTTTGGTGATACTTTTATCATCCCAAATTCAAATTTCAAATGTCAGCTTGTAATGTTTAATTTTTAGGAAATTAAGGATAAATGTTTATAGATACAAGGTTATTTTATCAAATCAACTAGAAGTTTTGAAGATCAATTACAAGAGCCAAGATTATTGTAAAAGGTGTTCAATACCAGATTTCTTCATCATTTGTTGTAGCATTCAAGATCTCAAGAATCATGTCACAGTTATGTTCATTCATGCATGTTTTTGGAGCTAACATTGTGATGTAGGTTTCAAGATCTAATCTAAGCATTCAAGTCAAAGATTCAAAGCAAGACTCAAGAATCAAGATCCACATCCATTGAAGCCATATCATGTAAGATTTTAGTCTTTCCAAGGTTGATTCAAGGGTTTGTTGAATTGCAACATTGTATTGTTCATTCATCATTCCTTTCATGATTTCATTATTTCATTTCAAGGTTTAATTACCAAATGACCAAGGCAAACCCTATTCACCAAAAATAAAAAATTATTCCCCTCTTTTTTTTGTGTTGTAGATTTTAGATTGAAGGAAAATTGAAGATTAGAGATCTCTAAAGTGCAAAATTTCAAAAGTTGTCAAAGTTGCAAGAAAAGTTGTCATCTCACAGAAAATCTGATCCTGAATTCATTTTTTACTTTTCGATAGTGGAACTTGGGAGAATTAGAAGTGTAGACCCAAGGCCCGAGGATCATGAAATCAGGTTTTGATTCTTGGAAAAGGGACTCATTAACCTATAGGCGAATGAATCCCAAGATAGCTTCTAGAAACAACATTTTGTAACATATGCACAACATTTTCCCCTTCTCAGATTTTCCAGAGGTTTACTATTTTAGATAGTCCTATGTTTCATCTACTAGATTCAACCTTTACATGTCATGAATGAGTGCATTTGGTATTTTTAATCTTTCTCCCAAAACCCCTGTTCAGTCATTTTTATCACTGTTTTTGTTAGAAGGAAACCTTGCAACATTTTTGATGACATGTTTATAATAATTTAGACTTCACAAATCTAAAAGGAAGTTGTGGATTCTCTTAGTGTTATGATTTTTATTGAAGATTCAATTATTACATTGCATAATTGGGATCATTAGGTATTTTTCATTTGTCTCACAAAATTGCATTTCATTCATATTTACCCCGTCCACATACATAAAGGAAATTATTAGATCTTCCATTGAATTGACTCACCCAAGGGCTAAAAGTTAATTCTATCTTGGATGAGCTCATTTCCCGAATGAAATAGAAAATAGGTAGGTTCATTACACCCCATTTTTCCATTTCTATTTATAGTAAATTTGGTGAAACATTCCAAATTTAGTATAAAACCATATGTATTGAACCCCTAACCTATTTTTCTATGTTTCATTATTTAATATCTTTAGAGAAAATAAATTGTTTTTATTATTGTCATCATTGTTATTTTTCATAGCCACATTTTGAATGACAAGTCTTTCATTGGCTCCACAAGATTTCCTTCCACTATAAATGGTAACTTTTTCAACTCTCAAATCACTTTCTAGAACCTCTCCATAATACTTATAGGGTGATTTTTTGACCTCTCTCATGTCCCTATTAATGGTGTATAGGAAATTTTTATGCAATTCCCTATGATCCATATTTGGAATGCATGTTGATGAGTAGAGGAATTATCTCCAATGTGTGATAAAGTGTGACTAGTTTGTTGACATCATGTTTTATTCTTCATAATTTCCAAATTATTTCTTGACAAGTTTGTTTATGTTTAAGGCCACAACAAACTTATTGATGAGTCATTAAAATTAATGAATTAACACTTTGGGAAGACAATACTACTAATAAAACACAATCCTCTCCGCTCTATATTATTAAGAAATATTCTAGTGATGATTCCTTCCTTAGGGAGTTCTTTTATAATTGTTATGTACACTTATAATATGAGAATTTGAGTCTCCCTCCCCCTTGAATTTTGGAAGATCAAGGAGAGTAAATGACAACATGAAATTATAAATCTTGAGGTCTAGGGTCTCCTTTAAGTACTCAAGATGTGTCCCTAAGTTTTTTTTTTTTTTTGTGGAAGACATTGTCCCTCCAAACATAATCGATGTGGGAGGGACTTGCTAACCGAGTTGAGACTCGAAAAGAAACTTGGTTTGATATCTTGACATAGATCGATAGTTTTGTTGTATATTTAATGGTTGTATCCTTGTTGGAATTTCATAGTTTTGGGTATCCCTCTAGGTTGAAATTTATATATTTATTGTTGAGGAGGCACAAATGCCTCATTATTGGTATTACAAAGGTAAAAGTTGAGGAAAGGGGTACTTGATTTGTCCCATGATAAGCTAGTCATATTTGGCAATGGTGAATGGATTAGCATGTGGATGTTGCTTTAGTGATCTGGGTCTTTTAATGACTATGTTTTAGAAAGGTTGTTGAGTACCTCCATCCTTATGCATCCTAATTTATTGGAAAAGGCTAGCTATGAGGCCTTTATGCATCACTCCCTCTTCCCTATGTTATTATACTTTGCTACCTTGAGGTGGGTTATCTTATAATGGGGTTGGGTATCCCCATTAGTTCCTTCTCCAAGAGGATTTATCTAGTGGCACTTGGTGTGCTAAAAATTATTCATTTTGATAGGATATATGGACCTCTCAAGCAACTCAATCATCTTTTAATTTTGTTTCTAAATGAACCATCTTATTGTCAATCTGACTGGCTATGTCTCGATAGTTTATGATGGGATGGTCTTATCAATAGATTTTTGATTGAGCAAGTAATTAATGTAATTTAACTTGACCTAGGTTTTGTTGGAGCACAATATCTCAAATCTAGGCTAGGTTATTGAAAATTGTAAATTCATGTGGTATTGTTCACCCACCATTTAAGCTAGTAATGTCATAATTGTAATGATTAGATATTGGTGCCATTAGTATACTAGATGATACTTATCAAATATGGGGTAAGATAATCATTGGAGGGGAACTTCCCATAATTATATCTAATTTGAATATATTTTAGGGGGTATTGAAGGTACCACATAATAATATAATGTATTAGAGAGAGAATGGCTATGGTGATAATGAAATAAATCATGGGAAATGCAAAATAAATCACCCATCAAGATTTGAAAATCCGCATCAAGTTCACCAAATATGTACGTAAAAAATTGACTTGCAACTACTTTGCATAGATGAGATATTGCATGTTATACATGTTGCTACTATGTCTTTGGTGTGAGGAAAAGTCACTTCTACTCACATAACAAAAGCTAGTGAAGAAAAGGAGTAGTTTTTATACTATCTTATTCTCAAGGGGGAAGAGTCTTATGAGAGACAACAAGGTTCAAGCATAGATGGCCTTGAGAAAGAGTTTGACAATTATTGTTTATAACATTGATACAATGGAGTAGCTATTCATGGAAAAGTGTGATGGTTAAATTGTGGCATTTTTGTTGTATCCACCAAAGTTCAAACCCCTATTGGGCCATTGTGATTGTGGGAATTATGCCCTTGTTGATCCATTAGGCTTGTAGGTTTGAACTATCACATTGATGTTGTTGGTGTTCATTCCATGTGACATAGTGCTCCATACCCTTACTAGGTTGGTGTGATCACAATATTTTTCCACAGCTGGGCTATAGTGCTCACAGGTCTAGACTATTCACATTAATATTGGTGCTCATGTCAGTATGAGGTCCCCCATTTGTGGCATCACCCTGCTAAAGCTAGATACAAAATTCTCAAGTTACCGACCCAAAAAAGATATTAATATGGTGGAGTATTGTAGTTAGCTCTTGTAGAAAATTATGGTTTTTGATTGTGGTTTCTTGGATGATGTTTAATTGCTAGCAAGTGTTTGTGAGATAGTGGTTGATGTTTTGGCCTTATATTTGGATTATCCTTGTTGCATGAACTCTTGTGTTGTTTATGTTGCTTCATTCTATATCCCTTAAGGCTTGAGCTTGCTCTCAAAATTGGTCCAAGTCTATAGCCTCTGTAATGTCCCCATTTTGGCCATATACTCTTCTTTTGGATTTAGCCTATTTCTGGAAATCCGTAGGCTAAGCTGAAGTAGAAAACTAGGGTTTCCTCTTTCAGATTCTGTTCAATTGGTGTTCAGAGGTTGTTGTGCAGACTTACTATTTATAGCAGTTTGCTATTTTTAGCAAGTCTATCTTTTGGCAGTATCTATCTAGCAGCAATTCAATCCTTTTGCAGTTCAGTGTTCAGTTTGGCTTTCTGATGGTTTTGAAGTTAACTTACTATTTTTGGCATTTACTATTTTTAGTAAGTTCATTTTTGGCAGAAGCATCATCATCAACTTGGTTCAGTTTGGCATTTGTCAGTTTGCTATTTTTAGCAATTCATCAGTTGCTTGGGCATTGTATTTGGTTATCTCCTTGGACTGAGTTTCAGACTTAGTCAATTTTCATGTCTTGAAGTTGTACCCCATGCCTAGGCTTGATGACTTCAAGTTGTTTTAAAGAAGGGACATAAAGGGGTCAAGTGAGCATTTAATTATTTAATAAATGCTTTATTGTTGCAATATGAAATGGATGCCTAAAAGGGAAGTTGAATGATATTTTATTATTTCAAAAAGTAAAAGGCAAAAAGGTGGTGTCCCTTTTGGAAGTTGAAGTGATTCAACTTCTTAGAATTTGAAGAGTTCTTGTTACTTCATTTGCCAACTAAAGCTTATATATTGCTGCGGTTTGAAGAGCTGATTATCGAATATTTTTATGCTAATATTATGCTGTCGAAATGACAACTTGTTTAATACTTCGAGGGATGCTTACCTCCTAGTTCCAATCCAATTTTGTGTTTGAAATACAACACCTAGTTGGTCATTTGCTGCTTCTCAAATCAGACTAGCAGATTGAGCTCAATAGTTGAAGATTTTGATGAAATTTCCAGTTTTGAAGTTGTTGATACAGTCACAGCTGAAAGTGGTTTTTGCATACAGCTTTTGGAGTGAATTTAATTTGCTTGTGGGTACTTTTCCAATCCATTCCTACACCCAAGGCGACCATCTTTGGAGAGTTTCAGATTTTAATTTTGAGTTTATAATTTTTACTTGTCAAAATCGCCCTTGCTCAAGGCCATACCATTCAAGGAAGCATTGAGATTTGTGCCAAAAATAAAGCTGCTGTTTGGTTGCTATTTGATGATCAAAAAATGTTTGCCTACCTTCTAAGAAGACATAGCAAAAGATGGCATTCAATTCGGAGGTGAATTAAGTGAGTTATGAACATTTCATTGATTTTCTCTATAGCTGGTTTGAATTTCCAGAATTCTGATTTTTATATCAGACTGTTATAATTCTCAGTTTTTGGTCTTATACTTCAGTTTTGGAGTGTTATATGATTGTAAGAATTCATACTTCTTTTTCTAAGGTTCACTTGCTATCATTGTAATTTGTAATCTGCAGAGTTTAATTTGTAAAGGTTGAGATTAAGCATTACTAATCCAACCATTTCCAGTTCTGCAATTACTTATTGTTTTGTCATTAAATTACCCTTGGATGGTTTACCGCCAGTGTGGATAATCTGATTTGTAACACTCTTGTACCCACTTTCATAGTGGAGAATCCCCACAGCTCTATGGATGCCCGCCGCAGCGGATGAATTGTTTTAATTGTAATCTTTTCCCCCCACTGTTTGGTGGTAGTGTGGAAATGTTTTTCATGGCTAGTTATCCACCTATCAGTTTCTAGTTTTCAATTCAACACTCTGTCATATGTTAGCACCTCACCCTCAGTGGGATCTTGAGTGCACATTCTTGACTTTGAGTAGTTTTCTTTCAAGTATTTTCATTTAGCTCCTCCACCATATGACAACACCTATCTCTCATTGGGATTGAGTGTGCATTCTTGGTGTGAGTTCATTTCAAGTTCAGTTTTCTATTTGGAGCTAACGCTAACCGAGTTGATTAAGTGTTGGTTATGTGTGTTAATTCATCGAAAAAATTGGTTAGCATATTTCAGTGGTATCAGAGCAGAAGTTCCTGCCATCCTATTGGGAAGAACCAAAAATTAGTGTTGCCACAATGGACATGAACAGATTTTTCAAACAGTTCAGGAGGGAATGTGAACATGATGCTTCCATATTTCGTGCAGAATATCAGAGTATGTCAGATGAGTTCAAGAATGATGTTTCTTTTGACTGCTACTTGAATTGTGTGTTGATTAGGTATCCTAAAAAAGTTGGTGTGGTCAATTACATCAAGAATAAAATTAAAAGAGAAGCAGAACTTGCCATGGTTGAAGAATCAAGGAAGGAAGAGGCAAAAGGATCTGTTTGTGGTTTGCAGCCCACAAGTAAGAAAATTGAAGAGAAAAATCAGTCAATTAGTGTTGAAGAAGACACAAGCAAGGTGCACATTTTGGTTCAAAATGAAAGCGGGCTTGATGAAGATACCTTGGAAAATGAGGAGATTAAGTTAGAGTCCCAAAATACATCCCTAGACTTGCATGGGATGGGAAATAATGAAGATTGTTATGGTAAGAATATCATTACAGCAGTCTTGAGTCCTAATAAGGATTCAACCAATGAAGATCTCGAGACAAATGGCTTCTCAAAAGATGCTGGTGGAACAGTTGTGTGGGATAAGTACGTTGAAGAAGAGCAAGATGAAGCAAAAACTAATGGTGTCTTTGAACTAGCTTATGACCATTACGAAAGTGATGTTGTTGATGGTGATTCCGATGTGTTTTTATCTCCTCTTGTTGAATATTTAGTGAAAGATAATTCTCTACTTGTTGGTGAGCCAATTCCATATGAAGAATTAATGACAAGTGTCCAAGAAGACTTCTTTGGTATGTATGTGGGCATTAATGATAAAATCAGCAACATATCTACTCAAGATAATTTCATTGAAGAAAAGAATGACAAAATATTCAAAGCAACTAGCTTTGATGATTCTATAATCCAATATAATGCTAGTGACTTGGGTGGTAGTGGGTTTGATTATCAAACTACATATGTGGAGAAAGTTATAGATGAAGATTTCAGTTCAAGTGGGTTGAGGAGTGACTCATTCAAAGAGTCAATAGTTGAAGAGGAGCATGATGATCTCTTTCCTATTGATCATTACAATCAAACCTTTCACCTTTGGGATCCGGGTGAGATGTCACCAAGGTATGATAAAGAACTGGAGTGGGATAAATTCCCCTTTGATCCTGATGAAGTTCAAAAATTAGTTTGCAATGCAAGTAATGAAGTGATCTTTGGAGGAGAAGTTGCAGCAATGGCTAATGAGAACGTGATTTCTTATGTTGAAGAGAAGAATGTTTTAAAATCAACAAATGGTTTGGATGCCTTTCAGAATTACACATAAGAAGAGCATGAGAACTTGAAAGGTCAAGATAGAGGAACTAATTTGTTTGAAGAAGCTTGCTTGGAAAAGCTCCATAAAGATTCCTTCGAGGTGGTTGTAGCCACTAAAGCAGAGTATGTTGCTACCAAGACTTTAAGAGCATCAATCAATAATGATTCATTGCTTGAAGATATTTTTGACAAGCCTTCTATTCAGGAATTATGTAGTGAAAAAAGAAGGGAGGAAGCTGATTTTGAAAATCATGACAATGAAAACGAATCAGAAAAATTGATGTTTGATGAGCGTAGTCTTTTTGCTGATTGGGATCAAGGGCCTAAAGAGCTGCAAGTTTTGAAGGATAACTTATTGGTTTCAGAAGAGAAAATTGTTAAGGTGTTATCAAGATTTGATAGCACACACAATTGTATTGAAGAACTTTACTGGGAGCTGCAGTTTGAAGAGAGACAGAATGGCGTTAAGGGTGGAGACACTCTTTCCATGGTGCGAACCATCAAAGAAGCTTTGGAATCAATAAAAACAGATTATTTGCATTTGCTCTCAGATAGAGATGATGCCATTAAGTTTGCTGAGGAAACCTATGATGCCTATCAAGAGAAGGAGAAAGAGGTTGATAGTCTTTGCCTTGATCTTACCTTAGCTCATCACTCTTTTTGCAAAACAGAAAATCAATCATCTATGTCAGCCACACTTATGGAACAAGAAGCTAATACAAGGCTAATGGAGATCAAGCAAATAGTTGAAGGAATAAATGAATTCCATAATGTTGAAACAATGCATAATGCCATAGAGATTCATTATGTTGATAGTGATTGGAAGGTAAATCAAGAGTGTGAACTCTTGAGTTGGGAAGAGAATTTGCCTCAAGAAGGGATAGCTTGCAGCCATGAGCTAGATGTGATGACTGGTAATGTGTGTGATATTCATCACACTAAATTCTATGGATCAGCAACTAATGATGGGCATCTTCAAGTTGAAGAAAATGTGCATGAATTTTATGAAGACACCAACGAAAAGGATGAAGGAAATATTGTTTCTATGATTGTGTACAACAATCCACCATCTTCACATGATTTGTTAAATTATGAGTTGATTGACAATTTCTATGTGGATGGCATTGGTAAGAAGTTTTATGTTTTTGACATGCATAATTTTATAGTCAAGCATAAGATAATGTTGGTGGATCCATTCTATATGTCAAGCAACACTCTCTTGGGATGGATAGTAAATGAGCATTTAATGGTGTTCAAACTTGAACTGGCTGGTTTTCACTCAGCATTAACCAATGGAAGAGTACCACCTATCTTAAAATGGTTGATGAGGTCAGGTCTTGGAGAGATGCATCAAATTGTGGGAGAACTTTCAGACTTGCCCCTTTGGTTTCTAGATTGTGCATTGTTGATGAGGGATTATTCTAAAATGCTGGTCATGAAAGGTTCAAACTTTGCATTGATGGTTGCAGTTGACTACATGGATTTGTGTGCTCGAGACTTTCACTATGGCTCTTGGAGATATGTTGGGAATTCTTCCCAATGTGTTGGAGATTATTTGCAGTTGGGAATTCACGCTTGGAATTCTCAACATGGCTTGATGGAGATTGTTGCAAGTAGAAAAAAGGATATTTGGAGAAATAAGGATTCAATTCTTAGAATCTTTGATGCGGCCCCCATCTTTACCAACCATTTGATGGTTCTTTCTGCTCATCAACTGGTGAATTGGAGAGATATTTTGAACAAAGGAAGGTTTAATGTTGGGTTGGAGTTTCTTGAGAGGATGTTTCCAGCCTTGAGCCTGAGCAGTTGTGCTATTATGGACACTGATTTTCAGTGTTGCAGCAGTTGTTCAATTCTTTGCACACTGATTTTCCTAAAATCAGACTTTAAGTGGTTCATTTCAGATTTCATGGGCAGCTGGTACACTCATTTTTTCTTTTCACAATCTTTTATCAATGATGATTTTTGGCTTCAAAAGTGGGTAATGGTGTTTCATAGTGATTCAGATCAGTATTGGATGGTGTTCAAGTTATGTTCTAGTGGCTTTCTTTGTACAATCTCTTGCACTAGTGTTTGGGGCAGCGAACCTTTGCTTGATTTGGTTCAACTTTTTGAGACTTTGGGGGAGAGATTGGTGGAAGTTTTCAGAGTTTTTCTTGAATATGTCAGAATTACTCAGAGGAGGCATTATACATCCTTAAGGAGCTTTGAGGATGCAGTTGCTATGACTTTGCAAAGAGCTGTTTTTTCCTTTGCAAACAGCTATGATGGAATCACATTTGCTATTGTGATTTGGTTTGATGCTTTGAGGAGTGATGTTGATGAGAATATTTTTGAGTTGTTTAGATTATTCTTCTTTGTTCTCAGAATGGTGATTGACATTGACATTGCAGATGTTAATTCCTCAGAGTTTATTGAGCATGAGACGCTGCTAGATTTTGATTCAATTCCTTCTATGTTGTTCGACTTGAATTTCAGGCATGTTATCACTTTGAGGTTGCAGGGATGGTTAGTGCAGTTATGGTGCAATGATTTCATTTGTATGATCAGAGTAGAGCAGCATCAGCATGGTGGGGTTTTTCAGAGATGGACATGGGACCCCGGGATCCTATATGTTTGTGGGATCAGTTTGGAGTGTTGTGGCATTGCTTGAGGACAAGCAATTTTGGGAAGGGCGGACTGTAATGTCCCCATTTTGGCCATATACTCTTCTTTTGGATTTAGCCTATTTCCGGAAATCCGTAGGCTAAGCTAAAGTAGAAAACTAGGGTTTCCTCTTTCAGATTCTGTTCAATTGGCATTCAGAGGATGTTGTGCAGACTTACTATTTATAGCAGTTTGCTATTTTTAGCAAGTCTATCTTTTGGCAGTATCTATCTAGCAGCAATTCAATCCTTTTGCAGTTCAGTGTTCAGTTTGGCTTTCTGATGGTTTTGAAGTTAACTTACTATTTTTGGCATTTACTATTTTTAGTAAGTTCATTTTTGGCAGAAGCATCATCATCAACTTGGTTCAGTTTGGCATTTGTCAGTTTGCTATTTTTAGCAATTCATCAATTGCAGCTTGGGCATTGTATTTGGTTATCTCCTTGGACTGAGTTTCAGACTTAGTCAATTTTCATGTCTTGAAGTTGTACCCCATGCCTAGGCTTGATGACTTCAAGTTGTTTTAAAGAAGGGGACATAAAGGGGTCAAGTGAGCATTTAATTATTTAATAAATGCTTTATTGTTGCAATATGAAATGGATGCCTAAAAGGGAAGTTGAATGATATTTTATTATTTCAAAAAGTAAATGGCAAAAAGGTGGCGTCCCTTTTGGAAGTTGAAGTGATTCAACTTCTTAGAATTTGAAGAGTTCTTGTTACTTCATTTGCCAACTAAAGCTTATATATTGCTGCTGTTTGAAGAGTTGATTATCGAATATTTTTATGCTAATATTATGCTGTCGAAATGACAACTTGTTTAATACTTCGAGGGATGCTTACCTCCTAGTTCCAATCCAATTTCGTGTTTGAAATACAACACCTAGTTGTTCATTTGCTGCTTCTCAAATCAGACTAGCAGATTGAGCTCAATAGTTGAAGATTTTGATGAAATTTCCAGTTTTGAAGTTGCTGATACAATCACAGCTGAAAGTGGTTTTTGCATACAGCTTTTGGAGTGAATTTAATTTTCTTGTGGGTACTTTTCCAATCCATTCCTACACCCAAGGCGACCATCTTTGGAGAGTTTCAGATTTTAGTTTTGAGTTTATGATTTTTACTTGTCAAAATCGCCCTTGCTCAAGGCCATACCATTCAAGGAAGCATTGGGATTTGTGCCAGAAATAAAGCTGCTGTTTGGTTGCTGTTTGATGATCAAAAAATGTTCGCCTACCTTCTAAGAAGACACAGCAAAAGATGGCATTCAATTCGGAGGTGAATTAAGTGAGTTATGAACATTTCATTGATTTTCTCTGTAGCTGGTTTGAATTTCCAGAATTCTGATTTTTATATCAGACTGTTATAATTCTCAGTTTTTGGTCTTATACTTCAGTTTTGGAGTGTTATATGATTGTAAGAATTCATACTTCTTTTTCTAAGGTTCACTTGCTATCATTGTAATTTGTAATCTGCAGAGTTTAATTTGTAAAGGTTGAGATTAAGCATTACTAATCCAACCATTTCTAGTTCTGCAATTACTTATTGTTTTGTCATTAAATTACCCCTGGATGGTTTACCGCCAGTGTGGATAATCTGATTTGTAACACTCTTGTACCCACTTTCATAGTGGAGAATCCCCACAGCTCTGTGGATGCCCGCCGCAGTGGATGAATTGTTTTAATTGTAATCTTTTCCCCCCACTGTTTGGTGGTAGTGTGGAAATATTTTTCATGGCTGGTTATCCGCCTATCAGTTTCTAGTTTTCAATTCAACACTCTGTCATATGTTAGCACCTCGCCCTTAGTGGGATCTTGAGTGCACATTCTTGACGTTGAGTAGTTTTCTTTCAAGTATTTTCATTTAGCTCCTCTGCCATATGACAACACCTATCTCTCATTGGGATTGAGTGTGCATTCTTGGTGTGAGTTCATTTCAAGTTCAGTTTTCTATTTGGAGCTAACGCTAACCGAGTTGATTAAGTGTTGGTTATGTGTGTTAATTCATCGAAAAAATTGGTTAGCATATTTCAGCCTCATGGGCTAGTTGATTGGCCTTGATTTCATTCAAGACAAACTCAACTTAATCCTCTTGAACTCTAAAAAACATTGACATGAGATTCCTAGTGAGGAGAAATTAGGGGATTTATGAATGAGTTAATCTTGAGGAATCCAATTCACTTTCTTGATTTTTATTTTTTTTGTTGAAATTTATTTTAATTTTAGCAAAAAAAATTATATTCAAGATATCTAAATTGAGATTACAACCAGATTTCCAAATGAGGACTACCATCATTATATTCAAGAGAAGGATGATCCACTAGGGGATCCTATAGACCCAAGATATAGTATCCATGGAAGACATTGAAGTACCATTCAGTCCACTCCAAACCCAACTCAACCATCTAACCACCCTCTCTCTTATCATCATGAATAATATTGAGAAGGTCGTGTAGTTTTTCATGATCTAAATCATCCCATCTAGTGACATTCCAGCCTTAAACCCCTTTTGAAGCCCATTTGAAAAGATAATCAACAACTCAATTCCATTATCTTGGAACATGCAAGAAGGATATCAAGTCAAAATTAGCTACCACTTGAAGAATTTGTTTAACCACCCTGGCGAGTCTCCATGAAGCCTCATGGGTCCTTCCTTTATTCAATAATGAAAAAAGAATCATAGAATTAGATTCACAAATAAATCTTCTCCAACCCTTCACAAGAATAATTTCAAGGGATTTCAGAATTGCCCAAGATTCTATGAAATTATTCAAGTGCACAACCATTTGAATAAAGAAGAAAAAAAACTTATCTTTTACAATCTCTGCCAACTCTCCTAATTCCTACTATCCTAGGGTTACCCTTGGAATTTATTTTCAAAAATTCATTGGGAGGAGACTGCCAATTCCTATATTTATTAACCTTCCTAAAGACTTGAGTACTAATTTTTGATCTATCAAGAGAGGGAAATAAGAGATATAACTCTAGAAGCTTTCCCAAAAGAAGATCAGAAGAGGAAAGAGAGCCATCTAGAGAGAATTTGGATTTGAAAATTTCCTTAATCATTCTTTTGACTTTGAACCATATTTGTTGTGTTTTTCTTTGACAATTTTGAAAGATACGATGATTTTTCTCTAACCAAATCTACCAAAGAATAAAATAGAGACCAATGTTCCAAGCAACCTATAGGAAGGAAGCGGATGCAAGAGGTCAACCTAAGCTATTCCAAAAATCATTTAAGGAAGTTGCAAGAATGAAAGGTCTATTCCAAAGATTCCACCAAATATTTCATAACTCCTTAGAGAAAGGACAAAAAAATAAGAGATGGTTTGTGCTCTCCTCATTACATCTACAAAGAGTATATAGGGGCGGTCCATAAAGCCTCTCTTCCTAATATTTTCCCTTGAGTTAGGCATTTATTGTACAAAAGAAGCCATAGAAAGAAAATTATATTTGGGAAATCCTATCTTGTTCTAATTTTTCTCCATCAAGGAAAGTCCCCCAAACTTGTTCACTGAGTTTCAAGAGCTTGATAACCTTGAGAAACAATGTAAATTCCTTTTGATTCATGATCCCAAGCTAGGTCATTAGGATCCTTGGAAAAAGAGCAAGATCAATCAACCAAAATGGAAGATAAAGTATCACAGTCTTCCAAAGATCATCCCACTAGCCATCTACAAGGCTCTTTTAATTGATGGATTAAAAAATACCAAGAGGGATGGAGTACTTATAATCCACAACTTTAGTCCAAATTTCTCCCTAAAAAATATTGTAAAGATGTAAAAGTTGAGGAAATGAAGACATAATGAAAGGATGATTATCCTAGGAATCATCCCAAAATAAGGCATTATTTTCATTGTTAATAATCCAAAAGATACCATTATTAATGAGAGAAGCTCCTTTTCTTAATGTGTCCCAGATCAAGGACACAACCCCCTTCAAATTCATCCTTCATCTACAAAATATCAGCATAAATGATGAATCCAATTAATGGCTAGATTTTGATAGGATTTACTATATATTTGTTGTTGTTACCATAGAATTTGACACTTGGTCGTTGACATTTTCCATGTTATTTCCTTAAAACCATAAACCTTGGGCATAAGTTTATCCTTGTGACTTTTAATGACATTAACATGCTATGTGAATTATCTATGTTAATTTTACATGTGGTTGAATGGATGTTACTTTAAGGTAATTTTGGATATGCAATTGTTTGTGCATGCTAATGACATCATGCAGGTTCACATTAAGATGTTGATGTAAACGAGCTTGCAAAGTGGAAGAAACTCCTGCCAACTGGTTGGTTGCCAAGAAAGTCAAGAAGATGGTCATTAAGAGGTCAAAGGAGGGGAAAACTCTCAATGGAGGGAAATTCCTAATTCGAATGAAAGATTGTAACTACCTTTTAATGGCCATGTTTGTTTGTTGAGCAAATCTAGGGAGTGTGTTGTGCTAGATTCTTGTTGGGGAAAGTCTGCTTTGACCAAATTTGGCACATGCATAACTTCCTCTCTTTTTCTATGCTTTCAATAAATGGCATCCTCCTATTTTGATGGAGTCGACTGCCTAGGTAGTTAGAGTTAATTAGAATTTTTTGTCTCTATAAATAATGGTCAGATGCCCCTTTTCATAAGGTTCGATGTTCTGAGATTGTACTTGCATTTTCTAGTTATAGTAATGCATTCATATTGTTGAAATGTTGTAACCATGCTTTCAATAAATAATATGATATTATGATTTGCTACATCTAAGTTAGCTTAAGGAAGAATCAATCAAGGGGGACCAATTGGTGAGAATTCCACCCATTTACTTTAAAAATTCTTTTCTATTTAGTAATTAGTTTTAGTTTTAGTAGTTGTTTGTTCTTGCAGCCACTAGAATTTTGTTTTGTGACTGTTCCTGTAGCCAAGGCAGACAGAGTAGTTTCCTATCTATTTGCTGAGATTTCCATTCCTCTCTTTCATTTTTGGTCTAGTTGTTAATGCTTAGTGTAGTTGTTGATTCATGCTTAGTGCTTAAGTTGATTTCTTTCCAACATTTTATTTCTAGTATTGTTTATTTTCTAGTTTATGGATGACTACAGTGGAGTCCTAGTGCACATATAGTGCTGACCCATTTCAAGTTTACATCCCTGGGTTAACAATGAAATGCACCTTCATGATGAGTAAGATAGATACTTAGTGCAAATGTCCAATCTCTAAGTCATAGCTCTAAGGGCTTAGTTATTAAACCATTAGAGGAGGCCAACATTTTTGGTGTCATTGTTGGGGATGGTGTCAAACTAGGAAGTTCTTTGGAGTCGTTGATAGTTTATTTCTTGTTGTAGTATTTTTGAAGTTTTTTCTTAGCATACCCTTCATTTAGGAAAGTAATGACCTGCTATTCTTTCACCAATTCTTTGTGTGAGTTGGATGATACTAAGTTGATACCCCATGCATATAGGAAGGAGAAGAGATGCTTATGGGAGATTCCTTCCTAATGAACCTGACCCATTTCAGCTAGTTGAGCTTCAAAATCTACTAAGAGATGAAGAAGAAGAAGAGACACATCCTTTTGTTGATGCATTTCCCAATTTGACCAGTTCTGAAAACTTCCTTTGAAGACAAAAATCTAATTGAAAATCCATTTGCTTTGGAACTCCATCAAGCAGACATGGCTAATGCAAACCGAAACAGACCCAACCAACCATCTTTTCCATTTCCTATCACTCATCAGAATGAAGTTGATAACCTCAAAAACATCCCTACTTCAATCCTTCCTAACTTCTATGGGCTTGTCACAGAAGACCCTGATACTTTCTTTTTTGAGTTTGATATCCTCTGCAGAAGCTATGACTATACCACTAATGCTAATAGGCTTAAGTTGTTTTCTACCACCTTGAAAGAAGTTGCATTAAGATGGTTTATGAGCTTAAGTAGGAATACTGTAGAGACTTGGGATGATATGAAAACAAAGTTTCTTGAGAAGTACAAAGAATATTATAGGGGCAGTGATATGAGAGGAGATGACATATTTAGGATGCAACATAAGGAAGATGAGAGTTTGGAGGACTATATTTCAAGGTTTTTGTTTTTCCTACAGAAATCTCGACATCATACACTCAATGGAGAGTCTCAAAAGATGCTCTTCCTTAGAGGGATCAATGATAGCTGCATTGATGCTTTAGACCTAATGGGAGGAGGAGATATCACCCAAGTTACTTGGGATGATATTAAGAAGATATGTTTGAACTATTCTAGGTCAACTTCAAAGAAAGGAAGAGGTTACCAATCCTCTATGGGTAAATCATCCACTAATAGAGTTTCAAGGATGAATATTACTCATTTGTTGGCAGATTTCAAGCAAGACATCATAAACAATCTCGCTACTTAGCTAGATACACTTCAAGCAAAGAAGAAACATGAGGAGGCAGAGGCAATGTTGGCAGAATATTTCCCTCATTGCAAACAAAAGAAGAATGACTACAAATGCAAAATGGTAGCCAATATTGACAACAAGTAGATCCCACCCGAGTTCAAGCCAATCCAGGGTGATGATAATCAAGTCTACTACATTGTACAAAGGAGACCATGGGCCCCAAGACAAGGTATGCCACCAGATCCATTGTCTTTTTTTAGGCCTTATTTCAATTCTTATGCATCTGGTAATCAATGACAACCCCCATACCCATCCAACTATGGAGGATATCCACCTTAGCCTTGGAATACCCCTTCAAATACCTAGCCCAATCACCAAAAATCTCCACCCCAGTGGTAAAGGGGAATTGGCAGCCACCTCCAAGAAATTGGTAGCAGACATCCTAATGGAGGGGAGGACAACACTAACCAAACTAGAAAACTAGTTACATGCAACCACCTCCACAACCTCAACATCCTACCATAATGCCTCCTCCTACTAGCTAAATTTCTAGCACACCTAGACCTACTTAGTTACAGCTCAACCCACACCTAACCCAAATAAAAAACCACAACAGTAGCCAGTCTACTTTGTAGATCCTAATCAATTCTTTGCATATGCTATGAGTGTGAGTGACATTCATTTGCATTTAGGAACCACTTTTCTAGCTCCTTCCACTCCTATCATCACCGAGCTTCCTATGGAAGAGGAGGAGCATCAAAATGTCCCCATTCAGCCAAGTGTGCCTAAAAATCCTGAATCAGTTCAGCAGACTGATCAACATCCACTATTTCCTCAAAGGTTAGAAGTTAAACAAAAGGAAGAGAAGGAGGAAACAACCTTTGACATTTTGGATCAATTGAAACACATATGCGTTAAGATACCTTTGTTTCAGGCCATAAAAGATATCCCCATATATGGCAAATCAATCAAGGAAGCATGCCTCAAAAAGCCTGGGAGCAAAAAGAAAGATCCCACTACCGTTCATGTGGTGGGACAATTAGCAGATATCATGCTTGGGAAAGTTAATGTTCCTAGATACACTGACCCAGGTAGTCCTGTGGTAGTTGTTATAAATGGAATCCAAATAAAGAATGCTCTAATTGACTTGGGAGCAACAATAAATGTGATGACTAAGGATATCCTACAACAACTAAATGTTGCAAACATGAGACCTTCTCCTACTGTCCTACAACTTACTAATAGTTCCATTGTCAAACCAAATGGTATAGTAGAATACCTTGTGGTAACTCTAGACTCTTGAGAGCACCCAACAAATTTCATGATCCTCTCCCCTAAAGCTACACTAGGAGGGCATCCCATTATTTTAGGAAGGTTGTGGTTAGCCACAACATATGCTTACATAGGATGTTGGTCAGGAGACATGACTATTTCTAATGGGAAAAGCACCAAAAATCTTGTTCTCTACCCTCGTGCTCAACCATCCCATGATATGGATAACCCCATATGACCACATGTTGGAAAAGAGGCTGAGGAAGTCAATTCAATGGCACAACTCGTGATGATAGGTAGAAGTCCTTTCATGCAGCTTTAGGAGGAAGATGAAGTGTTGTCCCACATAATTCAGAACCATTGTGAGGTGCATGAAGAGTCATCCATTCATGAATCTGGTTCTACAGGTCCAGTGAAGACACTTCTGCCTGCTCTTCCTACAACTAAACTTCCTACAACAATTGATATGCTTCATACATTGCTGCCACATGAACTAAAAATGCCAAGCATTAGTGAAACAACTATGATTGAGTTAATCACACAAGTGCAAGCGTCATAAGGGAAAAAATTGAATATTAATAGCAAGTTGAGTCAAGAGTAGCAGTTGTCCTTGACAAACCTGTTGAAGACCCATCAACATGCATTTGCATGGGATTACCATGACATGAAAGGATTGGATCTCAAGCTCTGTACTCATAGGATATATATCAGATATGACTACACTCCAGTAAGGTATCCACAAAGGAGAATCAATCCTGCATTGAGGGAGATTGTAAAAGGGGAATTACATAAACTATTGGATGCATGATTTATCTACCCTGTCTCAGATAGCCAGTGGGTGTCTCCAAAGGTAATTGTGCCTAAAAAGGGAGGTAAATGGAGATTTTGTGTTGACTACAGAGAATTAAACTCTACCACCAAAAAGGATCATTTTCCCCTTCCTTTCATAGACCAAGTACTGGATTCACTTGCAAGTAAGTAGTATTTTTATTTTCTAGATGGATTCAGTGGTTATAATCAGATACAGATTGCACCTTAGGATCAAGAAAAGACAACCTTTACCTATCCATGGGGGACTTATTCCTACTCAGTACTTCCATTTGGTTTGTGTAATGCACTTGCAACTTTTCAAAAAGCAATCATTAGTATATTTTCAGATATCTCACATGATTGTATGGAGATCTATATGGATGATTTTACTACCTATGGTGCTGATTTTGCATAAGCATTAGAAAATATAAGGAAAGTTTTATAGAGATGTGAAGACCATAATATATCCTTTAACTATGAGAAATGCCTCATGATGATGCAAGAAGGAGTAGTCCTTGGCCACTACATCTCTAAAAAAGGCATTCAAGTGGACCAAACCAGATTGAGGTGATTACCAATCTTCCTACTCTTGCCAAGAAAAAATATGTTAGAAGTTTCATGGGACATGCAGGATACTATAGGCACTTCATCAAAGATTTCAGTAAAATGGAAGCACCACTGTACAATCTCCTAACGAAATATGTTGAGTTTCAGTGGACAGAGAACTGTGACAAAGCATTCTCTGATTTGAAAGCAGCTTTAACCCATGCTCCTGCACTCAAAGACCCTAATTGGGAGTTTCCTTTTCATATTCATATAGATGCATTTAATTATGCTATTGGAGTTGTCTTAGGAAAAAAAGAGGGAGCAATTGAGAATGTAATCTATTTTGTTAGCAAAAACCTACAAGGACTTGAATTTAATTACACAGTGACAGAGAAGGAGATGTTGGCAGCCATCTATGCCCTTAACAAGTTCAGGCATTACATAACAAGATATTAGATCTTTATTCATACAGACCATGTAGCCATAAGATACCTCATGAATAAGCCCTTGATTTCAGGTAGGCTAGCAAGGTGGTTGTTGCCGATGTAGGAATTTGACGTCACCATTGTTGACAAACCAGGAAAGGAAAATGTTGTAGCAAAATTTCTCTCCAAATTGACTACATCAAAGGACACTCAAGTCATTAATGACTCTTTCCCTGATGAACATTTGTTTTCCATTAGTGTGCACACACCTTGGTATGCTGATATAGCCAATTATCTGGTTACATGGAGAGTTCTTCCTCATTTCTCTCCAAAAGAGAGAAGGGCGCTCATTGAGAAAACTTTTCCTTTCTCATGGATTCCAGGATATTTATTCTACACTAGACTGGATCATGTATTGAGAATATTTGTAAGGGAGGATGAAATATATGATATACTGCATGCATGTCACAATGAACCCTATGGAGGGAATTTTGCAGCCAAGAGGACAATAATGAAAATTCTTAATACAGGATATTACTGGCCCACACTTCATAAGGATGCAGGTAAGTATACTAGGAAGTGTGATAGATGTTAGAGGATGGGTCAACCAACTAAATCTGATGAGATGCCTCTTTATCCCCAAGTAGTCATCACTCCATTTGATAAATGGGGACTTGATTTTGTAGGTCCCATTGAGCCTTCATCTTGGTTTGCATTGACTATGTGACCAAGTGGGTTGAGGTTAAAGCTATGAAACATGCTAGAGATAATAAGGTTGCAGAATTCCTCTATGAGGAAATCTTCACTCATTATGAGGTTCCAAGGGAAATAGTGACAGATCAAGGGGCTTAGTTTACATCAACCCTTGTCACAACATTAGTCAATGAATATAATATGAGGCACAGGAAATCTACCCCCTATCACCCTCAGGCCAATGGCTAGTCTGAGGTGACCAATAGAGAAATAGAGGCTATCTTGACCAAAATAGTGCTTTCACAGAAGAGATTGGGAAAATAGGTTGCTAGAAGTTATTTGGGCTTATAGGACCATTTGGAAGACAACCACTAGTTTCACTCCTTTTGAATTATTGTATGGGAAGACAACCATGATGCCTATTGAGCTTGAGCATAAAAATCTTAGGATTGCATTAGATCTTGGGATAGACATATCTAAGGCACAAAGGATATAATCATGTAGTTGAATGCTTTGGATGACATGAGAAAGTAAGCCCTTCATCATACTAAGATAGTGCAAAATCAGAGGTTCAAATGGCATGATAAATACATAAAGGAAAAGCAGTTCCAACTAGGTGACCGAGCACTCCTTTATGACGACAGGTATCAAGATAATATAGGAAAACTACAAACCAAGTGGTTGGGATAGTATGAAGTTGCATAAGTCTTCCCCAATGTGTTGTTCAACTCACAACCATTGACCCTGTCAGATTCAAACTCTTGGTCAACGGTCACCGTCTTAGGTTGTATCATAAACTAGTCTCCAAGCAAGAATTCATGCAACAATTTATTCAACACCAAACCTCTAAACTTCCTATAGCCAAAGGAAGCAATCCTAGTGTCCCTCCTTCTGACTAATCCAAGTATGCATGCAATCACATCATAATAAAGATTTCCACTTTTGTGGGAATCCACTTCATCAATAAATTCATCCGCCATCCATCTCCATCTTTTCTCTCTCTTCATAACTCTGCCATCACTTCACCATCACTTCATTCCATCACCACTACATTAATTTCTCAACTGTACTTTTAAAGGTAACTGATACTTTCTTCGCATTCCTTGTAAAAGATATTCCAAGGTTTTCAGGTACGTGCGTGACAATCTGTTATATCTTAATTATCTTTAGTGTATTTATTTAATTACTGTAAATTACTGTTGATATTTCATATAGCATATAATTGTACCCTACTTTGTCACATCATAATTACCCCCCAGCCTATGCAGACACATGCTCTAATTTAGGTTGAGGTGAGTATCAACGCACATTTCCACGTGTCATACATGTCAACAAATTTGAAATAAGCCAATTTGAATGATAGAGTTAAATGATGGCTTGCATGTGTGAAATGACACTGAACCACCACCATTTTTCCTGATGATACCCTTCATTTATGTTTCCTTATTGCCTTAGTCATAATCTTAAATGTCACCAAAAAGGTAAATTTCATATGACTTGGCGATAGCACTACAGAGGAGTTGCAAGAAGAAGGAATTGGATTTTTAGAGAAAGATTGTAGGAATGGAAATTTCACAAAAGTGTTTGCTTGATTGTGGGCAACTGAAACAATGGGCGGTCAGCTGATTAGGAATGAACCTATAGTTCAGGATGTGATACTATAGGATGCACTTTCTTTGGCTGAGTTCAAGAATTATGGATGGTTGGATTATTTCCTAAAACTTGACAGCTTCAATGAAGACATTGCGCTAGAATTTGCATAGACACTCTCTGACGGGAAGGCAATGGTAAAAGGGCTATAGATGATAGCTATTGAGGAGAGAATTGTAGAGGTAATGGGTTTGCCTGTTAATGGAGAGCTACTCCTTGCTTCCAAAGATACAAGGTCAGCTAGGGAAGAATTCACTAAACCCAGTGACCCTCCGCTGGTTGTAGATAAGCAAGGAATGAAGAGAACTTCTCTACCAAAGAAGTGGAAACAAGTAGCCATCCACATTGTCAAGTATATTACTTGTGAGGGTCGCCAGCCATACCTCCATTCTATGAATTTTAAACTCCTGAACCATATGAGACATGGAAGAAGAATGAACGTGCCCAATGTGTTGTATAACGTCCTTGCAATCATGGCAGTTGAAACGTAAAAAGGTAAGGATAATTATGTCTCCCATCATTGTTTAATAAAATTGTTAGTAGAGAAATCTCTGCAAGAGGTGTCTGGTATGACATGGGAGGAATTTATAAACATTGATTAGTTTAGACTAGAAAATGTGCGACCTAAAGGTCAACCTTAACCTCGTAGGGTTAGTAGGGGTAAGAGGGTTGCAAAAACCACTCCTGGAGCTTAAACCTCTGGTGAAAACCCTAGCTCAAACCCTCCTGCACTCAAACATGCTATAGAAATTGGCTCCTCTGAGTCAAAATATTCAAATGAAGAAAGTTCATCCTTAGAGCCTGATGATAATGTCCTTCCCAAAACCCCAATTCGAACTAGGGCTACCCTTAGGAGAGAGGAAGCATAAATGAAAGAGGCAAAAATGAGGAAGGGGAAGACCAAGAAGTAAATGCTAGAAAAAGCAACACCAAGCCCTAGGAAATGGAAGGCTGATGACACTGTTCCTCCTGCAGCTGAAGAAAAACATAAAATCCCTCCTAAGAAATCAAATCCAACTAGGCCATCCACTGATATACCTCCAAAGAGAATCTCTAGACTCAGGAGAACATCTAGGGAGGAGACAAAAGCCCCTATGGGGCAGGTAAATGTTGAAGAAAAAGACATTTTTGAAGAACAAGAAAATATAAGATTAGCAGAGCTTGTTGCTATCATAGAAAAGGTTGAAAATCAAGAGCAAGATGAGAATCAAGAACCCCTACAGCCTGAGTAGGATGAACAACCAAAATCACTACAACTGGTGCTATTTGAACAACAAGAATCGGTGCAAGGAAATATTTTGGTAGGAACACATAAACCTCCCACTTTTTCATGGAATCTTGTAGCTCTGAACCTATGGAGTGAGATGCAAAGGAAAGAGGAGGAGTGGAAAAGGAAAAACACAAGCTACAGGAAGAGGTTAAAAAGAAAAATGTAGAAATTGAAGAAAAGAATGCAAAAATTGTTGCCTTGAAAGATAAGGTAGATAATGTGGTAGCTTTAGTACCCCAAATGTTGGAATACAAAACTCCTCCCAGAGTATATGCACTGCATTTGAAGGAGCGAAATCTTTCCTTTAAACTGTCAAAAATTATTTCAGGTTTGAACCCTTCTATTGACACTCCACATGAGTTTTTCTAGGCCTACCAATTTTCCTCACCTAAAGTTAAAAATATGCTATGTGAATTATACTTGCATAATTATCTTGTGGCTAATAATCATGATTGGAACCCATTACTATACATTGGAGATATCCATTTGAGGGCATTTATGTCCTAGATTCAAAATGAAATTAGTTGGGGGCAACAATTTAGAACTTACAAGGAAAGAGAACTTCATACTCCCTTGCCTCTCAGAGTTGAATCCAGTAACCCTGCAGACATTTATCAAACATGGCATAGAATTCTTTATCGCCCAAGCTACAAGAATAGGATCATACTTGTTAGAGAAGAAGCATGCAAGGAATATGAGAAGGTAGTTGAAACTACAAGGAAATTGGTAATGGGGTGCTTATCACAGAGGTGGAATAGTTTGACAGATGAGTTGAAACAAGTTGAACCCCACTCTTTACAAAATTATGCTACAACATGCAAACGAGTTGATAGATACATACAAATTGGAAGGATGAGGTAGCAGTATTGGCTTCCATTAGCTTTTCAACCACCTACTCTGTTATGGCATGTACCTGATTACATTTATTATCACTATGACATAGCTACCGAAAGGCCAAGGTGGAACAAATTGGAGAACAAGCAAGGATTTTACTAGGACCCCAATTTAGACACTGCAAAGACTGATTTGGGATAGTTGGTAGCTGGTGACTTTAGAGCATTGACTAGGAAAAAGAATAGTGCTCCCTCTGCTGGAGGACCAACAAAAAATTAGGTTGGGGGGAGATGATGAGTCCAATTAATGACTCAATTTTGATAGGGTTTATTATATATTTTTTGTTGTTACCATAGAATTTGGCACTAGATTGTTGACATTTTCCATGTTATTTCCTTAAAACCATAAACCTTGGGCATAAGTTTATCCTTGTGAATTTTAATGACATTAACATGCTATGTGAATTATCTATGTTAATTTTACATGTGGTTGAATGGATGTTACTTTAAGATAATTTTGGATATGCAATTGTTTGTGCGTGCTAATGACATCATGCAGGTTCACATTAAGATGCTAATGTAAACGAGCTTGCAAAGTGGAAGAAATTCCTGGCAGCTGGTCAGTTGCCAAGAAATTCAAGAAGATGGTCATTAAGAGGTCAAAGGAAGGGAAAACTCTCAATGGAGGGAAACTTCCAATGGAGGGAAATTCCTAATTCAAATGAAAGATTGTAACTACCTTTTAATGGTCATGTTTGTTTATTGAGCAAATCTAGGGAGTGAGTTGTGCTATATTCTCGTTGGGGAAAGTCTGCTTTGACCAAATTTGGTGCATGCATAACTTCCACACTCTTTTTCTATGCTTTCAATAAATGGCATCCTCCTGTTTTGATGGAGTCAACTGCCTAGGTAGTTAGGGTTCATTATAAGTTTTTCTCTCTATAAATAATGGCCAGATGCCCCTTTTCATAAGGTTGGATGTTCTGAGATTGTACTTGCATTTTCTAGTTTTAGTAATGCAGTCATATTGCTGAAATGTTTTAATCATGCTTTCAAGAAATAAGATGATATTCTAATTTGCTGCATTTGAGTTAGCTTAAGGAAGACTCACTTAAGGGGGCCCACTTGGTGAGAATTCCACCCATTTAGTTTAAAAGTTATTTTCTATTCAGTAATTAGTTTTAGTTTCAATAGTTGTCTGTTCCTGCAACCACTGGAATTTTGTTCTGTGATTGTTCCTGCAGCCAAGGTAGATAGAGTAGTTTCTTGTTTGTTTGCTGAGATTTCCATTCCTCTCTTTTATTTCTAGTCTAGTTGTTAATGCTTAGTGCTTAAGTTGATTTCTTTCCAGCATTTTATTTCAAGTATTTTTTATTTTCTAGTTTATGGATGACTACAATGGAGTCCTAGTGCACATATAGTGTTGACCCATTTTAAGTTTACGTCCTTGGGTTGACAATGAAATGCACCTTTTTGATGAGTAAGATAGCTACTTAGTGCAGATGTCCAATCTCTAAGTCACAACTCTAAGGGCTTAGTTATTAAACCATTAGAGGAGGCCAACAATCAATCCCCCAAAATATTTGAGATTAAGAATCCTTACCCAAGGTTGATTTAAATTTACACCATCTCCAGTAGAGTTTGGAAGCTAGAGCTTAGCAGTTAAGCTTTGATTTATGAAGGCTAAGGTCACCAACCTCTTTGGGGCTACAAACTAAATCCAAGTTAACCAAATTCCATTTTCGAATCTTAATATTTCTAGCCCATTAAAACTTGCATGAAAGAGCATCAAATTCTTTGAGAAAGTACTTAGGAGCTATTGAGATTTAAAACCAATAGACGGGAAGAGACTAAAGAACATATTTTAATAAAGTCAATCGTCCAACAAAGAAAATCCAACATAGGGACTAGTGACTAACTCTCAATCGAAACTCATCCAAAATTTTCTTCCAAAGGTCTCTTCTTGAGTTGCAAATAGACAAAGGAATACCAAAATACTCCACTGGAAGTGTCCTTATTTGAAAGTGAAGAATATCTACAATTTTATGTTGAATGGTTGAATGTGTATTGAAAAGGAAGGTGCTAGATTTATCTTCATTGATTTGATGACCTGAAGCAAAAAGATAAATGTCCAACACATTCTTGATATTTACAACCTCTTTAATCTTAGAAAACCCTATCAAAGAAATATCATCCATAAATTGGAGATGAGTTTGAGCGCCTATGTTTCCACCGCATGACCATCCTTGAATAAGATCTCTTCCTTGGAAATTATTTAAAAGATGGCCTAAACCTTCTGCCATTAAGAGAAATAAATATGGGGAGAGGGGAGCCCCTTATCTAAGACCCTTGTAAGCATAAAAATTGGATGACAAAATATTATTGATAAGCACCAAAAAGGAAGTTGAAGAAACACAACTCATAACCCATTGGATCCATTCAAAACAAAATCTAAAATCTTTTATAATATGGAGAAGGCAACTAACCCTGTTGTAAGCCTTTCACATATCTAATTTGATGAACATAGCCTTGGTTTTTGAAGATGAAATAGAGTGAATGGATTCAACTGTAATGACAATGTACCATCCATTATTTTGTGACCTTTCACAAATCCACCTTGCTCAGGTGATATCAACAAGGTTAAGAATTTATTCAACCATTTAACAATGATCTTAGTGACTATCTTATAGGTTACATTGCAAAGAGAAATGGGGCAAAACAAATCCAAGGGGGAAGTGCAATACTTTTTGGGCATTAGGGCTAGGAACATAGAATTAATGGCCTTCAACATTTGCTTACTATTTTGGGATTCTCTAACCATTGCCAAAAGATCACCTTTTAAAATTTCCCAAAACTCCTAAAAAAATCAATAGGAAATCCATCAAGTCCATGATCCTTACCTTTTCTAATCTGAAAAATAATTATTTTTAATTCCTCCATAGACATAGGATTGATGAGTTATTTGGTCATGTCCTCAAAAACCAAGGAAATAATATAGTCAAGAATTATTCTTCCATTTACTTCATCTTGGGCACCTTCATTTGAAAATAATAAAAAAAAGTGGCTCATTACTTCTCTGGAGTTATCAAGAAATGAAGATAACCGTGTCTCTTAAGAAAAAGTGAGAGAGATTAAGGAATTTCCACCTCTATGATCCTTAATTGAATTGTGAAAGAAAGTAGTATTCACATCCCCTTCTTTCAACCACTCTATCCTAGATTTTTGTTCCAAAAGATCTCCTCCCTAAGTTCCCATTCTGATAAGTCCTTGGCATAAAAGAATTCTTCCCAAAGCAAATCCTCAGTCACATCCTTATCTTTAACATGAAAGGTGACTTTCTCAATTTTTTCTTGAATACTCTTTTTCCTCTAGAAGATGTGCCCAAAAGAAATTTTGTTCCAAATCTTTAGCTTATTCTTGAAAAACTGAAGGTGCTTATAGAAAGAGTACATGGTTGTGCCAAAATACAATGTACCTTCCCTCAACCATCCTTCCATAAGATAGATCAAGTCAGGGTCTTAAAGACACATCAATTGGAACATAAAAGGATGAATTTTAGGGCTAGGGATCACTAAGGATTGAAACATTATAGGTCGATGATTAGATCCCTTCCAACTAAGAATCTTAGAAAATGAAGACCAATTGTTACCAATCCAAAAATTAGAGACAATAAATCTATCAAGCCTTTTAGAAATGGAATCATCTGCCTATAAATATGGTTACTCCATGTGAAGGTACCATTTCTAGGTCTCATGTCCAAAAGCTTTAGGAAGGATATATTATCTTTCAACAAGGCAAAAGTTGGGCCCAAATGATCTATTTACCCTCTTTTCTCATCTATACTAGTGATAGCATTAAAGTCACCTGCAAGGATCCAAGGAAGAGAAGGTACTATTGATTGAATAAATCTAATAAGAGACCAAAGTGCAATTTTACTTGGAAGATCAGTAGGAGCATAGGCATTCATAAGAAGAATGTGTTGTCTAGAGTCAAAGTAAGAAACCTTCAAGGAGATAACGTTTTTTCTTCCAACTCACCAAGATATAAAAACTTCCATATGGATTCCAAAAGCAAGCCAAACTACCTAGGAATCCCTAAGCTCCTATGTTAATACATTTCCCACCTTTCCATTTTTTGGAGGCTATTTTTACCATATCCTCATAAGACATCTTTGTTTCTTGGATGAAGACAATGTTAGGATTATATTCACTTATAAGATCCACAATAGCCTTTTGTATAGGGATGCTACTCAAACCCCTTGCATTCCAAGATATGATGATCATTTTGAGGGGTTAGAAAAATGAGAGTCTAGTATCCTTATAACACTAGATTCCACGAATGATTCCCCTATCAATTCTACCTTCTCTTGGTCCTTTTTCCTTCCTACCTTTGATACTTCATCATCATTATCCTTTTTAATGGGCTCTTGTTGTATGCCTAAGACCAAGGGGGCATTCCTAAATTGCTATTTTCTTTTTCCCCTACTTCTTTGACTGAATCCAATAATTCATTATTTTTAATAGGCTCTAAAGGAAATCTCGTAGAAGGAATTAAATCTGTCACTTTTACAAGAACCTTAGGAACCTCATGTAATGAATGATCTACAACCAGATGACTAGGGGAAGGGAGTCTTCCCTCATTTTAAAAATTATGAATATCCAGTTTAGCCTTCAAGGAAGGGAAGGAATCAAACTATGGGGGATGAAAATCCTAATCTAGCATATTAATGTCTAACTCCCTTTTAGCACCCTCCTCAAAACTTTCAAGAAAATCAAATAGATTGCTAGAATGAGATTTGAAGTTACCTTTATTTTGGTAATTAAAGGATTTAATCTTTGAGCAAGGTTTAATAGGAATGAAACCATATGAATCTGGAACATTGGAATGCATCAAAGATTTACCTTTAGCCTTTGAATTAGCATCTTAAACCTTAGAAGTTGGAGAAGAAGGAGAAAGGCATGACTTAGAATAGTATCTCCATAAATGTTAGTATTCATGGCATATCCAACAATGAAAAGGAAAAGATTCATAATCAACCTATTGAATCTAGTTCATGGTCCCAAGTCTAATCTTTAGAGAATCAAGAAGAGGGTTATTCAAATTGATTTCCATACAAATACAAGTAAAAGTGGCTATTTTCTAGTCAAGGCTTTTGTGAGAGAGGCCTAAAGGTTTCTTGATGATCGATGCTATAAACTACAAAATTTTAGCTTGCTAGAACTCCATTGGGAGCCTTGAAAGATAGATCCAAATATGAATTTTGGAGAGAAACTCTATTGAACACCCAAAATATTAAGTGGGGAGTGAATCAATATTCTATTAAATTTTTGAGCACAACTTATTCAATCACCAAAACATATTAACAAAAATAAAGAATGAAAGCATGAAAAATCCACAAGGTCACATGACACATGAACACTAGGATTTTTACATGGAAAACCCAAAAAGGGAAAAATCGTGGCGAGGATTAGCTCACAATATATTATATTTGGATATAGTATATTACAGGGGCTCATTGCTAGGACACACTGTCCTTATAAGGCTCACAACCAAAATTAGATACAAAACAAAGATGGCTACTTAGCCAAAATGTGAATTGATAAAAGTACACCTTCCTTATGCTGAAGTTTAGTTCCTTTGAAGCTTTGAATACAAAGCACTGCTCTATTTAGCAGTCGCTCAACAATTTTGTTCTTATTCTAATCCTACACCTCTGAATTTGTATGTTCACACAATATGAGACCTCTCACACCTGATTTTCCACTTATACCTCCTCATGCATATTAGAACTCAAGAATGTCTCACATATAAATACCCAATTACATCTGCATACATCAATTAGGTCAACCTAATTAGATGTAACCAAAAACAATTCAAAAATAGCTTTGTCGACTTCACACATTATTCAAAAACTTCTTCGCACTTAGACCAAATGTGCAATACATAATTTAGGTTGGCATAAATCTAAAATAGATCCTAAAAACATCCACAATGTATATTCAATCTTCACAACACATATCTTGGATTAGGTTAGCCAAGAATTAGACCTAGGCACAAAACTTTCAATCATACATACACTTCTCAATATAAGCGACTTCCAGATTCAATCTTTCTTCAAATTTACATTTCACCAACATTAGTGAGTTTAAATTTAGAACTACAACACAAAATAATTCTTCTCAAAGAAATGCAAAATCTCCCACACTGATATACTAAATAGAGAAATGACTGTGACACATAGAGCTAAACTCTGTCATGCATAACTTCCAAGATATTTTGCAACACATCACATAATCTTGATTTTACCTAAATCTGATAGACTGCAAACCATGGTTAAAAATGTAGAGTGAGATCACTTAGCACGACAGAGTATGGACCCAAAAATTGACGCACTAAACCATAAAATAGTTAGTAGAAGCACTTAGTGAATTTCCTGTACAACCATATTTATCGAACCAACTTATTCTGTACACAAATCTTTTGTAGCACTTCCAAATCATACTAGGTTGATCCTAATAATGTTGACATCAATGACAACACTAGATCAAGCAGTATTATGCAATTCATGCTCATTTTGCCAACCTGTATCATCAATGATAGGCTTTCCAAAACTTCCAACAATATCCTTCTTCCAACAAACTCCTCCAAAGGGTCAAACACCACATTGCAAGGTTTGATGAAAAGGTCCTCTTGGTGATGGAAATAAGGTCTCCTTCAAATATTTTATTCCAATTCGTCATTTGAGAAAACGCCACAAAAAAGTATCCATTAGCTACCATAATAATTTCCAAATCACCTTTCAAAGACTAAGTATTCCTAATCCATGATTCTAAGAAAGGTAGAGAAATCTTCAAACCCATAAACTTGCAGATTAGAGTGTGTTTGAAGAGATACAAGACATCCTCTACAATGGATTCAAGATTCATGACCAAAATAGGTTGTTCATCACATTTCTCTATTCAACCACTTGATTTTGGATGAGACCCCTTAGAGATGCCCGATCCCAACTCTTGAGTTGCATGCAAGAATAGATTCACAACGTTTGTGTGAGTGGAAAATGAAAGCTCGTCATTGTTGAGTTCCTCCTTAAAAGAAAAAATTGGGGGGTCCCCTCGACCCCCATCTGCTACCATGTAGGTAGGATCTAAACAAAGCAAAACAAAATACAAAAGAATCTTTGCCAAAGCTAAGGAAACCCACATGATGAAAAAACCATAATCAATGGTGTTGCATGTAATAGTATCCACTAAAAACTAAAAAATAAAAGGTTGTGGTTGAACATGCAGAACCAATGACACATCAGATAATCTCTAGTAGGCTATGTGCCTAGCCCAACAAGGATGTCACACCAGCTATTTGCCATCCTTTTGATGTTTTAATTGAACGAGGATTTAAAACCTTATTTTTTGTTAAGAATTAAAGCATGTATATAAGAAGTTGGGAAAAGACACTTATGTCTTGTATTGAGCATGCATATGTTGTGAGGACTACCAAATCAAAGGTAACCAATAACTCCTAAAGGTGATTCTGAATCCACTTGATATAGAGATATGAATGGGAGCTTTTGAAAAGAAATGGCCACGAATATAGAAGAAAAAACCACCCCTATATCAATCACATGATGTTTATAAATAGCTGAAGAAGATTCACAATCAAGGGGAGATGATTGATAGATAATTTAAGAGAGGTGATTGTGAGTTAGAGAAGTTTTAGTCAAGGGAGGAAGAGGTTTAGTCTATAATTTAAATCAACTCACAATTAGAAGCATGGAAGGTGAAAAAAATTGAATTAAAGAAATCACACATCCTCCAAACACAACAAGGTCATCCCTTTTGGGATTTTGGGTTGCCCTTTGTACTAGGGTAGGTCACCAGGATGACCTTAGGGTCTCTCAAGCAACCCTACAACTAAAGGTCTACAAAATAATTTCTAAAGGGTACAAAGACATTATGATCAAGTCAAGCAATATGAAAGGTGGAAATAAGGCTAGAAAGGACACTTGAAGCACAACAAGATTACTATCAAGTTGGAAATTATTGAGAAGAGATATTTCACACCACATGGGTCATGAGCTAGACTGTGAGGTCAACATCAAATTGCTAAGTTGACTTATATAATTTTGGGCACTTCTAGGTACAAGCATGCATGTTAAAATGTTTATAAACCTTGAAGGTGAAATTCAAAGGTGGATAGAAATGCATGGGAGCAAAGTGTTCCAAGACTAGATGATGAGCGTGACCTAGTCACAAGCCTCGACTTTTAGAATACCTCCACCTTAGTCTTCTAATTACTGATTAGGTTTCAATTTCTAATTTTGAGTTTTTTGTTGTAGCATCTCAATTGGTTAGAGAGGTCAACATCGACAACACATTAAATTTTAGATAAGCCTATTTCCTTCTCAACATCTTAGTTACTTCTCCATCTCAATTACTTATATCTCTATTTACATTAGTCAATATCAAATCCTTTATTTTCCATATTTTATTAAAGAGTGTTAAATCCCATTAATTTTAGGGTGTGACTTATTTCCTTAAAATTTGTATGAATGGAAAATATCTTGTTTCTAATTGTGATATTGAAAAGAAAATAAAGATAAAGGACACAAACTAATTATAGGGTTCCATGCTATCTTAATTCATATTTTTTAAAGGTATTGTTCAAATTGTTAGAAGATTTTTGAAATAGGTGGTCGCTTTTTTTTTATTAATAGTCTTTATATAACTTAAACCCTCCTTTTCACTTACAATTAAACTTTCAAATTTTAAATTGTAGGGTTCCATGCTATCTTAATTCATATTTTTTATTTAAAGGTATTGTTCAAATTGTTAGAAGATTTTTGAAACAGGTGGTTGCTTTTTTATTATTAATAGTCTCTATATAACTTAAACCCTCCTTTTCACTTACAATTAAACTTTCAAATTTTAAATTATAATTACTCTAGTATTATTAAAAAAGATTCCAAATGATACATATGTAAATTAAAAATTTATATTAAATCTGAACCTTGAAAATAAACCTTTTTTTTTTTTATTAAAAGAAGGGGAAATTTTTTTATTCAATCCAAATCGAGATACAAGGCAAAAGCCACAGGCTCAATAAAAAGGAGAACAGCCAACAAACCAAACAACAACACTACATAGTCATGTCTTCCAATAAAACTCTCCCCAAAATCCCTAGATAATCAGAAGGTAACTCATCCCTACCACTGATATCCCAACCATCCCCTTTCTCCGATGCCCACTTCGCCAAGTAGTCAGCCACGCTATTCCATTCTCTAGGGATGTGACAGAAAGAGACAGATTCCAAGGAACTGCATACACTTAAAATCTATCTGACCATCGAAGCTAAATGCCAACTAACACCATCCAACCTCTGGTTGTTCAACATATCCACAACAATCTGAGAGTCAGACTCACAGATAATCCTCCTCCAGCCAAGAGAGCAACCTCGCTCAACAACAATCTTAATAGCAAGGGCCTCCATCAGGTTATTAGAGTAATGCCCTTTGTAGATAGAGAAGCAAAAAACAACATGACCATCTTTACTTCTACCAATACCCCCAATACCAACATGCCCAGGATTCCCACGAGAAGATCCATTAGTATTAATCTTCAGGACCCCATCTGGAGGAGGCGCCCACTTCCCATCACGAAAAACCCATTTCTTAACATGACGGGGCATAATACCAGCAGTGCAACCCCACACCCAGGCTCAAATCCCGCACAACCTCAACATCCCCAGGATCAATACTTTTAGACATATCACATTTAGCATAAATAGTCTCCTGAAGCCTACTGATAATATTCATCCACAGTTGACCACTATCTAATCTGGAATCACAAAAAACTCTACGGTTCCTTTCCAGCCAAAGGTTCCAAAGAATGAAAATAGGCCCAATGATCTAGGCCACCTGAAGAAAAGGGGTCTTCGCAGGAGGCCTGCCCAGGCTCTCCCAAAACTCAATAAGAGAGGAAGCATGAATGCAACCATGATGCCAAGCCTCCCACCATCTATGCCAAATCTCAGGAGAAAAGGGGCAGTGAAAGAACAAGTGGGAAGAACATTCTTCACTACACAAACAAAGAAAACAAATGGAAGGTCCCTGAAACCCCCGTTTGCGAAGATTCTCCCAAGTGAGACATTTCCTCTGGGCAACCAACCATAAAAAGAAGTTACACTTGGGCCAAGAAAAGTTGTTCCAAACCTTCCTCCACCAGGGCACCTCAACAGGACCATGTAAATTCCTATCAAGCACAACATAGCCTTGAGCAACAATATAATTACCTTTTGGGCTAGGACTCCAAGCCAACTTGTCCCTCTCATTCAGAGAGCTGCAAAGCCTGCCCTCCAAGACCTTACACAAAGCAGCACGATCCTCATCAGAACCACCCACAGGCCACTCCTGTGGATCCTTCCAGCAAGACACCTCCAGTTGACCAATACGCTTAACTGTTTTAAAATGCTCCACCTTAATCCAACCAGCATCAGAGAACATCTGACAAAGAGGAAAAAGCTGAGGGAAACTAGAGAGAATGGGAGGGTGACCATCCCAAGAGTCCAGCCAAAATAGAGCATCAGAGCCATTATTACAGATCCAGAAGAGACCATTCCTAACAAGCTGGGCTCCCTTCTTAAGAGTATCCCAAATGCAAGAACCTTTGCCCAACAAAGCAATCCGTGGCACATCCTGGCTCTCAACACTAGGAACATACTTGAAAGCAAGAATCTTGGCCCAATCCTGATCCTGGTTGTTGCACCATCTCCAGTACAGCTTAGCCGCCAAAGCCGTAACCACAAGAGCCACAGACCTAAGGCCAAGGCCCCCAGCATGCTTCAGCCTACAGACAGACTCCCACTTGACTAAACTCCACTTCGAGGAAAGAAGGTTATCCGACCAAAGGAATTGCTGGGAAAGAGCATCAAAATCCCTCACAAAGGAGGCAGGAGGAATCTGCACACAACACCTATAAATAGGGAGAGATTGCACCACAACTTTTAGGAGAATCACTCTACCAGCAGAAGAGAGCCATCTGTAAGTCCAATGACTAACCTTACTCCGGAACTTATCCAAAATCCCTTGCCAAAAATCTCTACGCTGAGGTCCCAGAGCCAAAGGAATCCCCAAGTACATCAGGGGAAGAGAGCCAATTTGGAATCTAAGAATCCTGGCAATCCTGTTCTGAATGAGACGAGGAGTATTAAAGAAATAAATGGAAGATTTATCATCATTAATACTCTGACCAGAAGCTTTCAAGTAGATGTCTAAAGTTCTCCTGAAATTCACTGCCTCCCTAATTCTAGCCAAGCCCATCAGTCCAGTATCATCCACAAATTGAAGATGAGAATAGGGAGGGAGATCATTGTTCCAGCTCCAGCCGTGAATAAGACCCTGCCACACCTGAGATTTAATAAATCTACCAAGACCCTCTGCCATGATAATGAAAAGATAAGGGGAAAGAGGGTCCCCTTGCCGAAGTCCCCAAGAAGCACTAAACCAATCTGAAGATTCCCCATTAATGAGAACAGAGAAGGAGGACGAGGTCACACAACTAATAACCCAACTCACCCATTCCTCTTTAAAGCCAAAGGCCAAGAGGATATTCTGTAGGAACTCCCAGCTCACCCGATCATAAGCTTTAGCCATGTCAAGCTTAATGAACATCGCCTTCTCCTTAAAGGAAGCCATAGAGTGAATAACCTCCATAGCAATCACGACTCCATCCAAGATTTGTCTCCCTTCCTCAAAACCTCCCTGCTCAGCAGAAATCAAAGCACCAAGGAGGGGTTTGAGTCTCTCAACAATCAACTTGGTGATGATCTTGTAGACAACATTGCATAAAGCAATAGGCCTGAAATGATCCATCTGATTAGCCCCCTCCTTCTTAGGTATGAGAGCCAGAAAAGTAGAATTCAAAGACTTAAGCATTTGTTTGTTCTTAAGAGATTCCTGAACCGCCTCAAGGAGATCAGACTTTATTATTTCCCAAAATTCCTGGAAGAACTCAATTGGAAACCCATCTGGGCCAGGAGCTTTGCCTTTTTTCATACTAAACACAACTTTCTCCAATTCAGGTAACAAGATTGGACACAAAAGAGCCCCGTTCATCTCATCCGAGACCAAGCAAGGAATACAATCCAAGATAGCCCTCTCCTTGGATCTAGCAGCAATATCCTCCATAGTAAAAAGATTAGAAAAATAGTTGACAGCTTCCCTAGAAATTTCACCACAGGACGAGAGTTGAGTCCCATCACTCGAGACAAGAGTGGAAATAGAGTTCCCCTGCCTACGGGCCTTAACCGAATTATGAAAGAAAGTCGTGTTCCTATCCCCCTCCTGAAGTCAATCAATACGAGATTTTTGCTTCCAGAAAATCTCCTCCCGAAGCTCCCACTCCTCTAAGCCCTTAAGGGCCAAGGACTCAACATTCAAACGGTCAGAGGATAGCCCATGGTCACGAATCTGATGAGTGACACTATCCAGCCTGGACTGAGCAGCAAACTTCTGAGCATGCAGGTTCCCAAAACATTGTTTATTCCACCTCATAAGCCTATACTTCACATGTTGAAGCCGTTTACTAAAAGTGTACATGGCCCTCCCATGGGCAGGAAGCCCTTCGTACCACCAATCTAGCACAAGATCCCGAAGAGATTGATCCCATAACCACATCAATTGAAATTTGAAAGGAGATTTGGTGACTCCATAAGAGGAGATACAGAGTTTGATAGGCCAGTGATCAGATCCCCTCCAATCTAGGATTTTAGAATTGGTAGTCCACCTGCTACTCATCCAATAACAGGAAACCAGAAATCTATTGAGCTGTTCTAAGATAGCCTCATCACCACACCTCCTATTATTCCAAGTAAAAACTCCATTGATTGGCTTCATGTCAACAAGGTTAAGGAAACCAATATTATCTCTGAGCAAAAGAGAAGAAGGATCAAGCCTGGCTAACCCTCCTCATTTTTCATCCATACTAATAACAGCATTAAAGTCACCAGCCAAAATCCATGGGAGAAATGGGTCCAGAGAATGGACAAAATTGATATGATCCCAAATATGTGTCTTACCTGGAAGATCAGTAGGAGCATAAATATTGGAGAAAAGACATCTTTTGCCATTTTCAAAATTGGAGGCAACCATAGAGATGGAAGACCGACTAGAAACCCACCATAAGGGGGAGACTTTCCTCGGGTTCCAGAAGCAAGCCACCCCCCCAGAACTGCCCAACGCCCCCACCCCCTGCCAATAGCCTTGGGGCCAGATACACAGAGCACAATTATTCAAACCATCCACTGTAAGCTTGGTTTCCTGTATAAAGACCACTTCCGGAGCTTGAGACTCGATTATTCTGCGAACAACCTTTTGTCTAGGGATGCTGTTCAACCCCCTTACATTCCATGATAAACTATCATTTAGGGGGTGGGAGAAGTGGGAATCAATGGGTTTCACAGACCCAGACTCAACCAAAGTATCACCCATAATCTTAACCTTCTCTTGATCAGTCTTCCTTCCACTCCTTGACTGTTTATCTAGAGGCCCCTTTTTAAAAGATTTTTGATGCAAGCCTAAGGCAGGAGGAGCCTTAGCACCCTTCACAGGATCCGCAGATCCCTTCGTAACTTGGGGACAAGGAGCCAAACCAGCAGTACCCACCAGAATCTGTGACTCCTGGAGGCCACCAATATTCTGAACTTGAGAAGGCAAGTCCAAAGTCGGCTGACAAACCTATTGAACCCCTGACGATAAAATCAGCTCCTCCTTCCTTGCATCCACCTCCTGAATCTCTACCTGACCCTTAACCCCAGAAGAAAGCTCAATTGGAATACCATCTTCTTGGACTACGCTATCAAGAACCTCAAACCTATTAAATGTGTCATCATTCTGTCTATCCATCTAGGATCTCTTCTTGCCTTTGCCTTTATTACGGGATTTAACCGGGATAAATCCCTCCTTATCAACAGGCCCATCAGACACTGGAGCTTTCCCCTTGTCCAACCTAGGAGGTCCAGAGGCAGGCAAGGGGGAAGATTTCAATCTGGGACATCTGCAATGTAGATGACCATATTCATGGCAAATTCTGCATCTGAATGGAAGGGTTTCGTAATCTAGCTGTTGGATCCAGGAGGAAGAACCCATGCAAATTTCCATAGAGTCTGGTAATGGATTATTCAAATCAACTTTGACACAAATACGAGCAAAAGAAATTACCTTACGATCTTGAGTCTGTGAAGCCGATCCCATAGGTTTCCCAAGAAGCAAAGAGATTGAGTGGAGGATATCTTCCCTCTAGAATTCCAATGAAAGCCTCGGCAAACGAACCCACACAGGCATCCGTGAAGGGATCTCTTCAGCAGAGTTGAAGCCCATATGCCAAGGCTTGATGAAGAGCCCAACCTGGTTAAAGAAATAAGGGCCACCTTCAAAAGCCCTATTCCTGTCCGACATGCTTGAAAAAATAACCAGGAAATAGTTATTAGCCGCTAAAAGAATCTCCATATCTCCTTCAGGGTTCCAAACCCGACGTGCCCAGGACTCCAACACAGGTAGAGAAAGACGAAGGCCCAAAAATTTGCAAATAAGAGCATGCTTGCACCAGTAATCAACATCCTTTGAAACCTGCTCAGGTTGATTAACCAAAACTGGTCTATCTTCCGATCTCTCCAAACATCCATTTACTTTTTTAATTCAAAACGACCCTTTTGACGAGGTACCCTCCCTAGAAAGAGGAAACTCAATCCGATCCTTGTTACTGGCCTGCATCAAAGAGGATGGATCTACCATTTCCAAATCCAGGGAAGAAGCAAGACCCTGATTCTCCATGGCTAAACGAGACCAAGCACCAAATAGAAGAGGGAAAGAGGCAAGGCAGTCGGCCCAAATGCCCAAACCACCACGCACCCCCCGTCCAAGAGACCCACGCACCAGACAACGGCCAGAAAAATGCCCAGCCACAAAAAGGAGGAAATCAAACCCCTGTCCAACCTCCCTCCGGAACACGTGAAACCACAGCACAAAAAGTACCTTAAGACAGACGAAGCAAGCTAGGGCACGCGGGCCCTAGCTCGTACCAGAGCTCCGCGAAACGCCATCATAACTCTCGACCAATATATTCTTGAAAATAAACCTTTGTGTGCTGTAATAAACAACCATTATAAATTATGCATATATTAAATACAAATTTTAAGATAAAAGTATATAATTTACAATTATAATTGGCAATCACCACAATGTTTTTAGAAGCATTAGGTAGTTATATGATTGTTTATGGCCAACTATTTTTTTGGAAATGATAAAAAATGTTTCATCGCATAAATCTCCTGAAGCTAGGGATTTGAGCTTAAAAATAACTAAGCATCATTGGGCCACTCATTCCTAAAATTCAGGACCACAAAAAAACAAAAGAAGAGTCAACACGTGCGGGCTCTTAAAGCCTTGGTTTCTGTAGGCCGCTGCAGATCAACACATTACCCAATAAAGAAATCTCCCGACACCCTTATTGAACAGCAATGGAGGCTTCTTTGCTTGCTGTTCCTCCTCGGAAACTTGGCGCCCAAGGCTTCCAGGTAATCTAAAAAAATCATACAGTTTCCGTAGTCATAATCTTCTCAAACCAGGGAAGAATTAGTTGCAAGTAAACTTTTGCCAATAAAGTTGTGGGTGGATTAGAATAGAATAGAAGATTTTGAAAGTCTACGAGACCAAAAAGAAGGCCTATGGGACAATCAATAGAATAGATTAGCAAGTTTGTTTTTGATACTGCTCAAATTCAATGGATTGGTAGATACTGCAACCAATCTAATATGGATAATCTCGGTTTTCTTTAAATAGGGAAAAACATTTGTTCTTTATATTCCCAATAAAAGATCCAAGCAAATTAATAACAGTTAAGAGTCAAATGTATAACCTGTCATGGCCATGTTATATTGTCAAAGTGGAGCTATTGCTATGGTTATGATTCTAATCCAAGCCCTGATGTGAATATTCCTTGTGCTTTCGATGTGATTTTTAAGTCAGTGTTTGGATGTGAATTCTATTTAGATTAAAGACTACAGGTAAGACATGTCATGCTTTTGAAATTTAACTAGCTTTATCTACTAGTTCCACTTCTACTCTCAAAAATGTTACAAGGTAGAGCTTTATCCCCATATAAGATTAAATCTTGGGCTGTAGATTATATTACAATAGCTTATTTAAATGGTAAATATTACAACATGAGATTCTATTCATATTATCTGGATAACCAGATCTTAGAATAGCCTAGTTGAAACAAAGTGACAATTCTATGCTTACAATATGCTAAATTCAGTTGCTAACAATAATATATCTAACTCTTGAACTATGTTTGACGTCTCTAACACTTCCCTCCTTAAAGATTTAATTGGATAGTGAGTTTGTGTAGATTAGAGATTTCAAGAGTTTGATTATGACACAAACTTAATCAATGCATAACTTTGACATCAATGCAACAAATATTACAAGTGTCCTCATGGTCACCATTCCATATCATCAAAGTAGGTGAATAATTAGCGATTGCAACCACCAAGTTAAATAGAAAGTGGTGTTGAATTCTAAGTTCACGTTGTTGCAATTTCCAAGTGCAATATATATTGATTTGTCTTGAATAATGGGTTTTTCATTTGTTTGTTGAAGTAGCTAATATCAACAACAAACTATATATCTTATATCATTATATTGAGATATCTAATTTCAATATACTCAATTGACTGTAATTATGTCTAAACAACAATATATTGCCTCCTTTTTGAACAAAACAAAACCAGTCTGTTGCAAAATTTCATTCCAGGAATGAAATAGTAGTGGTTGAATGGAGAGTGACTACAATATGGTGTGGTTATGAGATGTTGGAGAGATGTGGCCATGATATATCCTATAAGGGTATAATTGTGTCAATCTATTGAACGTCTAATGCTTGATGTTCTCTAATTGTGAAGTGTCTTGGAACAATTTACTGCACACTGAAATTGCTGTCCCTACCACGTAGAAGTCTTTGAAGCATCTTAGAGCATTTACCACACACCAAGAGTATGAATGCCCCTAAAAGCTACACCAAAAGTGTGGAATTCTTAAAGGTACACCTTTAAAGACCATTTTGTCTTGGATGAGACAATTCCCCCCTGTGGTTGGTGTTAGATATATTAGACATTATTCAAGAGTTAATAAATTTCTACTAAAATCTTTAATTTAGCATATTATTAATATTGGTTTGTTGTTATTTTTGTTTCCACTAGATTAGAAAGTGGTTAGTGTTAACTATATTAGATATTATTCAAGAGTTCAATAATTTTATTGTCAAATCTTCAATTTAGCATATTATTAGTATTGGTTTGTTGTTAGTTTGTTTCAACTAGGTTATTCTAGGATTTGGTTATCCATGTGACATGAGTAAAATCTTATGTTGTACTATTTGCTTGGTTATTTATATAAGCTATTGTAATGTAATCTGATGGCCCATGCTCTCCTATATCCCCAGCTCTTACATGGGCTCTCTGTTTAGTACAGGAGATAACTTTCTCAGAATGAGCTGTTTTGTATTACATGACGTTGGATTTTGGCTTTATTATGCGTGTGGAGTTTACCCAATTGGGTTACCTCTCACTTTGTAAAATTAGTTTTAGTTGTAGATTTTCATTTACATTGCTGGAGTATCTTTAGCACTTCTGATTTTTTATTGCAGTTTTCTGTACTCTTAAGACCCCTTGAACTACTTTAGTCAATAATGGACATTGATACGATTTCTTCATTCTATCTTTCTCTCTTACAGAATGTATTAATGTCTTAAGTCGGATTAGTGTCATATCCCATATGTACCTCAATGGAAGACTTTTGCATGTGTATTCAGTTTAACCACTTTTTTCCTTCGTCCATGTACAGTTATTATTTGTGTTGACCATGCCAACCGAAGCTCTTGTTGAGTTTATACTTCTGTTTTTCTATCTAGATGCATAATTATTTTGTTTTGGCTTGTGACATTGAAGATCTCAGCACTAGGCCTAGGATGTTCAGGACTTTCGGGGGCATATGGTGACTATGCTTCAGAGGAAGATGCAACTTCTCTATTCCAACATGCTTTCAACAGGGGGGTCACGTTTTTTGACACTGCAGATATCTATGGCAAATTTACAAATGAAATATTAGTTGGGAAGGTGAACTTTCTAGTTTGATTTATACCTATATGCTCTTTTTCCACTATGCATGAAATGATTGAAATTGACTTTATGATTATTGGGTTACAGGCACTAAAATGTTTACCTAGAGAGAGTATTCAGATTTCAACAAAATTTGGAGTCCATTTTGATGGTAGTGGAAAACCTGGAATAAAGGGCACTGCAGAGCACGTTAGACAGGCTTGTGAAGCCAGCCTCCAGCGTTTGGGCATGGAGTACATTGACTTATACTACCCGCACCGTGTAGACACACAAGTTCCAATAGAAGAAACTGTAACTCCTATTTCTGCTTTCTTGATGTTTGAATTAAAGCAGCATTCATCTGGCGGCTTTACTTTCAAATTTCATCATTATCTGTTTTGTTTCTAGTTTAACTTTAGGAAAGTAGTTTTACTTCAGCCCATATCATTATTTATGCATCAATTGCCTGCAGCATAGATATCTTCTGATCTGAAAGACCAGGGTCTAAATTGCCTTGGTAGCTCAGCTTGTTGAGTTTCCTTCACCCTATTCTTATACCTGGATAAGCTCATGTGATCACATGCAATATAAAACTAATCAGTGAGAAAGAAGTGTTGATTAATTCATTTCACTAGCTATTCCTTTATTTTTCAAGTATCATTGCTTCCCTTTTGAGTGCCTAATAAATTCTCAAATTGCAATTGATCAATAGGTAGGGGAAATGAAGAAACTTGTCCAGGAAGGAAAAATAAAGTATATTGGACTCTGTGAAGCTAGTGTAGATACAATAAGAAGAGCTTATGCAGTGCACCCCATAACAGCAGTACAGTATGAATGGTCCTTATGGTCTCGGGAGATTGAAGAAGAAATAATTCCTACATGCAGGTACTACAATTGCTGTATATGATTTCTAATCTATCTGAGAAAGTGTAAACTACATTCAATTACTCCATGTATATGCATTCAAAATTATTTCTGTCAACTTTGTTAGTTGAATCAGGGTGGAGAGTACAATTTGAATAATTGGCTTCACTCCATATATTGTGTTACCCCCACTTAGCAACAAAAGATACGGAAGTGCTGCCAAAATTTATAGTTAGCAGGCCAATGATCTAACTTTTAAACTGAACGCAACCATTTATTTCCTCGCTAAGCATTTTTAAAATCTTGTAAAGCATCACGAAGGTCATCTCTTCCTATGACCACATACTTTGGTTTTTGCTATAAATAACACAGTTCCATGGAGTCTCAGAATGGGAGGATGGGACTTAGGGATGGGGGACCAAGTTCCTAGATTTGGGAACAGCAAGGGGATGATGGTGTAAAAATATATAGTACTTGAAAAATTAGTTATAAAAAAATGTAATAGGATTTATAAATAACAAATGAAACTTTGAAATACTAAACACATTGCATTGAACAATGAAAATATTGAATACAAAATATCAATATGTTATGTTCAAAATGATGATTACATTCAAAATTCAAATACATTTGGCCAATGGCCCAATGCTCTAATTATCCCCAAAGTCCATGCCAAACTCTTCATGATTCGAATTGCTGGACTTTTTGAGGTCAAGCTCCTCCAAACTAATACCAACCAACTTTGTATGTGCCGCATCATCATCAACTTGCGTTTGCTCCTCTGTCTCTACATTTCATCAAGTCATAGGACTCTTCCTGTATGTAAGCATGTTGTGATCAATGAGATGTAAGGTGCTATGTACAAGTACAAGCTTCTTTTCCCTCCTAGATGCAAGGTTGTTCCTCTTAATAAAGTAGATGAAGCTATAAGTAGGCCAATTCTTCTCA
The DNA here is from genome assembly GCA_007258455.2 of Sequoia sempervirens. NCBI lineage: Eukaryota > Viridiplantae > Streptophyta > Pinopsida > Cupressales > Cupressaceae > Sequoia > Sequoia sempervirens. The sequence goes on along the minus strand of VDFB02258662.1, from coordinate 34,934 downwards.
TAGTAGAAGAATTAGAAACCTAGGACAACAAATGAATGGCTAGTATAGTTGTCAAAAAATAGAACCAATGCATAGTCCACCATAGACTTGGATCATAGGGGTGGAAAATTTTGTCCACTTAGTACGAATAGTGATGTCATCCTCACCACTATACATCTTTTGAAAAGCCTTGATGAACCCTATCTTCACCTCAATATACTCCATATGGGTAACTCTACTAGGGTTTGCATATACCACTTTAGTTTCAATGCATAGGAAGCCATATGTGAGGGAGTGTTGAGCTTCTCTCACCTCTGCTAAATGATTTGCTGAACATGTTCATGGTAGAACTGCAATGTGGGGTCTTTCTGTTGTACAATGGCTTTTGTTTAGCCAAGCATACTGTTAATGCCCTCATACATCTCTCCAATGCTAGGTGCATTAGCATCCCCATATTTGATGATTTTGATGATTGTGAAGATTGAAGCAACGATAAAGGCAATGTATTTTGCATTAGTCAAACAATGTCACTCTTTACCACCTTCTTCACCCTCTTCCACTACTCTAACTTAAATTGGGCCACCAATTCCACTTTGCTTTATGATCATTAGTTACAAAGCCTCTTGCAACTCAAGCATCCTCTTCAAAGAATAAATTACAATTTACATCTAGTTTCTATAGGTTTCAAAAACTCCTTCTTTGGAGAAGGTCCCAAATAGTTTATGTGAAGTGTGGTGCTTCCAAATAAATATCTACATGTCTCTAGCATCATTAACAACTTGTTTGATCCAACCAGTTTTTCCCATGCCCTTGAGTACATTGTTCATGGCATACATACAACAAGGAGTCCACCAAACATGTTTGTGGGCTGGCTCAATCAACCTCCATACAACTTTACACCCATAGGTTAGACTTGTCACTTCTTGCACTGCATTCTCTAGCCTGACCTCCTCAATGGCATCTCTATGGATTTGGAATTGATAATCGACATTGTTGTGATGTCTATAACAATCAACAACCCTGAGGAAGTAAGGGCTCTTTATACATGTGACCATGATGTTGATGAGTGGATATACATCTTCATCCACTCATCCATGATTATATCACATCTACTAGTGGCCTAGGCAGCCTCCCTTTCTTCATTATAATATTAATCTTGGAGTAGTTCTTATCTAAGATTGGAATAGTTCTCATCTAAGATTACTGTCCTCAATTTTGTCTCCCCTGGTGGCATTAGATGGTCCTTCTCTTATTATCTTTGCCATAGCCTCCTTATAATAAAGAGAGTGAGCTACATGGAATGGAATGCCATTGGCAAATAAGAAATTTCCAATGGCATTATCTACCTCATTCTTATTTTGAACGACATTGAATAACTCTGCCACCATGTTTGCACTAGTAATTCCATGTTTCCCCTTAATCTTTGTTCCCCTTGAATTAAATGGAAAATTAAGAAATCATGGCTCTTGGGAAGTTCTAGTACTAGCAGTAGTACCCCTTGGTGGCATAGTTGTAGTTGTAGGTGCTTTTTCTTCACTACAACCCCACAATTTATTTATTCTTTCAGCCCTTTGAGTGACAATTTGTCATATATGTCCACACCTTTGCCTCAGATGTAAAGAGGTGTGCATTAACTCTTGTAATGCTGCCCCAAAATTCAAGTTGACAAAAAAGACACTTCCATAGCCTAGTGTTCCTTGTTTCTATAAGGTTCGTGTGTACTTTGGTTGCAAATTGTCTTAAAGGAGATTTCTTATCAAAGAGACCTTGGCAAAATTTTCCAACAACTTGGAAGGGCAATTAAAATGTGCACTCCAAATAGAACTAGTTGCCTGCTTTCCCTTACATTTGTACTTAGAGTCTCATATTGAACCCCCATATTGACTCTCTTTGTCACACATGTTGTGAAAACTCATAGTGACACCACAAGGAGTGAAATTTATTGTTTAAAATTTTAAACCATACATATGCCATTATGCAAGGGCTAAAGATACAAAGATTTTCTTTTTATTTTCCTTACTTTAAGTTGCACGAAGCATAGAAGCAGAGTATACACAAAAATAAGAATCCTTGTTCCTCAATCTTCGTCAAACAAAGATTTCACTTTTATTGCATGAATTGCAGAAGCAGAGGATTCATAAACGATGAAATCCTAAATTGACTAGTATTAATCAGCTATTTATGCAAATTTATAAATAAGTATTGAAAATAATTTAATAAATAAATTCTGAAATACTGCTGTTATAAATATAAAGTTAAAAACTTAAACCCCCAAATGCTGTCTTCATAAAAAACAGAAGTTCAACAACCCTATAAACAACAATTTATAACCACAATATCCAATATTGTATATCTAAATTGAAAAGAAGAAAAGAAAAGAAAAGAAAAAGTCATATGAGTAACATTTTGATCTAAATAAAATATGCAAATCTCAAAGTACGAAGGGCCAAGGCTTACCTTGAAGACTTGAAGACTTGTTGAATGCATTGAAACTTGAACAATTGATTGATGAAGACTTGGCACTTGCTTTTCCTCGTGCTATTGCTTACACACTTGCTATCGATCTCACTCTTGCAGCCTTGCTCTCATTCATGCATCTTGTTGCAACTTGTAGCCTTGCTCAATGCTTTGATACTAACTTGAAGTAAATGTGGGATCTATATTTATAGTTTTTTTTGAGTGTGTAGGCTGTTGGTAGGGCCCATAAACTATTAGGGTTAAATTTAGTGGTCTGAATTTCCAAAAAAGATGTTTTTGTTTCTTAAATTGTTTTCTCAAGTGCTTGATGTGGGGGACATGTAGAAATTTTGTGTGTGTTTGAGAGATGCTAGCAAGTTTTTTGACATCTTAGGGGAAATCCAGGCATCCACTCAACATCTCCATCAGTGGGGATGCCTTGGGAATATTGTCTCTTTGAGGGAGACGTTTCTGCAATGTCTCTTGCCTATTGGTGGCAGTGGGGGCAAGATAGAGGGACATTTCCCTGGCTTCTTGCCATCTTGGGGATGTCCCTATCTCTAGAATGTCAAACTTTAGTGGGGGACATCCTTGTGGAACATTGATAAATAACAGATCTTTGTCCATAGCGCAAACTTGCAAAGCAAAGACATTGACTACAAGGGTAGTTTTTTGTGTGCTTCTGCTGATCCATGAGGTGTGCATTAATTATGCATGCACATATATGGTGTCACTAAAGTATAGGCATTTGGTTCAAGCTGACAGAATCTTGGTGTAAGTTTGAACTGACCTTCATAAAGCACATAAGTATAATGAACTTAAACTGAGATTATTTTGTACACATTCATTGTTCTCAAATATTTGAGGCCTTGGAAGATAGCATAGTCCCTCAAAACAGAGACTGAATTTTGTTGCGGAATCATAAATGAAGTTAATTTGAGAAATATGGAGTGCACATAAAAATAGCATACTAGTAGAGGTGGAAATCAACAAAAATGCACAAGCCTACGTGTGAAAAAAATGGATTGTGAAGACAGTTTATGTGCAGTCAAATATTTTCCATTGGTACCCTAATGGCATTCAACTCACTATGGTGCACACCAGTTGGATGATTTTACCACCCTTGTTCATGATTGCATTGATCTGTGTGGATTAACTGAATGACATTGTTGCATTCATCTTTCTGCTTCTCATATTAGAATGCTATTTGTACATTTTTTGAAGTAATTACTCTGCTCATATGGTCATGTGCCAGCTGCAATTAGATTCTAATATTCTATGGCAATATGCCACTAAATGCAGATTGTATATACCTTTATTTCTAATCCAAAGGTGAGTAGAAAGTCTTCCTGCAATATGATCTATAGCAAGGAGGATTTTAATTCCCCTTCCCTATGGATAAGAAAAGAGCTGTTAAGATCTGCTTATTGTGAATTCATGTCACAACAGGTCATAGCAGCTGGAGAAGACCTCATAAGAGCAGAACAATCATTCCAATGATTTAATGCTTGTGAAATTTGAAAAGGCTTACAATTGAATAAGGTGAATTTGTTTTGTACTGTATTTTGACATTAAAATGTAAGTGGAGACTACCACTGACTTGTTTTAACAGGGGGGAAATGTCTTAGTAGGTTCTCAAAAAATAGTTCCTTTTATATGAAAATTTAAAATTCATCCTAGATTGTTGCTTTGTATTTGAAATTTCTAGAGAATTCAGCAATGGTTCCAAGATAAAGTGGTAGGGACAAAAACTTACAATTTAGTACCAAAGTTTTTGAGATTCACATGATAACGAAGCTGTCAAAGCTTTAAAACTTACAAAAATTCAACTCTCTTCCTCGGTGAATATCATAGTGGAGAATTACCAATGGGTCCTAGCATTGCTTATCTTCCCATTGATTGGCAATGATCACCAGTTGGTTTCTGGAGGATTTTCTGTTCATTATAGTCAATATTATAAAAGAAAAACCAAAATAGTGAGTTGCCATAAATTTTATTTTTAGATAGGTTAATGACTGTTGTCTGACATTCCCCACCCTTTAAAATAGCATGGCAATGAGATGAAAAACAACTGGCCAAGATTGTAAGCACATTCCACTAACCTGTAAATGCCTAGAAAAAGTGACTGAAAGTTTCTGGAATTTTACATACCACCTATCCCATATTTATCAATGAATGGTATTCTGAATTAGCTGTTACTGGATAGTCAAGATCTTCCAGAAACCAAGAGTTTGACAGCATCCTAGCAAACAAATGATGCTTTATAAATTCTGCAAATATTGCAGACCAGTAGACCATGTGTGAGCAATGCACTTTGTCAAACAATTCATGAGTCTTTGGGTTGCTATCATATTTTTCATGCAAGTATTTAAACAGCAATCACATCCACCAAAAAATCTGATTTCAATTAATCTTTTTGGTCTTCACATCCTGTTTTGAAGCTACAATCTTGCAACACACTGCAAGTATTCTTCCCTGCTGCTTATTAACATAACAATATAAACATTTACACTTGTGAATGTACAATCTTGACACAGTTGTGAGGTTGTCAAAGTCTGGCTTCACACCTGCTGACTGTATTTGCTTAAATTTTTTAACGCTTATCACCAAGTCTATTTAGTGTATATCCAGTGATGAATTTAGTTAACGAAACCAGATTATTGATCCATTCTGTCAAACAATTTGCGTGCCCTGTTCCAAAATTCCCATCTTGGTGCACTCTGGGAAGTAAGTAAAGGATGCAGATTGTCTTTATGTCTGCCAATTGCACTTTTCTTAAAATATCTGATGCTCTTTCAACAAGCCCCCTTGTGCATATATTAGAAGCACCCACAACAGTTCATTGAAGTCGTTTGTCAAACAATTTGTGATCCTGTAAGTATCCATCTCTATCTGAGCACTTACAGCTACAACAATTTGTTTCTGAAGCCTAGGCAATTCACATCTCCTCACATAGATGGGGCCAAAACAAGAAGCTTTAGTGATCCTAGTATATACTTCCACACTTCGCGTACATCTCTGTCCAAGCACTCACAAGTACAACGATTTATGTCTGAAATGTGGGAAATTCACACCCTTCTCTATATAGATGGGACCAAACTGAGCAGCTTAACCCAAATCTTATTCACCACCAATGATCTTTTTTCTTTTATCAACTTAGACCATATCATACTCTCTCAGTCAGTTCTCACACCACATCTGTCTCAGTTACTTTCATTCAAACATGCCTCACCAGGTGAAGAAAAAACTAAAAGGTAAAAAGCCACCTAATGCAAGCTGGGTTGATTCTGTTTCAGATCCAACTGTATGTTAGATATTTCTTGACAGACACTGTTCCTCTTCGTCCATTCTATCTCCATGACAATTTTTTATAATACCTAACCAATTAGTCATGAATAACTTTGTGAAGACATCCTTCATTCTCAGAATGTTATGTATTCATTTCATCTAAGGAAGAACCATTGTGGCTCACTTGATGCCCATGAACCCTTGCACCTCCGCTATCATCTTTAATAGCATTTTTCTGAAAATGTGAGACATGATTCTTATATTGAACCATCAATATCACACCCATCATTAGAGATCTTAACTTGAACTTGTGTGTTGTTCAACACATCTGTGCCCATCCATGGATTAGGCTTCTTGACTAACCTCTTGCCCACCTATTGGTTCAATCTAATTCTGTTCCCAACCATCTAGATCAACTCCATTGTGCATCTCTTCATTTACCATGCAGTTAGGAATAGGTATCAACCACCTGATTATCAAAAGGTAGTTAACTTTTGAATCACCACCAACATTGTCAATGCCTGAATTTAGCTATCAATTTGGAACCTAGTTATGTTCCATCATTGGAACATTTATTACTTGAATAAGTTGTATCATTCACACATTTACAGGTAGATTCTTTACATTTCCCACATCACTTTTCGTTGTAGAAACAACCAGCTCTAAACCCCACATGCCACTTTGTATGCCTATTCCAAAGCTCTAGTTTCTCTAGACATTGGATGGAACATTTATTACTTGAATAAGTTGTATCATTCAAACATTTAAAAGTAGATTCTTTACATTTCCCACATCACTTTTTGTTGTAGAAACAACCAGCTTTAAACCCTACATGCCACTTTGTATGCCTATTCCAAAGCTCTCATTTCTCTAGAAATTGGAAATATGCAGGTCAAGGTTGTTGAGTTTCTCTACCTTCAAGTTATGGCATGTTTCAAGTTTGTTGTTTGTCTGATCTTCAATACTAGGAAATGGCCTAAGATCTAGCATAGATACATTCATCTCTAGTAGACTGTTTGAATCTTTCTTCTCAGTTATGCCTTTGCAACAGATATGCTCCAAATTTCTCCAAATTTTCCCTAAAGTGCCAATACATTTTGACGTATTTCTAGGGTATCCCTTCAAAGATACATCTCTTTAGTGCAGTCATTAGTCCTATGATTCTTTTACTTTATGGTTTTGGGGTATGATGCCATAGTTTTGAACTGCTAATTAGGATTTTGAATATTTGTTCCAGATGCTCATGCCTTAATATATGTATCATTTCAAAATTCAAATGGATGGTTTCTCAATGCATTGTTGAACTTGAAACCAAGTTTGTTTCCTAACTCCTCCTTGAGAGTATCTTTAAGCTTACTTTCTATATTCATAGACTCAGATCCTTGGGCGACTCAACTTTAGGTTGGAAGAGGTATGGCTCATCCTTGGTTCTTCCAAGATAATTTCCTCTTTGGGTCTCATTGAGTGTTGACATTTTTGGTATCTTGAAACCAATGCCCCTTCAATCTATTAGTAATGGCATCTTTGTTGATCAATCTCATCGATTTGAATTCTCAGATCACTCTATTTTCCTTCTTCCCTCAAGGGAGGTCATCATGTAGGTTGTAGAAAACAATATATTTAGAATTTTAGATAGTATATTCATGTATCTAGGACGTCCCACAATTTCTCAACCCCAAGATGATTTTTTTTACACAATGTTTCTTATATATTGTAGATAGCATCATTATTCAACATTACTATCTCCAACATTTTTGGTTTCATGGTTTGAGGATTGCCCTTAGCCAACCAAGGGTGTGCTCTCACTAGGTACATGTTGAGACCTACCACCTTATTTTGTGGGCTTAACCCTCTAAGGGCTGGAGTCTGAAGATAGTATATTTTTAGCTGTCCTATTTAGGAGTAGACAAGGGGAAGATACCAATGTTTATATAAAAAAAAAGTGGTTTTTTATCCACTTTCTTTTAGTATCCTACCAGAGTAGCTTGGAATTTTTCTTTAGGAGGCCTCGATTCTTAGATGTAGATTTTATAGTGGACCTAAAAACTGGTTAGAGTTCTTAATTTTTTAACCACTACAAATGCTAGAGCTAGTGTTTATTGGATACAACAAATTCACTCACAAATAGGGAAAGATTATTGAGAGTCAAGACAATGTTTTTATTTCTATATTACTACCAAGTAATGTTACCTCAAGTTTTTGGGACAAGGATGATAGGGGATGGGGGGATGAGTTTTGGGGACAACTTTTTTTTCAGGCCATTTTTGGGGATGGTAGGGTATGGATATATAAAAATTAGGGAACATGTAAAATATATAGGGAAATTTCAAATATTCATTTGATAACATTGATGAAGCATTCATCATATACATTATAAATCCTTAATAGATAACATTTGTGTTGAATTGAGAGTTCATGTGAGAGTTGAACAAATTAGCAAATGTCAAAACTTAATTGCTTTCATAATTCATTGTCAATATGCATGTGATATTAAATGATAGTATACAAGTTACGACAAAATTCCCGGAGGCTGCAAGTTTCACTTTCTTTTTCCTCCCTTTTGGCTGCAATATTTTTGGACCTAAGTTGCTAGTTTCAGTACAGGGCTAGGTATGGGTACATGGTTTTGGTATGCCAGTATGGCAAGTTATTTTTTCCTTGGGTACGGTATGGTTGGGTGTGGCTGTAATATATATATTTGTGTGTGTGCAAAATAAATAAAAAAATATAGAATTGCAAATACTTTCAATATATCATATATACTATATATTTTATAATAATAAAATAATGGAATTTGAATCTTTGGTAGTATGATAATTCATTGTTCATCAATGATATTATGATAATCATAAAAATAATTGTTTAAGTTGTTAGTTTTGGTCTCCACTCCTAGAGCCCCTCATTGTAATCAAGTTTTTTATGTGACAAGAGATCCCAATAACTAGTGGAGGTTGGGAGTGGAGAGCCCAATGGGGTTGAGGGGTGGCACCCCTCACGGGGGTTTGGGGGCAATGCCCCAGCTGTGCCGAAGGCCAGTGCCGCTCACGGGGGTTTGGGGGCAATGCCCCAGCTGCGCCGAGGGCCAGTGCCGCTCATGGGGGTTTGGGGGCAACATCCCCAGTGGGATTCAAGGATAGTGCCTCTTGTGGGGGTTTGGAGGCAACATCCCCAGCGAGGTTGAGGGGTAGTGCCCCTTGTGGGGATTTGGGGGCAATGCCTCTAGTGGGGTCCCTCGCATGGTCTAGGGGCAATGCCCCTAGCACGTTCCTTGTTGTGATACAAGGCGGTGTTGAGGGGAAATGTCCCTACCACCAAGACCCAAATTAAGGCCTTTGAAACCACACAAACCTTCACGACACATGCCATTTTCACAATTTTATCATTCTTTTAAAGCGCTATTTTTTTTTTAAATGTTACTTTTTATGGTGATGGCCAATCGTCCTTTGGACAGTTGGGGGACATCACAAACGTCCCTACTAGTCCTAGGGATAGTAGGCCATCCCCTTTAATTTTTTGGGATGTCCCCAAGTTTTTGGGATGCCCCAAAAAATGTTGGGGAATGTGTCCCCGAGTTTCCCCACTACAAAGGAATTTGATCCCACTCAGTTTGAGTCTAGGTGGAATGGATATGTTTTATATCAAAGTTGAGATCTTTCCCTAGTATCATAGAGGCAAACATGCATTAGTAGTTTTTCTCTACCACCAAAGGTTCATCAATTGTAGGTGTTAGAAGAGACTCTAGGGGAAGTGCCTAATTTCTTCCTAGGATTGTACAAATGGACCCATCATTCTTAGATCTTGTGCTAGCCCATCTGCAGTTACTTGTGATAATGTCAAATATTTTTGAGGCACTCTCATTGTTGTTTCCCACTCTCCTATTCAAGAGGTCCATGCTGCACGTAGGGATCCTTCTCTCACAAAGCTATTTGTACTTAATTCTTATGTTTTGGTTTTTAACCACTTTAGGTATTCCCTTGATTTCATATTTACACTTTTTAACCTTAGTGTTTACTTACTTTTCATAACCTCGTATCCTTTTAGCTTATGACTTCTTTATTGTAATTGAATGTGTAGAGGAGGATTCGCTACTCATGAGTCTCTTTATTCTCAAGAGAATCCCAAGGGGCAAACTGCCCTAAACTACCTCAAGGAACAAAGCAAGAGTTTTAGAATCAGAAAAAGTAGGTCATAGAGGTTTTCTGGAAAAGCTGATGAATTCTCAGTCAAAGGATGACAACCCGGCGCGTCGGAGTCCTAGAGGCACGTTGGCATCTCGTACGAACCAAAAACCGAGAATGTCATAGAAAGCACAAAGTGACTACTTCTACTCTGACTGCTAGGAACTCTTAGAATACTAGAAAGTAACAAAATATGATAGAACTGAAATAAAGTAGAAATGATAAAGAGAAGGAAAGATAGAAACTTCTCACAACAACCCAAGTAATGAAGCCTCTAGCATGTGAATATCTTCAATACCTGCATACGTAAGATCGAGAGAAAATGTTGGGGCTGTATAGGGGTTTGCCTCAATCAAACCCCTGTTTTGGTGTTCCCACTTCCATGGACAGCCAGATAGATAGAGAAAGTGAACAAAGTAAGCAAATATGAAGTGATAAAAGCAAGCCCTGCTCAAGGAGGAGAACCCATATCACGAAATAAAGATGCAATAGATAGGGGATGTGAGAAGTCCCAAGATGCTCAAGGGTGCAAGGCACAAGATAGGTATCACTTGCAAAGCTTGAGGGAGCCAAAGAGAGAATGAGATACAAAGTTGCAAGAGCCAAGAGAGTTGCCAAGGGTGTTGTCAGAACTTGAGAGCTTGAGTGCTGTAAAAAGTTTTAGAGAGCTATACAAGCAAGATAGCAAGACAAAGGGAAGAGGAAAAAGGCCAAAGCCCAAGCTAGAGAGATCCAAAAGACCAAATAGATTAAAGAGATGCATTTAAAAAGAGAATAGGAGGGAAAAGGAGCTTCCCGAGCCATTACAAGGCATCTCGGGCCATTACCACCAACAAAAGTAGTTGACAAGTGGCAAACATGTTCGAAAACGGTCGTTTGAACGTCAAAATGTCATAGAACGCTAGCACGACCCATGGACGTCTGCACGACGTGCTAGTGCCCAGACACATCACGCTACAAAAAACAACAGGCATGAGAAAAGCACAAGGTTTAATGCAAAGCTGAGGTGCAAGGGTAGCTGCTAAAAAGGGGTCTTGAGCATCCGAAGAGGGGAAAAAGGTTGATGCAAGGGCTAAAATGAGCCTACACAAATTCTAGGGTAGTGGACACTAAAGTGGATGCAAAAATTTATGTGAAATTGCAAGGGGTGCAATTTTACGACATTACATTTTTCCCCCACTTTAGCGGGCATATGAATCTACACTAATATGCACACTAAAGGAAATCTACTAAACATAAATAGCATTATGATACCAAAAGGATACTGTAGAAGAAGTAGATAACCCTTCGAACCAAGGAAACATGCCCCCAGGTTGAAGACCTACAAAACAAACACATTAGACAAGAAAGACCTGCACAAGACAACGAGGTTAGAACATAAAAACCATTACATCATGGGGTTAGAACATATAAAAACACATACACACAGGCATACAACAAACTAAAGGATTTGAGTCAGCAAAGTAAAAGAGACCTTGATGTAGAAGGTTGTCTCAGTACTATGCGTCATCCCCAAATTAAGAAATAATATATAGAAGAATTCTAAAATAGAGAGGAGGTAAGAATTGATTGCTTCAAGAGAAGAATACATACAAAAGATAGGGAAGCAACCAATGTCGAAGAGAGAAAGAAGTATATGTTGGCCCCACAGTTGCCGTTGCGCCAAAAGGTCGACCTATTAATGTTCGATACAATTGCTAGAGTTAACGGATCCACGAGAGGTGGTTAGTCCATGTCACGAATCTCGAGGGGAGCGCTGACCAACTGCCAACAATGACCAACTGCCAACAATCTCTCCCATAGTGTTACCCGAGGGGATTCGAACCCATAACCTTTGGCTCTGATACCAATTGTTGGCCTCACGGTTGCTGTTGCGCCAAAAGGTTGACTTGTTAATGCGCAATACAACCACCAGAGTTAACAGATCCACAAGGGCGGTTAGTCCATGTCACAAATCCCAAGGGGAGCGCTAACCAGCTGCCAACAGTATATACCCAGGATGAAGAAGGATATAGATCTTCAATCCGGTATATACAATTGAGAAGAGAAGAGATAAGAGAATTCAAGAGTTAGAAAGGAATGAAAATTCCAAGAGAGATGGCCCCACTGGTACTCTCTCCTGGGGAGGGTTGAACAAATGCGCCACAGGCCTTCAGACCTACGAAAAGTGAACAAAAGGCTTTGTAGGTACTCTCTCCTACAAAGTTGAACAAAGAGATCCCGCAGAATGAAAAGCGCTTTATAGGTCCTCAGACTTGCAAAGGAGGCACCCCAGGTGCTTGGTCCTAAGGGAAGCCTGATGTGAAAGGCTCCATAGAGTTTGATTGGCCCTTACAAGTGCTTGGTCTTGCAAGGTAAGTTTGATCAGATCTAGTCAAGTTGCCCCCAAGCTAGATGCCAAGATGTGAGATGCTACGACATTGCACATCGGATAGAAGGTAAGTCTAGTCGAGCTTCCCCCAAGCTAGACGCAAAGATATGAAATAGGTCTAGTTAGGCGGCCACCAAGCTAGATGCCATAGAATTCATTTGAGATAAAAGCTTTCAAAGGGGGGTCCCTTAGGAACCCTTGGGGTCCACTTAAGGGACGCTCCATTTGAAATACATAGAGAAGAGAGGGGGTCCTTAAGAAGGACGCACATCTCCAGAACAAGTTATCACTGCCCCCTAGCATAGTGGGGAGGAGAATCATGCAAGATATTATTGTGTTGCTACCACATAAAGAGTATGGTTACACACAATAGTGTACGACCATGAATGACAATGAGCAAGTAAAGCTCCAATTGCCATATAGCAGGTAGCAACACAATAGAAGGGAGGTGTGAGAACCTCATGAGAAAATGCTTAAAGCAGAAAGGATAGAGGCAGATCTCAATATCACTTGTCATGCAAAGAAAAGAGAGAGGTGCATCAACAAAATGGAAGAGTGATGACACTAGAATCACGAAGTTGTTGTATTTTAGCCTTCAAGGCCTTACATTCACTAGTGGAAAGGCCAGGCACTTGATGGTATGCATAGAAAGGATGTTTTGCTTTATCATGTTTATGAAATTTCTTATGTGTAGGAGAAAGGATGAGGTTGAGCGAAAATCATGTCGACATTCAACTGTGGTTTCCGTTTAGATTGTTCATTCGAGCAACCAAGCCACAAATTACGCTTATGAGGTGCACATTCTATAGGGACCTGAATGCCTTGTTCATTACGCCCACAACCTTTACTTCCATAGCAGTATTTAGAGACAAGCTTGAAGCTAGGGCCATAACATGTATGCAAATCTTGAGGAGGAGGATCTTCATAGAGATCATTATTCCAGCAATGGGGATTATACTCGTCTATGGGATCACAATCAGCCTTCTTGATAGGATTGCCAACATTAGCCTCTTTAATAGAAGCGTGATCATCTTCCTCAGAAGGAGGAGGATTGACATTAAGGACATTACAGCTATTGCTCACATTATCCCGTGATACAAAAGAATAATCATCTTTGATAGTGGGTTTGGATGATTTTATCGGAAGGTTTAAGTGGATTGGGTTGACTTTATATTCACCAGTGAAGGAATTTGTAAAGTCTAAGGAACCCCAATCATCATCGAGACATGCATTCTTTTGAGAAGTAGAAAGAGTAGACTTAAGATTCCTTGCTTCAGAAGGATCTTCTTCAGGGACATCTATCTCAAGAGCATCCTTTATATCAGGTACTACTGGAGTAGACATCAACACATTGGAAGACACTGAAGGGATATGAGTAGGCACCACTAAAGCCTGACCGACAACTGCCATTTCACATAAGTGTATAGCATCAGGGTCAGCCCTGACTGTGACTATTTGATTGTTACACATGAACTTAATAGATTTATGCAAGGTAGATGGGACTGCACCCATAGCATGAATCCACGGTCTACCGAGGAGAAGATTATATGGCAATTTTTCTGACATAACATATACGAGGGTGGGTACAGTAACGGGTCCCAACCTTAAAGGCAAGACTATGTCATGTCCCCAAAATTATAACACACTGAAATACAAATAAATAAATAAAATAAAATAAAATAAATAAAAGAAGTATTATCAAATTTAATACTATTATAATTATCATAAGAAAACTATCAAAATATAAATATAAATATTAACATACATCTATTGCAATATTGAATATATATATATATATATATATAGCTATAATTATAAATAATAAAAAGATCAATACAAACAATTTCTAAATTAAATATTATTGTAAATGTAATTATCATAGATATTATAAAGGTTGATATTGTCAATCAATAAATAAAACAAATAATAATTAATTAATTACAAAGCACTAATAATCTGAAGCACCATTGAATCCTCAACTACCATCACCTAAGCTAACAAAAGCATTCGATTATCATTTAAATTGGCCAGCATGGTGTTAAAGGCGCTTAAGGGAGAAGATACATCCATTCAAGAAGCCCACAGTTTGGGGAAAGGACGTGATCCTCCACCAAATCATGGAGGATTTAAATGAATAAATTTGAAACCATTTAAAGGCATGGAGGGGGGGGAGCGGAGGGGGCGAAGAAGGAAGGAAGATACAGTGGTAAAAAGGGAAGAAGACAAAATAGAGATAGGACGAAATCACAATAAGACAACCATATTTATTAAGATATGCAGCAATGACTGGACAAGGGGAGAATAAAATGAATAGGAAAGATAAGAACAGACTGCAGATCATATATGTTAGGGAGGCAGCGATACATTAACAGTAAGTTAATTATAATAATATAAAGACATAATTTTATATATATATATGTATTCATACCAAGAAATCATTGTAAGTTGGAAATAATGATATATATAAATTTATATAGAATATATAAATATATTATAAAATCAGATGTATATATATAATGGGTAAGTAGATATGTGAATCACTTGTGAATATACAATAATGATACTTGCAACAATTATTAAGCCTTATAAGTAATGATGACTCTTTAATATATTATAAATTTGTCCTCATTCTATGATCAATCCATTATAAGGTTGAAGGAGGTGAGTATGGAATCGGAAAAAGTGGAGAGATACAACAACTCAGGTGATGTACTCATTTAGCAATAATATTTAGCATATTTTGAATATAAGAAATAGATATTGCTAATCTGATTATTGATATAATGCTTTCTTTAATCTTATCATAATGAGAATTATTTTGGGAAATGTCGAATTTAAAGAACCATTGATAAATGAAAATATATTTGATTATAGGCCTGAAATAAATCTTGGATGAATGCAAATATATCTGATTGTGTAAAGATTGTCTGCTATGTGCTTGTAAACCTATCAAGAAGGGCGAATCATGAGTGAAGTGGATTGTCTAAAAACCCCACTTTCAGCCCCTTAGGCCCTAGACAAGGGATTGGGCCTTGCAGCCCCTTAGGCCCTTGGCTAGGGATTGTGTTATAGAAAGATGGGGGTCCCACCTAGGCATTTGCCCCATATGCCCCAGTCAAGGGGATTGGACAATAGGAGGTGGTAGGCCTTAGGCCACTTGGACTCTATGGTTCCTCTCCCTTGATAGGACGAGTGTCTTCCGAGGTGTTGCCATGAGTGGAGAATGCAGGTACTAAGCCGTTGGGAAAGGAGGATTGTGGTGAACAACCTTTGTGCCTAGCACGAGGGCTTCAGGGCGGATCCACTTATGACACTCCTCATATGTCTTCATGATTGCCTTTATGATTATGTTATATTTTGGATATCTAGATATTATTTCTAACAGTTATATGTGTGTGTGGAAATGTTATTAAATTGGTGAATGCAAATTTCAATCTAGGATTATTTCATTAGAGAAACACATTCCTTTTGGAAAGAAGAAACCCTAAACCTAATCAACAATCGAATTCTGGGGCAAACAAGCGAATTCGAGAGCAAGGCTAGGTAAGGGACATTACAGACTATCGTGCCTAAAGGTTGCCGACCAACATTATCAACCCATGAATAACAAGAGAAGAAGCAACTAGAGAGGAAGAATCAATATTAATCTTAGGCAATAGATCAATGCTACATACATTGAATGCTGAATCAGCGTCAACGAGAGTACATCTAATGCCAACTTTATTAATGTTAACTATGATCATTAGAGAGTCCGCTTGCTTTTGTACTTCCGGAGGAAGGAGTTCTTGTGGATAGAACGTAATATTCGGCGAATCTGCACGAATATGAGCTGTCAACGCATTAATATCCACTGGCCTAGCAGAAGAAGGCAAGAGGATCTTTTGCAAGGCTTCTTGAAGCATACATTGATAAACCGAAGTAGATTGAAGCAAGTCCCATAGTGAGATCTTAGCTGGAGCAGCACAGAGTTGCTCGATAAGATCATAATCACTAGATGCTTTAGTCGTGGGTTTAGGTGTTGAAGGAAGACTTGGTTGAGGTGGTAAAGAAGCGGGTTGATTAACATTTTGTTTATTCCTTCTAGTATTATAAGTATGGGCTACCGCTCTATAAGAGCGAGCCTTAGCAAAATCAAGAGAATCACTATCAAATGGAACATCATTAATACAACAAATCCTTTTAGGAGAAGGACTAGCTGGAGTTAGATAAATGACCAGTCTCTTAGGCCTTTGAGGGGTGGTAGAGACATAGATGATATTTATAGATTCCTTACAACTTATAGAGGAATCATTTGAAGAAATATGTTCAACATCCATCCTTGAAGGATCCGATGCGAGAGGAACTTCATCATTCACTAATGCATCATCTCTGGAAGAGAGTGCATCAGAACAAAGATTATATTCATTTTTCACGAATGCAACGTCTCTAGAAGAGAGTGCATTGGAATGAAGAGGAGATTCACCATTCGCAAATGCAACATCTCTAGAAGAGAGTGCATGGGAATGAAAGGGAGATTCATCATTCATGAACGCATCATCTCCAAAAGAGAGTGCATATGAATGAATAGAAGGTAGAGTAACATTAAGAAAGGTATCAATGATTTCATCCTCTTGCACTAAAATATCCTTAGAAGGAATTTCAGGAGAAGGGTCAACAAAGAATAATAAGAAAGGAGAAAAAAACTTTCACATGCTTGTAAGAGAACTTCTTGAAGTTTCTTAACAAAATTGGAAAGAGATAGAAGGAAGAAAGATAGGAAGTACATTTTAAAATAGAGATATAGACAAGTTGGCTGAAGGCCGACCTATCACTCTGATAGCAAGAAGTGGGGTTTGAGGCATCGCCCTGAAAGGTGTTTTCACGTTGGGTTCACCAAAATGTAGAGAAGGGGGATTCGCTACTCATGAGTCTCTTTATTCTCAAGAGAATCCCAAGGGGCAAACTGCCCTAAACTACCTAAACTACCTCAAGGAACATAGCAAGAGTTTCAAAATTAGAAAAAGTAGGTCACAGAGGTTTTCTGGACAAACTAATGAATTCTCGGTCAAAGGACGACAACGCGGAATATGGACGGCAGTGCGGCGCGCCGGAGTCCCATAAGTGTGCTGGCATCTTGTACAAACCGAAAATCGAGAATGTCACAGAAAGCACAAAGCAACTACTTCTACTCTAACTGCTAGTAACTCTTAGAATACAAGAAATTAACAAAATATGATAGAATTGAAATAAAGTAGAAATGATAAAGTAAGAGAAGGAAAGATAAAAACTTCTCACAACCCAAGTAATGAAGCCTCCAGCATGTGAATATCTTCAATACCTGCATACGTAAGATCGAGAGAAAATGTTGGGGTTGTATAGGGTTTTGCCTTAGTGAAACCCCCGTTTTGGTGTTCCCACTTCCACGAACAGCCATATAGATAGAGAAAGTGAACAAAGTAAGCAAATATGAAGTGATAAAAGCAATCCTCGCTCAAAGAGGAGAACCTGTATCATAAAATAAAGATGCAATAGATAGGGGATGTGAGAAGTCTCAAGATGCTCAAGGGTGCAAGGCACAAGATAGGTATCACTTGCAAAGCTTGAGGGAGCCAAAGAGAGAATGAGAGACAAAGTTGCAAGAGCCAAGAGAGTTGCCAAGGGTGTTGTCGGAACTTGAGAGCTTGAGTGTTGTAAAAAGCTGTAGAGAGTTGTACAAGCAAGATAGCAAGATAAGGAGAAGAGGAAAAAGGCCAAAGCCCAAGCTAGAGAGATCTAGAAGACCAAACAGATTAAAGAGATAGCATTTAAAAAAAGAATAGGAGGGAAAAGAAGCTTCCCAAGCTGTTACAAGGCATCTCGGGCCGTTACCATCGACAAAAGTAGCTGACAAGTGGCAAACATGCTCGGAAATGGTCATTTGAACATCGAAATGTCATAGAACGCTAGTGTGGCACGTGAACGTGTGTGCGGTGTGCTAGTGTCTAGACACATTACTCTACAAAACAACAGGCATGAGACAAGCACAAGGTTTAATGCAAAGTTGAGACGCAAGGGTAGCTGCTGAACAGGGGTCTTGAGCATCCTAAGAGGGGAAAAAATTGATGCAAGGGCTAAAATGAGCCTACACGAATTCTAAGGGAGTGGACACTAAAGTGGATGCAAGAATGTATGTGAAATTGCAAGTGGTGCAATTTTATGACATTACAGAATGTACTTCTCAAATTTTGCTAACTTTTGGTTATCTAAGAACATCAATACAATTTCTTTCTTCTTGCAACTTTGCAATTATGTTTAATGTCATGTCCCATTTCTAGTCAATCTAAGTTTGTACATATTAGTTCTATACTTGTGTCTTCCTTGTTTCCATTTGTTGTGTGTTTTCTTTCCTGTGTATGTCTTTCCTTCCCACTCTTCCTTCCTACTTGTTAGAGTTTTAGACTTCTCCATTTTGTCATGTTTTTTGTTTGTTTCCCACCTCGCCATTGTATTTGTCGAACTTCTCCATCCTGTCATGCCTGCTACTTGACCCCCAATGCCTTGTCCTATAGCTTGAGTCTTGTGTATGGTTGATCCCCAATGCTTGTTATTCCTTTCTATGTTTTTTGTTCCCCATTTAACTCCCCAACACACGTCATTTTAGTCCTTGCATCAACATTATTCCTTTCTATGGTTGATCCCCAACTCGCTATTCAAATTTGAAGTGGTAGGTGTTTTTGATGGCCGACTTGTTCTATTTGTGGAGGATATAAAAGAGCATTTTCATTCCAATTTATCATCTACACTTAATCAATTCCTTTTAGAATCCATTTTGAGCACTCGTGTTTGAGTGTGGGAATCCTAGGATGAAAACCCTAGTGATTTCGGAGGATGATCTTATACAAAGTTCGTATTTGAGCTTAATTGGACGTGGACATCCAGCCGCATTCTGTTGTTCTGATTTTCCATTGCTGTTGGTATGAATTGCTGAGTGTAGTTAATAATATTGTAGATCTATTTGAATGTAATACAATCATTCTTGAAATAAGATAGAGATCAAGATTTACATTTGTTATTTTTTGTACATTACAATAAGAAGATCGAAGTTATTTCTGTCATTGGCTGTTCAAAATTTAATAATTATTGCTAATGCATAAATAGTAGTTTTTAATCCAAGTTATCTAAGATCTTAGTGAATGCTAGGGCTGATAGTGTTGTTATTCAAATAAAAGTGTTTGTAGAAGGTTAAGAATTGGAATTGCTTTATTGTTTGGCCCAGGACATCACATTTAAGATGTACCTCATCAAACTTTTGACTTTCAATTCCCAGCTCTCTTTTGAAAGGAGTAATGTTTAAGCTCTCCAGTATACTATTAGTTTGATTACTCCGATTGCTGTTTATTTTTCTGCCATCTTTCCTTTTGGATGGCTTTTTCAGGATCCTTTGACAACATTTCCCTGTAAAATTGTTGTTCTTCTTTCTGGTATTGGTATTTGAATAACTTAGATCCATTTGGAAATTAGGTATCTATCATAAAATTGATTCTTAATGAACTTTCCTTTCGACAACAATCATTTGATCAGGTAGTAGAGAGTTTACAGGAAGGGTATCTAAACATGTCAAACTTGTCTTTTTGCTTCATTTTTAATTAAAAATCCATGTTCAAATCCATCTTCTTGGAATTTTAACTTCTTAAAATAGTTACCTATTTGGGTCTCCATATTTCAATTATGATGGAGAAGGGTTCATCTTAATTAGTAACTTGTAACCTATGGCGTTCCCTTATATGATTAGTAGGGAATGAAGGGAAGTATGCCCATCCACATACTACTGCATAGCCTTTGCTAGGTTGTTAGATAGAAAAAAATGAAGACTTTGTCTACACTGAATCTGCCTATCTTTTTTTCAGTTGTCACCGAGATTAGGCTGCATCAACATTTTTTTAAAGATCTGTTGCATTGTGCAATTCCCTGTAAGTATGATAAAAGATATTGATCCTCTGCAAAATTGGAAGATTAATATCCTACTGCCTACACAAACACTTAGGCCTCTGCATCATTATTAGTTCCTCGTAGGAATGTTCAACAAGAAGGTATCCAACAATACTCCTTTCTGACCCTCATGAGACAACTAGCTCCCGCTGTGGCAAGGTTACCTTTTGAGGCCTTTTTGAAAATTTTGCACACTCCTAGGACCATCACTTCCAATTCATGAAGGCTCTTTTTGGCCTATTTGTACTTACCCATTTATCAAAAGGAAGGACAATGAAATGCCATCTAGAGATTCCACTTGGCTAAACAGGTCCTCCTCTTACATTTTCCGCTTCAGAGGAGGTGCCTTCAAATTAGTAAAAGATTGGCAAGGACTTCATCTCATTCTTGAAAGGTTTTGATGTTTCTTTTTTTTCCATATTCAGATTAGGAAAAACTTTTCCAATTAATTCAAGAATCCTTTTATTTTCTCCTTTTACTTTCTCTTCCGATGAAGAGAGCACAAAGACAAAGTCTTGTGGTCAGACTCTTGCTTCCCCCATTTTCTATTAAAATTAGTCCCAGATCACCATTGCTACTTCACAATGACGAGCAAGTGGTTAGTTGTTTCTTCACTCTTATTACACATCATATAAAAAAGGGGCTCTTTCATCCCATCCTCTTGACCATGTGATGGGTGAGGATCCTCTTTTGAGCTGCCATCCAGGTAAGCATATTGTCTTTTGGCAAACCTTTTCCATAGCAGATTTGAAAAGCTTCTACCTAATGTTGAATAGCAGAAGGAAGTGACAAGTCATCCGGATTTCATAATGTAACACCCAATTTTGATACCGCCCCAGGACTTCTCAGCCTGAGCGTGTTGTTCAACAACTCTGCCTTCTCCTGGAAAACCCCTTCCATTGTAGCATCTTTCCATCCTCTATTTTGGCCTCCCATATTGCCAATTGTTTGCCAATAATTCTTATCCCCAGACTTTAGACAAAATAAAAAAGTCTATTGTACATAAGCGATAAAAGACACTAGTCTTTTTTCCATCCACAATTTCTACCCAAAATTCAATGTCCTCCCGCCTTTAGCCTTAAGTATTTTCCCACTGCGTTTCTGCAAATTTGGATAAAGTTCCAAATGTGGGATATCTGACGCGGCAACCTGGACATGCAGATTTAGAATGGACTTATATCATTCGTATACTTCTTCCTGATAATGGAGCTCCAAACTTGATCAGCCTCTGAATACATCCTCCATACCAGTTTTTTTCCTATGATGAATTTAGTAAGTCCATCCTCCTTTATCTTCTCTCCCAACAGTTTTTAGTGTGCATACCTTCTCCCATATTAGAAGAGGAATCTACCTGTCCTTTAAGATCCCCTGTCACACAAAGTTCTGCATTATAGATGTCATTATTGAAATGACTATCTTAAGTACTTTTAAATAGGAGAAACAATATATACAAGTTTATTGCAATAACTGTATCCTAACAGCCTCAGAAGTTGCCATAACTTCATTCAGGTGGATACTTATATTTGATTACTTGGATTGAAAATTAAACACATTTGCTTATAGGATTTATTTCCAGATTTCTCACTTTCAGTCATTCATATAAATTCTATAAAATATGATGATAATTATTGTTGGCTGATATTCTTAGTTATTCAACATGTTGAGATGTGTTGGAAAAGGAATGATGCCATTTAATGAAGTTCTTTAGCTTATACCAAATAAAGATAAATCATAAGTTCTCTGACCTTTGGTTATGGAGGCTTAGAAGAGCTTTGAATTTTTTTGGTTTCTTTTGATTGTGTTACATTTTAGATCACATTATTGCAATCTGAAGCAACATCAGTTATTCCTTTTTCTCACTAGGGAACTAGGCATTGGAATAGTGCCCTATAGTCCATTGGGTTGTGGCTTTTTCTCTGGAAAGGTTTTCAAAGCAACGACTTATGAGAACACACGGTGGGTATGTTCAACTATTCCTTTATTTACTATGATGCTTCCTTTCTTACTGCATTTCTGATGGATATTTTATTTTCGACTCAGTTTTCTGATGGAGAAGTATTTTCTTAAATCAAGTACTGTAGTATTTTAGATCTAAATGTGAAAAAACAATTCATCAAAAGAACCCACCTTTTACAAAGGAATGAAGGGGAAATTTATCTAGAAAGGAAGATTTATCCAGGAAGAGAAATTCATTGCACACATTCTAAAAGGAGGACAATATCTGCCCTTTCATATTTGAGAAAACCAGCATTTCTCTGAGTTTCAGGGATACAATTTCTTTTTTTCTGAATTTCAGGGACAATGTGGGAAGGCTATTAAAATAATATATAAAATTAATAATTCAAATTTTTAAATACAGATGAATAAAAAATGTCTAGAAATAATATAAGAAAACCAAAAGAAACTGAAATTTTAATATAATCCATCTGATACACTGATCATCATAGACATAACATGAAGCATGATATCTATCGAGAGATCCCTAATAAGGAAATATTGCAACATTCATAATACTAGGTTCGTTGAGCAATAGGCTAAGAAATCTAAGTCATCATCCAATTGATATCTTGGAAGCTTCTCCTTTTCCTCTTCTTTTGTTAAATGCAACACCACAAAGGGTATGATTTTTAAAAAGTTTATTTGGGTTGGGAAGCCCTGTTAGGCTTCCCTTGTTTTAGTTTTATTTTATTTTTTTTTCCGAATAAACTAAAAAAGGGATGCCTTCAAAGCTTAAAAAATGGGGGGATAGGGAGAGAATGTCCCTGCCAAGTTCCTAAAACATCACCCAGACCCACATGGATGTGTCCCCATGGAACTTTTGAGAAAACCTAGTTGTAGATAGAAAAAGCAAGAAAACTTATCAAAAAGTAGGATTAAGTTATTAACCATGCTTTGTTCTATATCTACTTTGAGAATTTGTTGGCTTCTAGAGGGTTTGCAAAATAAAGCCAAATCAAGCACAACCAAGGCATCAGATATGGAGACACTTTTAGAAATTTCAGGTGAGTTGAATATCCCCACCTTCTGTAATGAACCAAACAATTTTTTTTTTGTTTTTCGATTACAACTTACAATCAACACGCACTCGTTAAGGTTAGCACTAAACCAAAACGATGCGGAAAACAACTCTAACTAGAATGTACACCAAGATCCCGGTGTGGGCAAGGTGTGAGCATTGGTCAGAGGATCTATTGCAAATGCAAACTGGAAGGGAACTCTAACCAAGAATGCGCCTGTGCAGACGAGCATATGGTCAAAGGATCAATGCATGATGAACTGAAGTAACCCTAACCAAGAATGGCGCCGAGTGATGGCGAGCATATGGTCAGAGGGTCCCTAAACTACTAACTGAAAGCAAATAGGTGGCAAGCCAGCCTCTTCCACTTATTCAGTGGGAAATACAATAGAGTAAATGAGAGGTAAGAGAAGAATGGCTGATAGTACTACTAACAGCTTACAATATGTCAGAATGTTCAATTAAATCTAGAGTTTTCAAGTTCTTCACTGCTGCAATTGTATAGTATATCTTCCCAATACCAAATGTAACTTCCAATGCTCAATCCCAGCCAAAGGGACAACTTTCTCAATTCTGATATATCAGACCTGCAACATAAAATGGAGAAATCTGCAACCAAACACTCACTCAAATACTTATATCTTGCTCAAAACTCACCCTAATGACATGAAATCAAGTGCAGATTGCTCTAAGGATGAAGGCGCCCAAAATGAAAACCTAAAACCTCACCAAACAGCCTCCATTAATTTTGCACAAATCCCAAGACATCTTCAAAATGGTACGGCCCTCTTAAAGGGGCGATTTTGCTAGTAAAAATCAGAATCTTCAAATAAAAATCCACAAGTTTGCAATAAGGGTCGCCCCAAGTAGAGGAAGGGATATAGCAAACACCTAGAACAATATTCTTTTTATTTTTTGAGATATGAATTAAAACTACCTACAGCCATGCAACATCAGCAACTCTGAAATATGACAAAATGCTTGAACAACAGCTACCAAATGCAATGAAACTCAACTACAATGCTAAACAACCCAAATACAATCTAATTCTCAACTTGTTGCTATCTTTCAAGCAAGTAGATGAGCCAAATGCTAGGAGGTATGCTTTCCTCGAAGCTTGCCTGAATACATTCTAGCAGCATAACAGTATGGTAGACAAAAGATACCAAATGAAGAGCTGAGGCCAGAATAAATAGATATGAGAAGATCCTTCTAGAACCTTCAAGAAGGGCGCCCAAACCCTAATTTTGAATTCAACACATCTTCCCTCCAAAAAGTGGCGTCCTTTTTCCCTTAGTAAAATATTTCACCTTTTTAAGAATCAACCTTTCCTCAAGTAGGCGTCCTTTTTTACTTAACCCATAATTTGGCCTCAAAATATAATTTATCTTTTCAATGAAGAGCTTACCCATCAAGTCCCCTTTTTAAGAACAACATAAAGTTATAATGCTAGGCAAGGGGGGCGTTATAATATTAAATTATAATATTATAATGTGAAAATACTTATCTCTCCATAAAAATTCACCCAAGGGCCAAAAACAATATTGGCAACTGAACCATCTGGAGAAGAAGACCAACTGAACTGAACCCAACCTGTCCACTGCCAAAAATAGAATTTACTAAAAATAGTAAATTCATGAAGTTGCTCGAAACGCCAAATTGAACATACCACTGCGAAGCTCTCTGAAAACCCAGAAAGAATCCGCAATCCGATTTCCAAACTTCAAGCAACAACCTCCTCAAAATTAGGAAACCCTAATTTCACCATCCGAGTAGCCTATGGGTCTCCGGAATAGGCCAATGGTCAACTGAAACGATCACATTTGAGAAGGGGAAATTACAGTCTGCCCTCCCCAAGATTGATTGCCCTCAAGCAATCACAAGTCTGGATGCTATAGAATCTCCTCATTCTCCCAAGTAGCATCCTCCAAGGGTAAATTCTTCCACTTCACCAAGTACTCTTTGATTGTTCTCCTCCTCAAAGAACGCTCTCTGGAATTAATAATCTCCTTTGGAATCAAGGTCAACTACCCTTCTTCATCTAAGGGAGGCAACTGTGATGAAGCAACAACATTGTGTCCGAGTGCCTTCTTGAGGCGAGACACATGGAAGACGTTGTGGACCTTACTACTCGATGGTAGTTCTAACTCATAAGCCACTGCTCCAACCTTTCTGACAACTTTGAATGGCCCATAGAAGCGAGGTTTGAGCTTCTCCGCTCCACTCTTCTTGAGTGTAGACTGTCTGTAAGGCTGAAGTCGAAGATAAACCATATCACCAACCTCAAATGAACGCTCAACACGCTACTGATAAGCGTACATCTTCTGCTGATTTTGTTCTATTTGAGGGTTGTTCTTCAAGGACTTCAAAATAGCTTGACTTTGCTACAACCAATCCTTGGCTTGAGGAGCTTTGCTATCACCAAACACCAAATCAGCAAAGCTAGGGGCCTCATAACCATAGAGAACCATGAATGGAGACATCCTTATTGACATGTGAAAGGATGAATTGTAGCAATATTCTCCAATGTGGAGCCATTTCACCCATGCTCTTTGCTGCTTCGAGACATAATTTTTGAGATAGCCCTCCAACCATTTGTTTACTATCTCGGTTTGACCATCAGTTTGAGGGTGATAACTAGTGCTAGGAGTAAGCACTGTACCACTCATCCGAAAAACCTCTTGCCAAAAGGTGCTTAGGAACTTGCTGTCCCTATCACTCACAATGTTTTTTGGCAACCCATGCAGTCTGAACACTTCATGGAAAAACAAATCTGCAACTTGAGCTGTTGAAAATGTGCTAGTGGTGGCAAAAAAGTGAGCAAACTTGGTCAATCTGTCCACTACAACATAGATACAATCTTTGCCTTGAGCCTTTGGCAACCTTGTGATGAAGTCCATTGATATGCTTTCCCATTTTTGGTTAGGAATGGGAAGAGGTTGCAGCAGACCAGCTGGAAGTGAATGCTCATTTTTGTTCATCTGACAAGTGGGACACTCCTTGATGTAGCGTTGGACTTCCTCTTTCAACCCCTTCCAAGAAAACCTCTCACGAATCTGCCTATATGTTTTGAAGTAGCCTTGATGACCAGCAAGTGGGATGTCATGGAAAGTCATCAAAATCTTCCTTTTGAGCTTAGAATCAGCTACCAAAAAGATCCTTCCCTTGTAGTGTATCAATCCATCCACCACCTTGTACCTTTCGTCATGGTAAGTACCTTCAATGATGCTGGTTGCAAACTGATTTTTGGCATAATCAGCAAGCAACATCTCCTTCCAATCAGCAGTAAGCTCACAAAATGAGCTCAAATGAGGCCTCCTTGATAAAGCATCTGCCACAATGTTGTTCTTCCCTTTGACATACACAATGTCAAAATCGTAAGCTTGAAGCTTACTCACCCACTTCTGTTGTCTTTCATTCAAGTCCTTTTGATGCATGAAGTGCTTGAGACTATTGTGATCAGTCTTGACCACGAATTTGTTCCCCACCAGATATTGTCTGAACTTGGCTAATGCATGCATGATTGCAAGCATTTCTTTGTCGTAGATAGAATAGGTCCTTTCATCACCCCTTAGCTTCCTACTTTCGAACACAATTGGATGTTTTTCTTGCATCAAAACAGCCCCAACACCTTCTCCGGATGCATCACATTGTAACTCGAAAGGCTTGGAGAAATCTGGTATAGCCAACACTGGACAAGAACTCATGATTTTCTTGAACTTATCAAAAACACTTTGAGCCTTTTCTGACCACATGAAAGCCCCCTTTTTAGTGAGGTCAGTAAGGGGAGCAGCACTTTGAGAGTACCCCTTCACGAACCTTCTGTAGAAGCCACAAAGACCCAAGAATCCCTTCAAGTGAGTCAAGTTTTCTGGAGGTGGCCAATCAACTATTGCCTTGATCTTTTCAAGATCAACCTTCACTCCATCAACGCTTATTATATGACCAAGGTAGAGCAGCTCCTTCATTCCAAATTCACATTTGGACTCTTTGGCAAACAAGCTTTCTGACTCAAGAATGCTAAGCACTTCCGCCAAGTGCTTGAGATGTTCTTCCCATGTCTTGCTAAAGATGAGAATATCATCAAAGAAGATCAACACGAATTTCCTCAACTGTTTCTGGAAAACTCTGTTCATACAAGACTGGAAAGTGGCTGGAGCATTAGTCAGCCTGAAAGGCATGACTAAGAATTCAAAATGACCATAGTGGCATCTGAATGCCGTCTTCTCAACATCTGACCCTCTCATCCAAATTTGATAGTAGCCCGACCTCAAATCAATTTTAGAGAACTTGGCACCATGTAGCTCGTCAATGAGCTCATCTATCCGAGGAATGGGGTACCGATTTTTGATTGTGCTTTGATTCAAGGCACGATAATCCACACACATGCGGATGGTGCCATCCTTCTTCTTCACAAGGACTACTGCTAAAGCAAAGGGACTCTTGCTTGGGCGAATGAAACCCATCTCCAAGAGTTCTTTTATGTTTTTCTCGATCTCATCCTTATGCTTCTTAGGATACCGATATGGTGTTGTGATGACTGGCTTGGCCCTGTTGACGTGCGTTTTATGACATGACAAACATTTTAGAACAAAGAGTCACAGACGCTCTATTCTCTCTTGAAAAACTACTTCCTATGCTAAGATTGCCAGTAAGTTCATAGGGTAATTCCAATGTTTAAGATGAACGCGGATAGGCTCTGTGGTATGGATGTGATTTGCTGTGGGCACAAGTAGATTTTGCAAGTCATTCTTAGAAGTGGAGACATGAATGCAGTACCATTTTTGGATTTTTTGATTTTATAAAAAAAAATGAAAAAAGATTTAGGGTTTAGAGAATCTATTCTACTCCTAAGAAATCAAGAGAAGACGAAGACTAAGTGAAACCAAATAAACTATACTCTGTTTCGCCACGTTCAACGACAACTACGCAGAGCAAGTGCAATCTTCTAGGAATGTGCTTGTGATTTTCATGTGATAAATAATTGCCATCAGATTGAACAACAATTATCAAGACAGAAGTTAAGCATCCACAGTAAAGCTCAGTCTAACTTTGCACATTGGGCGAAATCATCCACCCAAAGAAAGTATGAGCTTGGTTTCACTAATCGACGTTATCAATCAATCATTCTTCTAACATACATTTTAATTTAAATCTATTAAGAGAGAAAGAAAATATGGGACCATGCAACTATTCAACAACCAAGTACTCAAAGCACCTCATGCATTTGAACTTCATTATCAAAGTAGCTTTTCACAACAATCTCATAAAACTCTCTCTTTATTTCTAACTATCTCAAATCTGCTCTAACTCTTAATCTCCTCTAACTTCTAAGCTTCTAACTATCCATCAATCTATCTTCTAATAATGAGAATGAGAGAGTGAGGGGTTTATATAGTTTTTCCGGATTACAAAGAACGGCCCCGATTGATTCAAGATCAATGGCCAAGATTAAATTGAACTAAACCCTAATTAGGGTTTCCAAAACCACAATCAGTTAACTAAAGAGGACACTAGACAACTGGAGTGTCGTCCTTATCCGCTTGTGCAGCCTCACGTTCGGCGAACCTGGACACTATCAGGTCGACCTCCTCCATAGCAATGTCGGGCAGCACGCTGATGTTGTACTCCAGCAAATCTAAGTTCTCGGCACATTCTGCAAACACATTCGCCCAAGCTGGTTCCTGTAGCAAGAAAGAACTTTTGGTAGCCATGAAGTCGAACACTTTGGTGAAGCCTTCCTTCATGATTGGCCCAGTGGTGGAGAAAACTTTATGTACTTGCTCCTTCAAAAACTTTGGCCGCAAGTGTTTCCTTCGGACAATCTCCCTGTCTAGCATATCTGCAGCCATCTCATAGATTTTTCTTTGAATTTCTTTTATTTGCTCTTCCACTCTACCACTATCATGTTTCACCTTTTCGAGGACTCCCTTTCTAGAGACTAAGGCATAGTACCATCCGTTGAAGTCATAAGCTGCACCGGCTTCAATAACTTTATCTTCGATCAACCGTTGCTTTGAAATGCCTTTCAGTTCTCGGATGTATGGGATGATCCTGCTCTGAATGTCCTCGAGGCTGCTCCATGACTCTGCAAGATCTGCAACTCGTGAAAGTATGAAGGAAGCCTGCTCATTTACTTGCGCCAACTTTCTTGCAAACACCAACGCCTCTTTTTTCCTTGCAACCATCCAATCTTTAGCCTCCCTGCTGTTGTCAACTCTTCTTCAAAATGAGCATCTGGTTCCTGTGAAGCAGTTGGAGGTAAAGGCGCCACTTGTTCGCCTTCGTTTAGTGGCCTAGTCAGGTGCTGGATATAATCTTTTAAACGCTGAATTTCTTTCTTGTATTCTTTCTTCTTGGCAACTTCTTTTTCTAATCTGCCCTTGATGGTGGCCACTGAATTATCCAAGTCTTCGACTTCCTGCCCCTTTGATGTCGGACCCATGTCGACAGTCGTGATAACATATTCTTCAGGAGCAATCTCGTCTTGAAACTTGTCATCCGCAGGCACTGCAATTTGCACCGTGCGATTTCCAGCTTCATCTCTTTGAATGGTTGAGAACTTTTTGGCCTTCTTTCTCGGGGCAGTCTGTTCTAATCTTGCAAGAAAATCTGCGTCATTGTCCTCCTCCGGGACTTCCACTGGCGCTTTTCTTTTCAATCTTTCCCTCAGCCACTCAGGTACCGTTGGCTGTTCGATCATGTCCTCTTGATTTTGGACGTCTGGCATGTCCTGTACTTCCTGTTCTTCTTGAATTTCCGGCACACTTTGAATTTCTTGGACTAGCTGCATATCCTGGATCTCCTGGACGGATGGGTCCTCTTGAATGCCTTTGAGGGCGGAAATCATTCCTTCCTCGAATTCTCCATCCTCGATGTCTGTGTTGTTATCTGATTCCAAGATTTCTGTGCTTGCCGGAGAGGGTTGATTATCATCTTCTATTTGGATTGGCTCTATATTTTCAATTGGAGAAGGTAACATAGCATTTTCCCAGGATTCTCTATCCATGGCAAGCATCTCTTCTATGTTCCGGGATGTAGCCGACTGAAGGGGTTTGGACTTGTGTTTCTTCCGCGAGGGACCTTCATCTATCCCTTTACCCTTGTCTTGAACTGCAGATTTATCGGCTTCTTTTCTCTTTTTGGAGTTGGCAGCGTCTGCTTGTCCATCAGCATGAGATGCACCGGCGTTCGAAGAACATGACTCGGTGTCTCCCATCAACTCGTAGGTAAATTGCATATTTCTCTGTTTTAGCACTTCTACTTGCCTATCTATCCACCACTGAGAGTATTTGAAAACAGGGCGCATCAAAGTGGTTAGATCACCCATCTCAGGTTCGAACCATTTCATAGGTGGAAGCGGCTCATTTTCCTTGAAGCCTGGCTGCACATATATCCCGTCATCTTGTAGCTGGTCAGGTATTTTGAAAAGCTCTGTCGCTCTGATCATGCTCAGGGGTAACCTTGACCATAATCTTCTTCTTACATCGTATTCATCGGCTGCGTTGGCCCAAAAGTCCTCTAGGTCAATCCGATGTTTGTATCTTTCTCCGTCCACAATCTTGATGTGATGAAGCGGATCGAAATTGCTTCTGGCTTTGTATGATATAAAAGGATACTGTTGAATCTCCAGTCGAGCAACCTCTGCTGCTTGGGCTGTTGGGCATGACTCCTCCATGTTGCCGATGAAA
Organism: Sequoia sempervirens; assembly: GCA_007258455.2. Lineage (NCBI taxonomy): Eukaryota > Viridiplantae > Streptophyta > Pinopsida > Cupressales > Cupressaceae > Sequoia > Sequoia sempervirens. Next base: position 4,007 of record VDFB02258662.1, on the reverse strand, counting down.
AAGGGGAAGGTGACGGCAGCTTTCTGCTTGGGTCTTTGGATGTTCTGGTATGTTTCTAGTTGCCTTAGCACCTCCAACAACACCATCCTATTTGTCGGGTAGACAGGCAGCCTATAAGGATTTCCGGAAAATCCTTGGATTCTGATGTAGGTGAACTTTGGATATTGAATAAACCAGAATCCATACCGGCTTATCAAGCTTTTGGCTTCATGCGAGAGTCTCTGGTGCGTTCCGCCTTGAAGAAGCCTAGTGATATACATCAAAAATGCATCGTGAGCTCGCCGGAAGTGGGACTTCTCTTTCAGCTGCAGCTGTGGATAGCAGTCGTAGACTTTGAATTTCCCCTCACCGTTGCCGACCACGCCTTTGCATGTCAAGCCAGGATATTTATAATATCTTGCCAATGAATAAACAACGTATGAGCTCATGTGGAAAACTTTGGTCTGTTCAAAGTTGACCAACTGTTCGTGCAAGCTGTCACTGATCATCCTGGACCAATTAAACATTTTGACTCCAGTGATTATCTCATCAATAAAATAATACATCCATTCTTCGAAAGGGGCACCGTGAGCACTGCCTACCATTCTGTTAAGTAGCAGAACGATATCACCATATTCTTCTTTGAAGTGGGTTCTGATCAACTTTTAGGCATCTTGCTGGCAGTAGGCTTTGGTTTTAGCAACCAATTTTTGTTTATATTCGATGCACATAGATCCTTCTGACTTTGATAGAGTTTGAATGTGTCTTGTTTGCTGCGGTAGGATGTTCGGTTATATACTGGAATGCCAAAAGTCTCCTGGATTGCTGGTTCAGACAAGTAAGCAAGGACTCTCCCGTCAGGAGCTTCAATCTGTCGGTCTTGTGCGTTGTAATGAAGTGCACACTCTACTATTAACTCAGGACATTCTTTTGCTGGTGGAAATCCAGCTGCATGGACGATTCCGTTTCGCATCATCCTCATGGCGATTGGCGTTGGCAGACGTCCGTCAGTTCCATACATTCTCTTTCGGAAATCCTCAAGATCAACATGGCCGAGGTCTGTGTCAAGAACGTGCTCCCACTTGGACTTGATCTTTGACTGAGTTTGGACACCTTTGCTTGCAAATTTCATCTTGGCTGCTTCGAAAAAAAAAAAGAAAATCTGCAAGAGAAAGAAAGAAAGGAGAATCAGAATTCGATATTAAAATCAATTTGAAAGAACATTCCAGCTGGTAATCAACTTAGACTTTACGAGAAATAACAAGCTGGAATTAAAATGAATGGTGGAACTTCATGTTAACATGAAATGGACAAGAAAAATCTGCCTTGTGACTTCGTGAAGACGTGATTGCGACTGCAATGCAAGCTGATAACAGAATATTTCTTTTACTTTGCTGCAAAAATCTTTCAGCCTTTTGCCTTAAACACTTTTCTCTCACCACCTTTCTTCTCAAAATCGAGTGATTGCAAAAATGAAAAATGAAATCACTTATAGAAGTGAGAAGGTCGATCATTTTAGCATATTTGCAAAGTTTCCTTTGCATCAAGTTCGAACTCATTCTTTCACTTTGTTTCTGAATGGCAAGTTCTATCCTTAACAACTTCGTCCGGGAAAGTTTCTAATTTCATTCACAGTCCAACAGGACTCTTTTTCTCACTTTCCAATTTTGAAATTTTCATGACTTATCTCCTTTTTGGTGTTGGAAATAAAATATTAAAATAATTAAAAATAATTATTTTATGTGTCCATTCCAACCCGTTCGTTTTTATGACTAATTACTTTTGATTTTTCGAAAATTTCTCGCCATATTCTCGATCATCCAATTTATTTGTTCATGATTTTTTGATCGTTTCTCAAAAATATTTGGCCATGTCCAATTTTATTTGGCCAAAAATGTTTCTTGTCCAACATTTTCTAGTCACGTCCAACTTTTTCTCAGCCATGTCCAAAGATTTTTTAGCCATGACTTGTCTCTTTTCCAAAATTCTTTCGCCATGTCCGATTTTATTTGGCCATCGTCCTAAATTATTTGGCCATTTGCCTTGAGTTTTCCATAATTTTCCTTGCCATGGCGAAAATTTCCTTTGGTCTCTTAGGCGAATCTCCAAAGTGCCATGCCTATTTTAACTTTCCAAAGGCTTGGACTTAGGCAAATTTTAATCTTTTACTCTCCAATACATGGCGGACCTTGCCATTTTCTTTGCCATTCGTGCCTTAGCCATTTTTTCTTTCCTTTCATCTTAGGCGGACTTTGTCAACTTTGTAGCCACCTTACCTCTTTGCTAGGGCGGACCTTGTTGGTTCTTTGGCCATTTTAAACTTGCCTATGGCGGACTTGCCTTCTTTACTTGCCATTTGACCCTTTGCTTTGGGTATTTTCTTCTTCCCTAAGGTGGGCTTCAGCTTGCCTTTGGACACTTTATCTCTACTTTGTCCATGCCTTAGTCATTTTTATCTTGTTTTGCTTTGGGCGGACTTTGGCTTCTTTCTTGCCACTCCTTTCATGCCTAGGGCGGACTTTGGGCTTATGCTTGCCAAGACTAGGGCGGACTTCATCATGTTCTTTGCCGCTTCCATTTTGACTTGGGCGGACTTCCTTGTTTCCTTAGCCAGTGGACTTCTTGCATAGGGCGGACTTGCTGCTTTGGTTGGCCAAGACTAGGGCGGACTTCATGCCTTCCCTTGCCAACTTGAAATTACCTAGGGCGGACTTCCTCATATTCTTCGCCATTGGACTTGGTTGGAGGGCGGACTTCCATGTTCTTGTCGCCATTGTCTATATTTCCCAAGGCGGACTTCATTACATCTGTTGCCATAATCTTCATTGGCTGGGGCGGACTTTGTGACATTGATGACCATGTATAGGGCGGACTTTGGTCTTCCCCAAGCCATTGCTAACTTTTATCCAGACATACAAGGGGCGGACTTTACCATATGCCTGGCCATTGGACTTCCTTCTCAAGGCGGACTTCAGCTTGAGCCTGGCCATTGCCAGATTTTTTTAGACATTTCCTTCATTCTTCATGCTGTGACAGTCCATGGCCACTTTAACTTAGACATTTCCAAGGGCGGAGTTTAGCATCTGACTGTCCATTGCCCAGATTTTCAGACCATTGATCGAATTTTTATGCCATTGACCTGTTGGCTGAAGCTATTTATCATCCATTTCCTCTGTACCTAGGCGGATTTACCAGTCTTCTCCATGATCGTGCTCAGATTTTCATGAATTGTTCATGAGTGTTCAGATTTTTTTTGATGAATTTCATCAAATCTTCAACCATTTTAGTGCTTTTACCAGATTTCTCTGTGATTTTCCAGAATTTCTCACCATTTTCGAATGAATTTTCCAGGGTTTTTGAACTTTTTTGTGATTTTTCCAGATTTTTACCAAAATTTCAAAAAATCTTCGAATCGATTTTCTGAGAGTTTCGTTGCTCGTTTCGAACTTCTGAGTGCGTTTTTGAAACTCGTGGCCCTTCTAAAAATAGAAACTTTCTAAAAATAGCAACTTTCCAAAAATAGACCCTAAAAAATAGGGATCCCAGAATTGCCCAAAAGTGCCAAAAAAATAGGTCCTAAAAAATAGGGGCCCGGGGTGAGAAACCCTAAAAAGTAGGAAGTGTCAGAATCGACCGAAACGACAGTCGATCTTCGTCTCCCAGGCCTTCTAAGCACCATGGTGACGTTTATACATTGATCCAGACTCAATTTCACTGACTCGACTCGGGTGACCGTTCAAAATTGAAGCTAAAAAAAAACCCCCAAACGAAGAGCAGACAAAACGAAAGCAGGCGAAAGCAAAACCCTAAAAGCAAACGACAAGGGTCCCCATCTGCAATGGGGCGAGGTGTGAGTTAGGTCACAACAGGCCCCTTTGAGTTCAATGACATGCTCAGCTCCTCTTTCAGGAGGCGGCCCAGGAGGTAAGTCAACAAACACCTTACTCTTCTTGGTGAGTATAGACTGAATATCTGGAGGATAGTCCCTCTTTGTCTCCACTGGACTAGCTGGAAGAACCATGCATTCC
>VDFB02258661.1:0-37213 GCA_007258455.2 Sequoia sempervirens | reverse complement strand
GAGGCCTTATGGAGAGAGCATCGGCCACGACATTATTTTTCCCTTTGACATATTCAATGTCAAAGTCGTAAACTTGAAGCTTACTCACCCATTTTTGTTGCCTCTCATTTAAATCCTTCTGGTGCATAAAATGCTTGAGGCTATTGTGGTCAGTCTTAACCACAAATTTGTTCCCCACCAAGTACTGCCTGAACTTGGCTAATGCATGCATAATAGCAAGCATTTCTTTATCATAGATTGAGTATGTCCTCTCCACACCCCGTAACTTTCTACTTTCAAACACGATAGGGTGTTTGTCTTGCATCAGGACAGCCCCCACTCCTTCACCTGATGCATCACATTGCAGCTCGAATGGCTTGGAGAAATCCGGAATAGCCAAGACTGGGCACGAACTCATGATCTTCTTGAATTTATCAAAAACAATTTGAGCCTTTTCTGACCAAACAAAGGCTCCCTTTTTGGTGAGATCAGTAAGGGGAGCAGCATTCTGTGAATACCCCTTTACGAATCTCCGATAAAAACCACAAAGACCCAAAAAACCTTTCAACTGGGTCAAGCTCTCAGGAGGTAGCCAATCAACTCTGCTGATTTTTAAGATCACCTTCTCCCTCGTAGCGTTATGTGGCCAGGTGCATTGCTCCGCATTCCAAATTCACATTTGGAAGCTTTTGTAAATAACTCTCGATTCCATGATACAACACTTCCTCCAAGTGCTTAGGGTAATCCTCCCAAGTCTTCTTTGTAGTCAGGAATGTCATCAAAAATATCGGCACAAACCTTAATGGCGATTAAGAGACACAGTTCATACAGGCGAAAAGGTAGCAGGCGTTAGTCAACCCAATAGCATGACTAAAATTCAAAATGGCCATAGTAGCATCTAGGAAAGCCGTCTTTTTTCACATCGATCCCCTCATTAGTATTTGATGGTAGCTTGAAACTTGATCAATCTTCGAAAGAACTTAGCCCCATGTAGCTCATCAATGAGCTCATCTATTCTGGGAATGGGGGATCTATTCTTGATAGTGCTTTGGTTCAAAGCACGATAGTCCACGCACATGCGCATGGTACCATCCTTCTTTTTCACAAGAACCACTGCAGATGCAAAAGGGCTCTTGCTTGGGCGTATGAAACCCATCTCCAAAAGTTCCCGAATATTCTTCTCGATCTCATCCTTTTGCCTCTTCGGATACCGATATGGAGTTGTGATCACCAGTTTGGCTCCTTCTTTGAGCTCTATGATGTGTTCTGAACCCCATTCAGGTGGTGGTCCAGGAGGCAAATCTGCAAAGACTTTGCTCTTCTTCGTGAGTAGTGACTGGATATCAGGAGGTTGGTCACGTTTAGTCTCAACAGGACTAGCAGGAAGTATCATGCATTCGGCAACCCACTCAGCTTGATCGTGACGGATCAGCTTTGCCATTCTTTTGAATGACACTACTCGAGGACCCCCATTGGACATGCCTCTCAAAACTATCTTCTTCCCATCTGATTGGAACTTCAACTCCATAGTCTGCAGATTCAAAGAGATCTCTCCAAGAGATCGTAGCCATTGAATGCCTAGAACGGCATCAGTATCCCCAATGTGAACTACATAGAAGTCATCCTTGACTTCGTAGTTGCCCAACTGCATGGTCATATTAGATATTTTCTTGGTGCAAGAAATATGGAAACCATCGGCAACCATGACCTTGAATCCTTCGAACTCCTCTGTTTGCAGCCCCTTCTTGGCTACCACAACTTCATCAATGAAGTTATGAGTTGCTCCAGTATCAATCAAAGCAACGATTCGCTGCCCTTTGACCATCCCACGAACCTTGAATGATTCGTTTCTTTGAAAACTGGAAAGTTGAGCTAAAACTCCACCACTTCCCTTCTCATCTCCGAACTCTTCTGGAGCTCTATCTTCTTCATTTCCTTCAAAATTAGATTGCTGGTCGGAAAAATCAGAACTACTTTCCCCAGCAGAATAGTACTCAATCTGATTGAACTTAACCCCTTTAGGACAAACATGGTCTTGAGACCATTTTTCCTGACACCGAAAACACAACCCTTTTCTTTTGAGTTCATTCAGGGTTTCTTGATCCAACCTGGTGACATGGGGATTGCGATTCTTGAACTCCTTGTTCTGAGGTCTCAAATGATTTTTATGCTGAGGCCTTTTTCCTTTATCCCTTTTCTGAAAAGGGGAGTTTGACTGAAATTTTGCCTTAGGAGCAGCCCACTCCATGTTTCTTGCCTTTTTCATGGCCTCTTGCAGTGTTGGAGGATCAAAGGCTTTAATCCAGCCTTTGAGGGGTTCTGTCAACCCTTCACTAAAAAGAATCACCAATCTCCTTTCTGTGATTCCAGTCACCATGACTGAGAGTCTCTGAACCTCCGCGATGTAGGCTTCAACTGTGCCATACTGTCTCAATTGAGCAAGCTCTCTGAAATGGATCTCAGGATCTTTTTTCTCAAACCTTTCGATGAGCCTAGTGGTGAACTCATCATATGTTGTGATAGACCGATGGCCTAGAGTGACGAGGCCATGGTACCACCACTCGTGCGCCACCCCATCAAGGTGTAGCGTAGCGAACTTGATCGCTTCTTCTTCCGCCATTAGTCTGAGAGCTAGATAGTTATCCAGCTTTTGAATCCAAGCTCGGGCTGAACTTGTATCACTCCCATCAAAATGAGGAAGTATAACTTTGTTGACAGCTTGGTACAAGTCTCCTTGATTTGATGGTCTTCTTTGATCAAAGTTTCTTCCTTGCCCTTTGTTCTTCCTCTTATGATCCATGAAATCATTGAAGGACATGTCCATCCTGATGTCGACAGGTAGAGAGTCATACTCTGTACGGCCAACCCTCAACTGCTCCACGAATGAAGCATTCTCTTCAGGCTCTGGCTGATTGACTACAGGAGCTAGAAAAGTGGGCTTGAAAGGTCTGGAAGAGATGTAACTGTTGTTTGACACTGTCCGGGCTGCATGCTCATCATGCTGGTTGGAAGCACTATGCTCCCCTCTGTGGCCTGAGTTGTTCTGTGGAACATTATTCTGCCCCATTTTCCCCATCATGAAAGATACCATGTCCATCAAGGCATCCATCTTTTTGCCAAACTCCTTCCCGGGACTCGTAGATCTCTCTCTTCCTTTTCCACTGTCATCTCTGTTGCCAGAACTTCTTTCACCGCCACCAAGAATCCTTTCATTTCTTTCATTATCCCCCATTTCTATTTCTTGTGACGGCTCCCAATTAGCCCTCAAGATCTCTGAAGCTGTTTGACCTTCTGGAGGTTGATACAACTGTGTCTGAACTGTATCCCTCTTGTATACTCTTGCCAAATACCTCTGTTCTCTGTCACTCATAGAAGGCTGATTTCACAGGATGGCAGGATGTGTGGCTCTGATACCACTGAAATATTCCGAGCCAAATTTTTTCGTTTTTCGATTAACAGATTACAAAGCAGTGCACCCGTTAAGGTTAGAGGAGAAAACCAAAACGTGCAAGAAAGCAACTCTAACCAGAATGGCGCTGATGATGGCGAGCATTGGTCAGAGGGTCTTCTATTCTAATTGCAGGAAAGAACTCAACGTCAAGTATGTGCTACCCAATCCAATGCGGAGTGAGGGGCGACCATATGACGGAGTGAAATACAAAAGCAATGCTAGAAAGAAATGCTGAAAGATGAAATTACTCGACACCCAGAATGTGCTTGCTGACCCAAGATGGGAAAGTAGCTACCATAGGGCGGGGATCTATCTATTACAAACTTCAAATGAAATTGAGCATTACAAGTCAAATTAACAAGCTTAAGAATGACTGCCAGTACTACTGGTCAGTTTACAATTTGTTATCATACGCCTGTCAAAATGTTAGAGCTGAAAATATGAATCATTACAATGCAATAAGATCTCTCTTAGCTGAATTCACGAAGCCACATCAAATCGGCACAAAGATTGTAATTAATAGTTCTGATTTCCTGTTTTCATCAAATCTGCATTTTTGTAATTTAAACCAGCAGCCTATGAATTGATTCAAATGCTCGTATCTCCCTTATAACTCACTCAAACTGCTCAAACTAAGATGCATAAGACTAATATGACAATGGCGCTCAATCTAGAAACTTAACCCCGACTCCAAATGCAACTAATAAGAAATGCACAAATCCCAAGAATGCTAAATGGTACGGCCTTGCTGAAAAAGGCGATTTTCTTTTTAAAAATAATGCAAGCACTAAAAATTCCAGAAACTGGAGAATATATTCGCCCTTGCCAAATACAGAGAATGAGACGATACCCAGAAGAATATTTTTTGTATTTTTCAAGATATGAATAAAACATGCAATCTGCTGTATTAAATGATGCCAAAATGCTGAAACACTAAAATGCCCAAAACAGATTTAACAATGCACGAAGCTAAACACAATGCTCAAACTAAATGCACTCACAGTACGATGAAATTCACCACTAGATGTTGTCTTCCAAACACGAAGTGATGCCCAAGCTAGGAGGCCTTCATTCCTCGAAGCAGTCCCAGAGCCAATCCGGCAGCATAACAGTATAGTCGTCAAAAGATGCCCAAAATGATGCACAAGACTCCTCTTTATAAGTTTCGTTTGACTTCACGAAACCCTAAAATCAGCTTTTAGGTCAAAACCCCTCATCTCCTCAAGAAGGCGTACTTTCTCTTCAAGGCTCATGATTTGATATTTTAATTACATATCATACTTTAAAATATGCGCCCTTCATAACCATGCTTTGACTTAGGGAATAATTAAAATATTTCTTAATGAGGCGCCACCCTCAAAAGACCCCTTTTTTAAAACATCATTAAGTCATTAATCTAGCCCCATGGTCAACGTTAAAATATAATATTTAACGTGACTTTTTTAATTAAATGACTTAGCTTATCCCTCCGCAGGTGCCCTGAAGCCAAAACTGAGCCAAACATCTGACCAAACTGAAGCAGGAAGTCAACCGAGCTGAACTAATCTGGAAAGCTGCCAAAAATAGAATTTACTAAAAATAGTAAATTCCAAAAAGTGCTCTGAGTGCCGAGATGAACATACCACTGCGAAGCCCTCTGAAAACCCAGAAGGAATCCGCCATTGAATCCACCATCTCTGAGCAATGACCTCCTCAAAATTAGGAAACCCTAATTTGCCTTAAGTAGCCTTGGGTTTCAGGAAAAAAGGCCAGCGGTCACATGAATGATCGGGTTTGAGAAGAGGGGACGACTACAGGACTCTTTGCTTGGAAACAAACTTTTTGATTCAGAATGCTAAGCACTTCCTCCAGAATTAGCGAGATATTCTTCCACGTCTTCTTGAAGATGAAATGTCATCAAAAAATCAACACAAACTTCTCAATTGTTTCTGAAAAACTCTGTTCATACAAGACTGGAGGTGGTTGGAGCATTAGTCAACCCAAAAGGCATGACTAAAAACTCGAAATGACCATAGTGGCATCTAAATGCCGTCTTCTCAACATTTGACCCTCTCATCGGAATTTGATAGTAGCCCGACCTCAAATCAATTTTTGAAAAGAACTTGGCACCATGTGGCATCAATGAGCTCATCTATCCTCGGAATGGGGTATCTGTTTTTGATTGTGCTTTGATTCAAAGCACGATAGTCCACACACATGCGCATGGTACCATCCTTCTTCACAAGAACCACTGCAGAAGCAAAGGGGCTCTTGCTTGGCCGAATGAAACCCATCTCCAAGAGTTCTTTGCTCTTTTTCTCGATCTCATCCATACTTTTTAGGATACCGATGGTATTTGATGAGCGGCAGCTAACGTTCAATGACATGCTCAGCTCCTCTTTCAGGAGGTGGCCCAGGAGGTAAATTAGCAAACACCTTACTCTTCTTGGTGAGTATAGACTGAATATCTGGAGGATAGTCCCTCTTTGTCTCCACTGGACTAGCTGGAAGAACCATGCATTTCGTAGCCCACTCAACTTGATCGTGCCGAATTAGCCTCTCCATTCTTTTGAATGACATAATTCAAGGACCACCATTGGACATTCCTCTTAACACCACCTTCTTTCCATCAGATTGGAACTTGAGTTCCATGGTTTGTAAATTGAGAGAGATTTCACCAAGTGAGCGTAACCACTGTATACCAAGTACTGCATCAGTGTCACCAATAGTAACTACATAGAAGTCATCTTTGACTTCATAGTTGCCTAACTGCATGGACATGTTAGGAAATATTTGGTTGTAGGAAATATGAAACCCATCAACCACCATGACTTTGAAGCCTTCAAATTCTTCAGTTTTGAGACCTCTCTTTGCAACCACTCCTTCGCCAATGAAATTATGTGTGGCCCCAGTGTCAATCAAGGCAACAATTCGGTGACCTCCAACTCCACCACGAACCTTGAAAGATTTGTTCTTTTGGAAACTAGAGAGTTGGGCAATAGGGGCCCCAACTCCTTGCTCATGATCAGACTCTTCTGGAGCTCTCTCTTCCTTGCTGTCCCCAAAATAAGACTATTGATCATACATATCATATTTTGATCCATAGTCTGAATAGGCCCCCATTTGATTAGAACACCCTCTTCTAGGACATCTATGACCCTTGGTCCAAGTCTCTAAGCATGTGTAACACTTGCCCTCCTTCCTGAGCTATTCACGTTGCTCTTCAGTCAACTTGGGTGGAAACTTCTTGTGCTGATTTGAAAAATGTCTCTTATCCTTCTTGTGGCCAAAGGGCTTTGGTGGAAATTTAGGCCTCGGGGCTGATAACTCCATGCCGAGACTTCTTGGTGCTTCTTCAAGACTTGGTGGATCAGCTTTAGCACCGCTTTCAAGGTTCAATAAACCTTGACAGAACAATAGCCTTCTTTCCATTGATGTTGGTCACCATCATGGAAAGTCTTTGGAAATCAGCCTATGAATCGAAGATTATCTTTTGCTTGATTGTCACAGAAGTTCACAATCTCACTTGAGGATCCTTGGTGTCGAGCCTATCAATTAGCTTATTGGTGAACTCCAACGTAGGTTGAATAGAGTTATAAACATGACCAAACCATGGTACCACCATTCATGAGCTCCTCCAAATGAAGTGTTGCAAACTTGATGGCACATCTTCTTACGGCATGGGAATGATGAAAATTAGTTGTCAACTTACGGACCCACGATCTTGTTGAACACTTATCACTTCCATCGAAGTGAGCCAATGACACCTTCCCAAGGGCTTGTTGATAATCGGTTCTAGGAGCCATATGAGCACGGTTATCAACTCTTCCTCCGTTTCTTCTATTTCTTTGGTTCAAGAATTGATCAAAGGACCATTGGTCTCTAAGATCAGGGGGTAAGGTGGCATACTCCAAGTAGGCTTGCTTGGCATCATCTGCAAAAGGAATGGTAGCTTCAACTTGCGGTTCCTCCCTCTGAGTGAATGTAGGAAAGAGTGGCCTAGAGGCTGATCCGCTAGAGGTGGCCTCATGCTGACCAATAGTTCTACTTCCTCCATTACCATTGTTCCCATTGACTCCACTGTTTTCTCCTGTAGCATGGTTTTGATTAGGAGTATGATTCTGAGGAGTTTGTTGGTCCATTCGTGCAAGTAACCGGGACATCATTTCAATCATCCCCTCAAACTTCTTTTCCATCCTTTCATCTCTTTCATCCATGGCTTGCTTATGACTTTCTGCCATGTTCTCAACTGTCTTACCAGTATCTACTACTCTTCCTGTTTCTCTCAAAGCCTCTAAAAAAGTATCTGCTTCTGGCACTGGCAGAAACTGTGTTTGTTGTCTTCTGGCCTGACTTCTGGTGAAGTATCTGCAATCACTGTCACTCATCTGACAACTGAATCACTGTAGGGCACAGGTTGGCAGAATCATGGCTCTGATACCACTGTAATGATCCAGACCAATTTTTTTTTTGTTTTTCAAATGCAATTACAATCAACACGCACCCGTTAAGGTTAGCTCTAAACCAAAACGTTGCGGAAAGTAACTCTAACCAAAATGTACACCAGGATCCCGATGTGGGCAAGGTGTGAGCATTGGTCAGAGGAGCTAATGCAGAAGCAAACTGGAAAGGTAACTCTAACCAATGATGCGTCTAGGATAGATGAGCATATGGTCAGAGGATCCAATGCAAGATGAGCTGAAATAACTCTAACCAAGAATGGCGCCGAGTGATGGCGAGCATGTGGTCAGAGGGTCCCTACAACTATTTACTAAAAGCAAATAGGCGGCAAGCCAGCCTCTTCCACTTATTCAATGGGGAGTACATGTAAATTCAAAGATGAGAAGAGAGAATTGCTGACATTACTACTGTTCAGCTTACAATAAGTTAGAGAGCCTGCCAAGAGCACAAGATTAGAAGCTTCAGATGCTGCAATAATTCTTAACTAATCTCCAAAGCCCCAAATCCCTTTAGTAACAACTTCTCACTCACAAATGAACTTTTCCCAAATCTGATATGACTGATTATGACAGAAAATTGTACAGACCAGCAACACAACAACTTACTAAAATGCTCACAAATCACTCAAATCTCACTCAAATCACATGAAACTAAATGCATTCAACTCCTAATATGATGGCGCCCCCAAAATGACTGAGAAACCAACCCAAATGACTCTTATTTATTTTGCACGGAAATCAATGCATCTTGAGAAAAGTACGGCCCTCAAGGAGGGGCAATTTTGCTCCATAAAATTCAAGACACAAGCATAAAATCTGAAACTTGGCACACTTGGTCGCCCCTAGCAAGAAATCAGATTGGTTAAATACCCAGAACTGCAATATTTTTATTTTCAAAGATATAAGCGAATCTTACAATCAGCTGTGATAATCAGCAACTACAAAATGAGACAGAAAATGCAAGCTAGAACTCCAAAATGCAAGATACTCAACTGAAATGCAAAACAAACCTATTACAAACTATCCTCTCAACTAGTTGCTATCTTTCAAGCAAGAAGATGAGCCATTGCTAGGAGGTGTGCTTTCCTCGAAGCGAGTGCCTGAAGACAATTCAGCAGCATAATAATGTGGTAGACAAAAGATCCCAAATGAAGAGCTGAGGCCGGAATATAAAGACATGAGGAGAGCCTTTTAGAAACTTCAAGAAGGGCGCCCAAACTCAAATTTGAATTCAACACTTTTCCCTCCAAAAGGTGGCGTCCTATTTCCCTTAATAACATTTTTCACCTTTTTATAAAAAATCAATCTTTCCTCAAGTAGGCGTCCTTTTTCACTTAACTCATAATTTGGCCTTAAAATATAATTTATCTCTCAATGAAGCACTTACCCATAAAGTCCCCTTTTTAAAAACAACATAAAGTTATAATGCTGAGCAGGGGGTTATAATATTAAAATATAATATTATAATGTAATACTTATCTCTAAAAATTGCACGGTAAAGTCCCAACAGGCTGTCTTGGCGGAAGAAGAGAGCCAAACCTTTGTAGCCAACGACCATTGCCGGAAATAAATTTACTAAAATAGTAAATTCATGAAGTTGCCTCGAAACATAAGCCCGGCTATACTGAAGCTCTCTGAAAACCGAAGAATCATATCCAATTCCAAACTTCAATAACAACCTCCTCAAAGCGAAGTCCTAATTTCACCATCCAAGTGGCAACCTACGGGTCTCGGGAATAGGCCAACGATCCAACTGGAAGATCACATTTGAAGGGAACATTACATAGTTTATAATTAATGTGAAAATACTTATCTCATTAAAATAATATAATATAATGTTATAATGTAGAAATACTTATCTCATAAAAATTGCGAAGGCCAAAAGTCCAACAGTATCTTAATGGGAAGAAAGAGAGCCAAATGCCTTGTAGCCAACGACCATTGCGGGGAAATAGAATTTACTAAAAATAGTAAATTCATGAAGTTTTCGAAACACCAAGCGGTTATACCCAGCTGCGAAACTCTAAAGAAACCTGAAGAATGCATATCGATTTCCAAACTTCAAGCAACAACCTCCTCAAAATAAAACCCTAATTTCACCATCCGCGCCCAACCCTACGGGTCTCAGGGCAGGCCAGCAGTCAAGCTGGAAGAATCACATTTGAGAAGAGACATTACATAGTTTACAATTAATAGTGATAAATTTTGTACTAATTACAACATTTTCCATCAAAAAGTGAATTCAAAAGATTTTAATTCCTTAGATTCGATTTCTTAATATTGCATCAATGAGCAGAGCAATACCATAGTATGCCACTTGTCTTTTAGTAGTTGGATCTCCCAGTTTTTGGAATGCCCCTAATTCTACTTGAGCATCCAAATCCAGATGAATACCAACAAAAACATCTCTAAATAAAGTTCTAGCACCATGCCAAATGTGTCCAAAAAAGTAAAGAAGAGCAAATCTAACATGCCCAAAAGTAAACCAACGCCGTCGGCTACTTTGAAAAACACCATCTGATTTCAAAGTAGCACAATTGAACTAAAAAATTTCACTTAATTGTGCAACCACCATAGAACTCAACAGTTACACCTACATGTTCAACACTATATTTTGATTCTGCTCTCCTAAAAGGAACATCGGCTTTCAAAATTCCTTCTTCATCTACTAGAACAATTGGAAACATTTTGTAAAATTTAGGTGTATGACGCACAAAAAGCTCATGTCTTTTTTATATTTGAAAATAGGATGTCCTAACCAATCAACAACAATTCCATCTCCATCGTCCATTGCACCTGCCTTGAATAACCCTCTTTTAGCTGGATTTTTCCCAATGTAATCATAAAAACAAGTTTTCCAAGAATTTTTGACCAAGCTTTGATGGACTTAGATTTTCAGCCAGACCGGCACAAACCAGTCAATTCATTTCTTGTTGGAAGTATCCCTACTCCTACTGGTAATGAGTAGGACCAAACAATTCAATCAGAGTGATTGTGGACCATACCACATTGTTCCAGCCACAATGAAAACTGCAAAAAACATAACAGCAATACTGTTGGAGAGGACAGTTTCAATATTCCCCATAAGTTATCCTTTGTATAAATGTTGGGGAGAATGAACATTGAGATGGAATAGATCCGCTAATATACCCAATATACCTGCTGCAATATGATGATGTAATGATCTAGGGCTGCCTGGAAATAATCTACAGAATTCTGTTCTAAATTGTTGCACTCAGCACAGTAAAATATAAAGAGAATATAGTATTCAAATTCAGATTTATAAAATTAATCCACCCCAAATACTCATTTCATATTGCAGTCATACATGAGTAAACAGATCCATCCTTGTTCATTAATAAACCAGTTACAAATCAGTTACAAAGGCTTATTTCCTACAGATCTGAGTGTGGCCTGACAACTCACTGAGTTCTTGCTGTCCACAGAAGCCCAGATCGCACCTATCTGACCCTGATTGGCACCCTGACATGGATTTGTCTTGAGATGAGGCTGACCACATATCCTCTCCAAAAACTAGGAAGTGTGCTGGGTGCTTGCGCAAACAACACCTTATATGCTTGTAGGGATCAGTCTCAACACCTCACTCGCCTGGTAATATAAGGCGGCTTCAAGTCCTAGCCGGCCATGGATTACTCCTAGCCTCATGTGCCCTTCATTCCAAGCCAAATACCTGCAAATTGTCCAATGATGGAAATTATAAGCTCAGTTGCAAACCCTGAATTGGATCTGCTCAAAACAAGAGAGACAGGGTTTTCGTGCTGACTCATTGGTGCAGTGAGGGTTTTTGTCCTTGCTGCACTGAATTTAATTGCTGGAAATACGTCCAGAATTTGCACCAAAAATGCTTGATGTGATCTCTCAGCAATAAGGCTTGAATGTATACCTGCCAATGATTGGCGCTTGGCCCCAACGAAGGTGCCAAAACCAAAATTGGAAAATTCAAAATTAAATTCAATTTATTATTGTTTTTTATTTTTATTTTTATTTATAAATTTACTGCTTATTATTTACATTAATGGGTGGTGTTTAAAAACACCCTCATTAAAATATTTTTGAGGGCTGACTTATTTTCGGGGGGACATGACAGATGAGAAGCCATTCCTCCCGGAAAGGACAAAAGCCTTCAGCTCCCCATGCCAAATTTACAAGTTGTATTTTTCTAGTTAGTATAGACTCTATAAGGACCAAACACCCATATTTCAGGGCCATACAAACCCGTCATATGAAATCATCATATGAAATGCTTCAAAACAAGTTGCTCCTGAGAGGAATAAATGAATTCCAAAAATCTTAAGCAAATCTAAAGAAGGTTTAATTAATTATTAATTTTAGACCGTGCTAACAAGCAAGTAGTCTGGTCCAATCGTTTGTGGCACATCTCAAGGCCTTGCTATGGGAAAGGATCATGGTACCTTTGTTTCCCAAACAATGCTGCCAGATCCAACGATGCTGTGGTTTTGTTTGGCTGTGCTGTCCAAATTCAATTCAATCCAGCCAGGGTGAGGGAGGGAGGGGGATTGCTATTAGGATTTGACTGTGATTTAGAACCATTTAGGGTGCTATCTTCCTTTTAAATTCGAAAGCTCATCATTTGATGATCTATCATACTGATGGATTTGAGATACCTTGTTGGCTCCACAGAAAAATTGCCTGTCGGCTTTGGAGAAAAACGTGGTCTATCGTTCTAAGTTTCCTATCTTTTAGGAATTGATGCAGGTTATGTGGCCCTTTACGCCTTTTAGCTGCACGAAATCCACTGTTAGAATTTTCATGTGAAGCAGCAACCATAAGAGTAGTACCTTATCTTACACAAACAATAAAGCGATGGCGATGTGAAGATTCTCATTATAATTACCAAATCTTTCCATGGGTGTATGCGTATATGTGTGTTATTGTGATATGTGGATGTTTATATATGAATGTAATGTAAGGCTAATGGAGTGGAGTAGCTGAAGACCATTTCTCGATAATCTTGGTTAGGGTAAACTAGATCATGGATATTATCTGTTCTAACATCTTGAAATTTTTGGACATAAATATTTTTCTTGCCTTCATCTAATTTTAAAGCTGGTAATATCTGTGTCTTTCCATAACAATTTTGGAAGTTACAGAAAAATTGTTATGGGTTTTTCAAAGTTCTAGAAACTGTTGACACTGTCCTGTTATTTAAAAATGAAAGTTGGTAAAGTAGCTTTTCTGTTTAGTGCTTTTCCTTTTCCTTATCTTCTGCTCATTCAGTTGATGCAGTTCATGACAGGTTACTTCGAAGCAGCGAGGATTTTGTGTGGGCAGTAGAGATTGCTTTTCATGGAAGGTTTATCATTGATGTGGAATTTCTAGATCTAAAAGTTGCTTCAATTAATGTAAGAATTGTAACAATTTTCAGTTCCTAAAATTGCCATTTCTCACTTTATGTGGGCTTTGATGTGATGTAGAAACTTCTAACCGTACTTCTCTAATATCCTCATAATGTGATTTTTAATGACTCTCGATGAAGGGGGGTGAGCCTTCTTCTATATGGCCGAATGAAGGAATCATGCGAAATCAAGCAATAAAGGGTACACTAGCATGCCTGTCTCGTATGCTGAATGATGGACTTCATGCCGATGTTACAATAAACACTGCTAATGGTACTGTTAGAGCACATCGGGCCATTCTAGCAGAAAGGTCCACTGTATTTGAAGGGATGCTATCGGAAGACTTTAAATGTAAAGTATCATCAATAATTAACATTGAAGATATTTCTGTAGAAGCTTGCATGGCTCTCTTAAGCTACCTTTATGGAGGCATCAAATATGAGGACTTTCAAGAGCACAGGATAGCTTTGCTTAGGGCTTCTGAGAAGTTTGATATTGGGGACTTGAAAGAAGCATGTGAAGAGAGCCTTTTGGAGGATATAGATTCTAAAAATGTTCTGGAAAGGCTTCAAGTAGCCTGGAATTACGAGCTAATCCAATTGAAGAAGGGGTGTTTGAAGTACCTGTTTGATTTTGGGAAGATTTATGATGTGAGAGAAGACCTCAGCATATTTTTCCAGCATGTTGACAGGGAGTTGATGATTGAAATGTTTCAAGAAGTACTTAATGCTTCAGGGATGTCATAAGCATATACATCACTCAGCTAAAAATAGAAAAGCGTAATTATGTACATAATTATTTGTTTATGAAGCATGTAGCAACTAGATATTTTATGGATAACAGCCTAAGTCCCAAGTTCTCCCATGCATGGGTTTAGTTTCATTACAAGGAAACCGAGGCATATCATTAACTATTCCACATCTACCCAAGGTATATACTTCCCCCAGTTTGACCTAATTTTACTTTTGTGGATTTTCTTACAGTTTCTATTTCAATTTCTGATAGCTTATGCATGAACATTTCTTTATCTGATATACATTAATTTGCATTTTGTGCTCATCTTAAATTGCTGGTAGTGTCGCAGCTTGTCTATTTGGAAAATAAACTTTTTGTATCACTAGTGTAAATCAGGCCTTTGGGACTTTAACATTTCAACGACATTTTATCAGGAATGCTATTTAATTAATTATTGGTCAAGGGTTTGATGATGTAGAATGTGAATCTGAAACAGAAATCAAATGTGGTAATGATAGTCCAATATAATGCAAATAATTCAAGACTTAGAGAAACTGTGTTTCGCAATTGCAGTGGGGAAGCTGACTAGCACTTATGTTTGTCGAAATATAAATTGCATGCCACATAACAGTAAGAATTCTCTTTTATTATAATTCTCTATAAATAGATAATACATGTTTTCAAGCAGGAAGCAATTACAGCAAATGTAAATGGGTTACTTCAGAACTACATGGGTGTTTGAAATCCTGCACTGATCTGAAGCTGGCACTTTATACAACAGCATCACATTCATTATTGACTGCTACATTGTCCCAACTATTTGATGCTTTGTTGCTAAGCTACAGTGTTGGTAGACTAGTCCATTAATGAGCTCAATATGAGCTATGAGTTTGCAAACTGGCCTACTGGACTCAATAATTTAGGTTGTAATATCAATAAATGTGGACTGGATCAGCAATGCTATTTTTTAGTAGTGATTCTTATTAAATCTCTTTCCTCAGAAGCTCAGGAATAAGGTGCAGGCATATTGATCCTTTTGTCAGTTTTGAATTGGTCTGATAAGAGGCAGTGGGCTCATATCTTACAGGGATATAGTTGATCCATCCGATTGCAGACTCTAGATTTAGAGTTCTTGGTCCACCCACCCATTACACAGGTAGGTTCTGTATCTCAATTCCTTAAACAATGTGAACGAGAAGACAATTGCAGTGCCAAAATATGGTTTAAAAATCTGGGCAGTATATTCTGCTTACTGACAGTGGACTCTCTCCGTCCCCAGTTTTTGGGCTTAAGTACCTGTTGACGTGCGTTTTATGACATGACAAACATTTTAGAACAAAGAGTCACAGACGCTCTATTCTCTCTTGAAAAACTACTTCCTATGCTAAGATTGCCAGTAAGTTCATAGGGTAATTCCAATGTTTAAGATGAACGCGGATAGGCTCTGTGGTATGGATGTGATTTGCTGTGGGCACAAGTAGATTTTGCAAGTCATTCTTAGAAGTGGAGACATGAATGCAGTACCATTTTTGGATTTTTTGATTTTATAAAAAAAAATGAAAAAAGATTTAGGGTTTAGAGAATCTATTCTACTCCTAAGAAATCAAGAGAAGACGAAGACTAAGTGAAACCAAATAAACTATACTCTGTTTCGCCACGTTCAACGACAACTACGCAGAGCAAGTGCAATCTTCTAGGAATGTGCTTGTGATTTTCATGTGATAAATAATTGCCATCAGATTGAACAACAATTATCAAGACAGAAGTTAAGCATCCACAGTAAAGCTCAGTCTAACTTTGCACATTGGGCGAAATCATCCACCCAAAGAAAGTATGAGCTTGGTTTCACTAATCGACGTTATCAATCAATCATTCTTCTAACATACATTTTAATTTAAATCTATTAAGAGAGAAAGAAAATATGGGACCATGCAACTATTCAACAACCAAGTACTCAAAGCACCTCATGCATTTGAACTTCATTATCAAAGTAGCTTTTCACAACAATCTCATAAAACTCTCTCTTTATTTCTAACTATCTCAAATCTGCTCTAACTCTTAATCTCCTCTAACTTCTAAGCTTCTAACTATCCATCAATCTATCTTCTAATAATGAGAATGAGAGAGTGAGGGGTTTATATAGTTTTTCCGGATTACAAAGAACGGCCCCGATTGATTCAAGATCAATGGCCAAGATTAAATTGAACTAAACCCTAATTAGGGTTTCCAAAACCACAATCAGTTAACTAAAGAGGACACTAGACAACTGGAGTGTCGTCCTTATCCGCTTGTGCAGCCTCACGTTCGGCGAACCTGGACACTATCAGGTCGACCTCCTCCATAGCAATGTCGGGCAGCACGCTGATGTTGTACTCCAGCAAATCCAAGTTCTCGGCACATTCTGCAAACACATTCGCCCAAGCTGGTTCCTGTAGCAAGAAAGAACTTTTGGTAGCCATGAAGTCGAACACTTTGGTGAAGCCTTCCTTCATGATTGGCCCAGTGGTGGAGAAAACTTTATGTACTTGCTCCTTCAAAAACTTTGGCCGCAAGTGTTTCCTTCGGACAATCTCCCTGTCTAGCATATCTGCAGCCATCTCATAGATTTTTCTTTGAATTTCTTTTATTTGCTCTTCCACTCTACCACTATCTGTTTCACCTTTTCGAGGACTCCCTTTCTAGAGACTAAGGCATAGTACCATCCGTTGAAGTCATAAGCTGCACCGGCTTCAATAACTTTATCTTCGATCAACCGTTGCTTTGAAATGCCTTTCAGTTCTCGGATGTATGGGATGATCCTGCTCTGAATGTCCTCGAGGCTGCTCCATGACTCTGCAAGATCTGCAACTCGTGAAAGTATGAAGGAAGCCTGCTCATTTACTTGCGCCAACTTTCTTGCAAACACCAATGCCTCTTTTTTCCTTGCAACCATCCAATCTTTAGCCTCCCTTGCTGTTGTCAACTCTTCTTCAAAATGAGCATCTGGTTCCTGTGAAGCAGTTGGAGGTAAAGGCGCCACTTGTTCGCCTTCGTTTAGTGGCCTAGTCAGGTGCTGGATATAATCTTTTAAACGCTGAATTTCTTTCTTGTATTCTTTCTTCTTGGCAACTTCTTTTTCTAATCTGCCCTTGATGGTGGCCACTGAATTATCCAAGTCTTCGACTTCCTGCCCCTTTGATGTCGGACCCATGTCGACAGTCGTGATAACATATTCTTCAGGAGCAATCTCGTCTTGAAACTTGTCATCCGCAGGCACTGCAATTTGCACCGTGCGATTTCCAGCTTCATCTCTTTGAATGGTTGAGAACTTTTTGGCCTTCTTTCTCGGGGCAGTCTGTTCTAATCTTGCAAGAAAATCTGCGTCATTGTCCTCCTCCGGGACTTCCACTGGCGCTTTTCTTTTCAATCTTTCCCTCAGCCACTCAGGTACCGTTGGCTGTTCAATCATGTCCTCTTGATTTTGGACGTCTGGCATGTCCTGTACTTCCTGTTCTTCTTGAATTTCCGGCACACTTTGAATTTCTTGGACTAGCTGCATATCCTGGATCTCCTGGACGGATGGGTCCTCTTGAATGCCTTTGAGGGCGGAAATCATTCCTTCCTCGAATTCTCCATCCTCGATGTCTGTGTTGTTATCTGATTCCAAGATTTCTGTGCTTGCCGGAGAGGGTTGATTATCATCTTCTATTTGGATTGGCTCTATATTTTCAATTGGAGAAGGTAACATAGCATTTTCCCAGGATTCTCTATCCATGGCAAGCATCTCTTCTATGTTCCGGGATGTAGCCGACTGAAGGGGTTTGGACTTGTGTTTCTTCCGCGAGGGACCTTCATCTATCCCTTTACCCTTGTCTTGAACTGCAGATTTATCGGCTTCTTTTCTCTTTTTGGAGTTGGCAGCGTCTGCTTGTCCATCAGCATGAGATGCACCGGCGTTCGAAGAACATGACTCGGTGTCTCCCATCAACTCGTAGGTAAATTGCATATTTCTCTGTTTTAGCACTTCTACTTGCCTATCTATCCACCACTGAGAGTATTTGAAAACAGGGCGCATCAAAGTGGTTAGATCACCCATCTCAGGTTCGAACCATTTCATAGGTGGAAGCGGCTCATTTTCCTTGAAGCCTGGCTGCACATATATCCCGTCATCTTGTAGCTGGTCAGGTATTTTGAAAAGCTCTGTCGCTCTGATCATGCTCAGGGGTAACCTTGACCATAATCTTCTTCTTACATCGTATTCATCGGCTGCGTTGGCCCAAAAGTCCTCTAGGTCAACCCGATGTTTGTATCTTTCTCCGTCCACAATCTTGATGTGATGAAGCGGATCGAATTGCTTCTGGCTTTGTATGATATAAAAGGATACTGTTGAATCTCCAGTCGAGCAACCTCTGCTGCTTGGGCTGTTGGGCATGACTCCTCCATGTTGCCGATGAAAAAGGGGAAGGTGACGGCAGCTTTCTGCTTGGGTCTTTGGATGTTCTGGTATGTTTCTAGTTGCCTTAGCACCTCCAACAACACCATCCTATTTGTCGGGTAGACAGGCAGCCTATAAGGATTTCCGGAAAATCCTTGGATTCTGATGTAGGTGAACTTTGGATATTGAATAAACCAGAATCCATACCGGCTTATCAAGCTTTTGGCTTCATGCGAGAGTCTCTGGTGCGTTCCGCCTTGAAGAAGCCTAGTGATATACATCAAAAATGCATCGTGAGCTCGCCGGAAGTGGGACTTCTCTTTCAGCTGCAGTTGTGGATAGCAGTCGTAGACTTTGAATTTCCCCTCACCGTTGCCAACCACGCCTTTGCATGTCAAGCCAGGATATTTATAATATCTTGCCAATGAATAAACAACGTATGAGCTCATGTGGAAAACTTTGGTCTGTTCAAAGTTGACCAACTGTTCGTGCAAGCTGTCACTGATCATCCTGGACCAATTAAACATTTTGACTCCAGTGATTATCTCATCAATAAAATAATACATCCATTCTTCGAAAGGGGCACCGTGAGCACTGCCTACCATTCTGTTAAGTAGCAGAACGATATCACCATATTCTTCTTTGAAGTGGGTTCTGATCAACTTTTTAGGCATCTTGCTGGCAGTAGGCTTTGGTTTTAGCAACCAATTTTTGTTTATATTCGATGCACATAGATCCTTCTGACTTTGATAGAGTTTGAATGTGTCTTGTTTGCTGCGGTAGGATGTTCGGTTATATACTGGAATGCCAAAAGTCTCCTGGATTGCTGGTTCAGACAAGTAAGCAAGGACTCTCCCGTCAGGAGCTTCAATCTGTCGGTCTTGTGCGTTGTAATGAAGTGCACACTCTACTATTAACTCAGGACATTCTTTTGCTGGTGGAAATCCAGCTGCATGGACGATTCCGTTTCGCATCATCCTCATGGCGATTGGCGTTGGCAGACGTCCGTCAGTTCCATACATTCTCTTTCGGAAATCCTCAAGATCAACATGGCCGAGGTCTGTGTCAAGAACGTGCTCCCACTTGGACTTGATCTTTGACTGAGTTTGGACACCTTTGCTTGCAAATTTCATCTTGGCTGCTTCGAAAAAAAATAGATCTGCAAGAGAAAGAAAGAAAGGAGAATCAGAATTCGATATTAAAATCAATTTGAAAGAACATTCCAGCTGGTAATCAACTTAGACTTTACGAGAAATAACAAGCTGGAATTAAAATGAATGGTGGAACTTCATGTTAACATGAAATGGACAAGAAAAATCTGCCTTGTGACTTCGTGAAGACGTGATTGCGACTGCAATGCAAGCTGATAACAGAATATTTCTTTTACTTTGCTGCAAAAATCTTTCAGCCTTTTGCCTTAAACACTTTTCTCTCACCACCTTTCTTCTCAAAATCGAGTGATTGCAAAAATGAAAAATGAAATCACTTATAGAAGTGAGAAGGTCGATCATTTTAGCATATTTGCAAAGTTTCCTTTGCATCAAGTTCGAACTCATTCTTTCACTTTGTTTCTGAATGGCAAGTTCTATCCTTAACAACTTCGTCCGGGAAAGTTTCTAATTTCATTCACAGTCCAACAAGACTCTTTTTCTCACTTTCCAATTTTGAAATTTTCATGACTTATCTCCTTTTTGGTGTTGGAAATAAAATATTAAAATAATTAAAAATAATTATTTTATGTGTCCATTCCAACCCGTTCGTTTTTATGACTAATTACTTTCGATTTTTCGAAAATTTCTCGCCATATTCTCGATCATCCAATTTATTTGTTCATGATTTTTTGATCGTTTCTCAAAAATATTTGGCCATGTCCAATTTTATTTGGCCAAAAATGTTTCTTGTCCAACATTTTCTAGTCACGTCCAACTTTTTCTCAGCCATGTCCAAAGATTTTTTAGCCATGACTTGTCTCTTTTCCAAAATTCTTTCGCCATGTCCGATTTTATTTGGCCATCGTCCTAAATTATTTGGCCATTTGCCTTGAGTTTTCCATAATTTTCCTTGCCATGGCGAAAATTTCCTTTGGTCTCTTAGGCGAATCTCCAAAGTGCCATGCCTATTTTAACTTTCCAAAGGCTTGGACTTAGGCAAATTTTAATCTTTTACTCTCCAATACATGGCGGACCTTGCCATTTTCTTTGCCATTCGTGCCTTAGCCATTTTTTCTTTCCTTTCATCTTAGGCGGACTTTGTCAACTTTGTAGCCACCTTACCTCTTTGCTAGGGCGGACCTTGTTGGTTCTTTGGCCATTTTAAACTTGCCTATGGCGGACTTGCCTTCTTTACTTGCCATTTGACCCTTTGCTTTGGGTATTTTCTTCTTCCCTAAGGTGGGCTTCAGCTTGCCTTTGGACACTTTATCTCTACTTTGTCCATGCCTTAGTCATTTTTATCTTGTTTTGCTTTGGGCGGACTTTGGCTTCTTTCTTGCCACTCCTTTCATGCCTAGGGCGGACTTTGGGCTTATGCTTGCCAAGACTAGGGCGGACTTCATCATGTTCTTTGCCGCTTCCATTTTGACTTGGGCGGACTTCCTTGTTTCCTTAGCCAGTGGACTTCTTGCATAGGGCGGACTTGCTGCTTTGGTTGGCCAAGACTAGGGCGGACTTCATGCCTTCCCTTGCCAACTTGAAATTACCTAGGGCGGACTTCCTCATATTCTTCGCCATTGGACTTGGTTGGAGGGCGGACTTCCATGTTCTTGTCGCCATTGTCTATATTTCCCAAGGCGGACTTCATTACATCTGTTGCCATAATCTTCATTGGCTGGGGCGGACTTTGTGACATTGATGACCATGTATAGGGCGGACTTTGGTCTTCCCCAAGCCATTGCTAACTTTTATCCAGACATACAAGGGGCGGACTTTACCATATGCCTGGCCATTGCCAGAATTTTTTTTAGACATTTCCTTCATTCTTCATGCTGTGACAGTCCATGGCCACTTTAACTTAGACATTTCCAAGGGCGGAGTTTAGCATCTGACTGTCCATTGCCCAGATTTTCAGACCATTGATCGAATTTTTTATGCCATTGACCTGTTGGCTGAAGCTATTTATCATCCATTTCCTCTGTACCTAGGCGGATTTACCAGTCTTCTCCATGATCGTGCTCAGATTTTCATGAATTGTTCAGATTTCTTCACCATTTTCCAGATTTTCTTGACAGATTTGATGAACCCTTGCAGATTTCTTCATGAGTGTTCAGATTTTTTGATGAATTTCATCAAATCTTCAACCATTTTAGTGCTTTTACCAGATTTCCCAGTGATTTTCCAGAATTTCTCACCATTTTCGAATGAATTTTCCAGGTTTTTGAACTTTTTTGTGATTTTTCCAGATTTTTACCAAAATTTCAAAAAATCTTCGAATCGATTTTCTGAGAGTTTCGTTGCTCGTTTCGAACTTCTGAGTGCGTTTTTGAAACTCGTGGCCCTTCTAAAAATAGAAACTTTCTAAAAATAGAAATTTTCCAAAAATAGCAACTTTCTAAAAATAGACCCTAAAAAATAGGGATCCCAGAATTGCCCAAAAGTGCCAAAAAAATAGGTCCTAAAAAATAGGGGGCCCGGGGTGAGAAACCCTAAAAATATGGAAGTGTCAGAATCGACCGAAACGACAGTCGATCTTCGTCTCCCAGGCCTTCTAAGCACCATGGTGACGTTTATACATTGATCCAGACTCAATTTCACTGACTCGACTCGGGTGACCGTTCAAAATTGAAGCTAAAAAACCCCCAAACGAAGAGCAGACAAAACGAAAGCAGGCGAAAGCAAAACCCTAAAAGCAAACGACAAGGGTCCCCATCTGCAATGGGGCGAGGTGTGAGTTAGGTCACAACATCTGGCGACTCCACGTGAGGAATGTTCCTGAACATTCCAAAGATAAAGACCTATTCTGAATCTGGAATCTTTAACTAAATTCAACTAACTTACCTCTAGGTTAAAAGGTGTACTCAGAAAGGAAAGAAACCCTAGATTGGATCAAGACACTTTTCTTTTCAATCACAAGTGTGTGCAAATGCGTTCATTCCGTCTCGTGAAATCAGTATGACTCTTTGGTTCCATCATGGCAGGCTTTGTAATTTTGTCTTAACTCCAAAAGCATCCTTGGATAGAGCCTTGCTGCCAGCGAGCGTCTATAGCCCCGGCAAGGTTATCGCTATAATCTCACGGAGATTGCTCTACTTCCGGCGATTTATAATTTCTTCTGATTTTCTTGTTTTTCTCTTTGATGATTGATTGACTTGAACGCACGCCTGTAGAGATGTCCACACACCCAAAAGCCAAATGCTTTGATTTTTTCATTTTCTTTATTTCTTTTCTTTTTGATATTCTTTTCTTTTCATATTTTTCCACATTTTGGCTTGTAAGCAGTGAAGCTCACATGGGTTTGAGTATTATAGTGGCGCTGGAGCCAGACTTTTGATTAGCCTAACCCTGACTTCACCTAGGAGACCATAATAACTCAGAGAAATCGTTAAAGGTGTAAAATGTATAATGATCTTCAATACTCAGTGTCTAGACACAATGTACGATTTCCCTTCTAGCCAAGTACAAATCTTAACCTAAAGTTAAACTAGAAGAACTCAATCTTGGATTCAAAATTCCTAACGAGTATTTATCAATGGAATAATCTAACATTACTTTGTGGAATAAGACCAACGTGTGTTTGGAATACTTCACCTTCTTGCAAATAGAGATCCTTGATTTATTCAAAACAACTAATCTACGGGAAAGCAAACGAAAGCAAACAAACTAACAAAGCAAACTAATCTAAGAAAGCAGGAAAAAAACGAAAGCAAAACCAAACCCAAACAGGAAAGGAAATCTAAACTAGCTATGTACAAAGGCAAGACCCACTGGGAGTCTAAGACTGGAAGTAATGTTTTAGAAATTGCCCGTTGACTGGCAACGGGACTTCTTCTCCGGTCAGTGTCTTCAGTTTGAAAGCATTGTCTCCCAAAATTTCCGAAATTTGAAAGGGACCCATCCATAGGTTGTCAAATTTGTTGTGGTCTCCTCTTCTCTCGTGTGCTTTGTCCCAACAAAGGACTAAATCGGAAATTCGAAAAGCTTTGACTCTTGCTCTTTTATCGAACCATCTTTTAACAATGTCTTGATGTTTAGCAAATTTTTCCAAGGCTTGGTCTCTCTTCTCTTCCAAAAGGAGTAACTGCGATAACCTGGTTTTAACCCTCTCTTCTTCTTCTAAACACTCTTGCATGAATTGTAGGGTTGGAATTCTCAGCTGTATGGGAAATATTGGATCTTGTCCGTAAACCAGATGGTAGGGTGATGTACCCAAGGAACTCTTTACTCTTACTCTATCCGCCCAAAGAGCGAATCTCAATTGCGTGTGCCAGTCCCTTGGATTTTTGTCCAGCAGTTTCTTGATGACGTTCAGTAAATTCTTGTTGGTGGATTCTGCTAATCCGTTGCCCTGGGGATAGTAATTTGACGAAAATTTCAAAGTGATACCATGCTCGAAAGCCCAGTTAGAAAACCTTAATGAAGAGAACGCAGAACCATTATCACACACTAAAGCATGAGGACATCCAAATCTGGTGACAATGTTCTCTTCTAAAAAATTGATTACAACATCAGAAGTGCAAAATTTTAAAGCTTGAGCTTCTGACCAACGCGTGCAGTAGTCAGTCGCGGTTAGGATATACCTGTGTTGTGCCGAGGAAGGTGGATTGATCATACCAATAAAGTCGAGTCCCCACTTTGCGAAAGGTCGCACTTCGATCACAGGTTGCAAAGGCATAGCTGGGTTTCTTTCTCGCGCTGCAGTGATTTGACAGGTGTGGCAAGTTTTCACGTGATCAAATGCATCTTTAAATACTGTTGGCCAATAGTAACCGGCCATCAAAATTTGGTGTGCTGTTGCGAGAGATCCTCCGTGGCCGGTTCCGAATCTGGAATGAAAATGTTCTATTGTCTGCTTAGCTTCTTCTTTTCCCAGGCACCTTAGAAAAACTCCTTCGTGATTTCTTCTGTACAACACTGCCCCTTGCAACATGTACCTTTGACTTTTCATTCGTAAGGCCCTCTTTTGCACTGGTTTTAAATGATTCGGGCATTTGTGATTAAGCAAGAAGTAGATGATATCGTCATACCACTCATCAGGAGACACCTCTTGTAATTCATACACATGTTGCACTAATTCAGGTCCTGTAGCAATGGTTTGCGTCAAAGCTTGGCCGCGGACAATCTTCATCGGTTGAATCTCAATATCATATTCCTGGATGATCGTGACCCATTTACCCCTTCTTTCTCCTAATTCATTCTGCATCAGGAGGGTCTTGACGGTCACATCCGGGACTATGGCAAAAACTTTACTTCTCAATACATAGTGACGAAATTTCTTTATCGCTTTCACCAAGGCATATGCTTGCTTTTCAACATTCAGGTACTTCAGCTCTGCATCCTTGAAAGGTGCACTCATGAAAGCAATAGGATGTTCATCCTTCTCTTCTGTTCTTTGCGTTAACATTGCGGCACATGTATGCTCTGATGCAAAGGAATAAAGGTAGAATGGCTTTGTATAATCAGGACTGACCAGGACAGGAGCGTCAACTATGGCCTGTTTGATTTCTTCGAAAGCTTTTCTTGTTGACTCTGTCCATTCTATCTTCGCATCCTTTTTAAGCATTTCAGTTAAGGGCCTGACTATTTCAGCAAATCCTGTTATAAATTTTCTCACAAAATTAATCTTTCCGAAGAAAGACTTCAATTCTTTCTGACTTGAAGGTAGACCAACTCTGGAAATAGCCTCTATTCGATCAGGGTCTATAAGAATACCCTTTTCTGTTATTACGTGGCCAAGCAGCTTCCCTTCAGTTACCCCGAACACACATTTCTTCGGGTTCAAAGATATTCCGTATTTTCTGCATCTTTCGAATATCTTTATCAAATCTCTGACATGAGTCTCTCTTTTCTTTGAAAATACTGTAAGGTCGTCCATATAAACAATGATGCACTTCCCTATGAGATCCTTGAAAGAAATATCCATAGCCCTTTGGAAGGTAGCTCCGGCATTGATCAGGCCAAATGGCATCCTCTTGTAGGCAAATGTGCCCCACTTTGTTGTAAATGCCGTCTTAAGCCTGTCTTCTGGTTCTACGAGCACTTGGTTGTAGCCAGAATATCCATCTAGGAATGACATCATCTGGGATCCGTTCACAATTTGAATGACTTCATCTAATGAAGGCAGTGGATAATTATCCTTTTCTGAAGCTCTGTTGAGGTTTCTGAAGTCAACACACAATCTTATCTCTCCATTCTTCTTGCGGACGGGTACCAAATTGGCGACCCACGTTGAGTGGCGCACCGGAAAGATAATGCCTGCTGAAAGTAGCTTCTTCACTTCTTGGAAAATAAGGGGCTCTAGCAGAGGATTCACAGGTCTTTGGCGCTGCCTGAACGGTTTACTGCCAGCTTTGAGGGGAATAGTGTGCGTAATAATTGAGGTATCGTATGTTTTCAAACCCTCGTAGCTCCAAGCAATAATGTCTTTGAATTGTTCCAGGCTCTTGATTATCTGTTCTTTTTCTTCTTGCGTGCACACTTTGCCGATGAGGACATTTCTTTTTTCTTCTTGTGTTCCAAGGTTGACAGCTTCGTGTTGAGCTCCATCACTTCTTTGGTATTTGATGGCGTTGATCTGGTCCTGGTCAAAGATTCTTTCTAACTGGATCATCCCTTTGGGGATGTTATTGGTTTTCAAGTTCATTATGCCTTCTGCATCAAATTCAGTTTCCCCTTGGTCTTCTTCTTCATCAATGACTTGGGTCAGGAAAACATCTGAATTTGTCAGAAAATCTAGGATGTGTTTGTCATCATCAAACACCTGGAAATTTGTGATATTGTCTGGAACCGACGGTGTTGAAGTGATCTCTACTGTAAATTTCTTCACTGCATCCATCTCAAGCGGCTCTAAGGAACTTGCTGATTGAGCTAGGGAATTTGCAATTTTGTTTTGAGATCGATACACTGATTTGATGTTGAAAGCGTCGAAGCTCTCAATGAGATCCCAGACACGATTTCTGTATCCTCTCAGCCTCTTATCATGGCAAGCGTACTTCTTTCTTACTTGCCTCACTACAATTTCTGAATCACCATAGGCATGTAACACTTTGACTTTTTTGCGAATTGCGTGGAGCAATCCGTGCACTAATGACTCATATTCTGTGACGTTGTTGGTACACGGGAACTGTAATCTCATGGCGGCCAGGTAGGTCTCGCCGGATGGACTGATAAGCTCATACCCAGCTCCATTCCCTTTCTTGGATTTCGAACCGTCGAACCTCAAGGTCCAAACTTGATCTTGCTCTGGCAATTGATACGGGGTGGGAATTTCTTCGTTCTGGATTTCTGGAGCAAAATGATCTTGAAACTGGTTTACATCTTGAATCTTTTCTCCTCCTGATGAGAGATCTTTTTCTTCATCTGATACTGTCAAACATTCATCTTCTGAAATCTGGGGTGTTCTCGCGCGTACTTGATCTAAGGCTATTTTGCACATGGCGCAGGAGAATTCGGAATGGAAGGCGTTGTGTATACGGCACCAATTGGGTAGCAACAAGTCTTGCACAAAGGCATGACTTCCCAATTCTCTTTCTTGTCTCATACTTCTGAGCACAAATCTTCTAAAATTCTCGAACATGCTTTCACCTTCATCTGGTGATAGCTCTTCGTCACTTTCTGTAGTTACTTCTGTTGGATCCGCAATTTCTGGTGATTCTTTCTGATCATTTGAACATTGTAACATCAAAACTTCTGGCACCTGTGGAATGTACTGGCCCAAGTCTGTTTCACAAAACAAAATTTCATTGTTTTCTCCATTCTCTGTGATCATTAGTCTAAGTCTAGGCGTACTTTCAATTCTGATCTGGTTTGGAATACCCTTCCAAGGCAACCACATATGTGAAAAATCAGTGGCAAAGTAGCCATTCAATCTGCGAGTCCAGTCTCTTCCTAAAACCATACCATATCCATCAGGAATATCAACTACAGAAATGTCAATGAACTGTTGAATCCTTGGATCGGTTGATATTTGCATATGTATGTTGTTCAATTCTCCTATGACTGGGACTTCTGTCTTATCTAACTGCGTTACTTTCTTGTTTGTTCTTGTGGGTGTCAAACCCAATCTGCGGCAGATTGCTAATGGCATTACATTGCTTGATGCTCCTGAGTCAATTAGACAATTGTGTAGGAGTTTGTTGAAAATCCGGAGCGAGACGAGGAAAGGAGCTGGTTCATCTTTTCCCTGATAGAATATCACGGGACTTCCTTTTTGCGTGCCGGCTTCTGCTTCCTTAGCTCTAACCCTAGTGTTCTTCCCAATCTGTGGAGTCTCTGCTCCTC
The DNA here is from genome assembly GCA_007258455.2 of Sequoia sempervirens. Lineage (NCBI taxonomy): Eukaryota > Viridiplantae > Streptophyta > Pinopsida > Cupressales > Cupressaceae > Sequoia > Sequoia sempervirens. Next base: position 9,386 of record VDFB02258661.1, on the reverse strand, counting down.
TTGCTGGGTTCTCCGTCTTGTTTTCTTTTGAACTTAGGCATACTTGTTCATGTCTAGCTATATTCTGGCCTGGCATCTCTATGCCTTCTTTCACTTCGTACATACCTCGAGCTCCTTTAGAACTCTGATGTCCTTCTTGGGTAGACTGGGATTGTTCATTTTGGACGACGTTCACGTTGGTTGTGGAACTGGTAGCTTTGTTGACTGAATCTTGTGTTGTGTCCTTCAAGCTGTCAAGGAACGTATTCCTTATCTCTGGAACCTTCATTAGTTCAAACAATGACACACTTACCTTGATTTTCCTGACTTCTTCTGTAACATATTGACTCAATCTCCTCAATTCATCCTTAGGAGGAGTAGGATTACTAGCATTACTACTAGCAATATCTCCCTGCCTGTATTGTGGCACGTCTCTCGGAAGCGGTGGGTTATTGTTTGCATTTGGATGTGGTGGCGTTTGAAAGTTATTCGGAGGAACTGATGATGTCAAAGGCTCTTGATTTTTCCGATAGTAAACCTTTGGTGGATTGTTACCAGTCTGTTGGAATGCTTGAATTTCTTTCACACCTTCGACCAATACGCTGTTATTCAATGGCGGGAAGTAATAATTGGCCGTGTCTTCTTCAGCAACTGTGTATGAGTAGACGGTAGGTGGCGCCTCCACAGGCCCATTAGCTGATGCCGGTGGAAATCTTTGAGTGTATTGATGCTGCGGATATTCTTGAGGTTGGTATTGGGTGCTTTCAATTACAAGGGCCTGATCATATCTAGGCGCAGGAACTATTTCATATCCAGTCACCGGAGGATTTTCTGAATTTCTCTTTTCACTTTTAAAAATGTCTGCCGCTACTTGAAACTCGTGGCAATGTAACTCGGAATGCTGATCTGTGTTGTGTAGTCTGCACCACCCTGATAAAGCTGCTTCAGCTAAGAATACCTTATCAGCAGGACGATTGTCGGCAGGCGGGTTGTCTAAAGGTGATGGCACATTTCCATTGTTGGGTCCAGTGTTCCAAGTCTTCCTTTGAAAGCCTGGGTTGTTGTTCCGAAAGCCTTGATTATGTCCTTGAAAATTTTGGTTATCTCTTTGATATCCTGAATTGCCCTGCCCTTGGTAATTTCCTTGAGGCGGCTGATAGTTCCTTTGAAAGTTCTGCATTTGGCTAGTCTGACCTTTTAGGTGGGTGACTTCAGTTGACAGCCTTTTGACTTGTTCGATCAATTCTCTCATTTCATCTCTTTCTTCCTGGGTTCGCGTGGGAGTTGTCACATTCTGGAGATATATTGGCTGTGTCGGTGGCACCTGAGACATGGGCATCCCTGGGTGGAGAACCATTTGATTACTTGGGACTGGATTCATCATGGGTGTCTGGTGGGCCAATGCTCTATTAATATCCTGAATTTGATTCGGAGAAGCTGCATTCCCTAAATAGTGAAGTGGACCTGGGCTTAAACCTATTCCGAGACCAGTACTGGCCGTGATCGCTGCAGCATATGCTCCTTTCAAATCTGCTGGGAGCGGATTTGTCGACTTCACGAACATGGCAGTAAGACGGTCTAAGGCTTCATAATAAATTGGCAATGCTGCTGCATTGTCCAACAAATAGGGATCCCTTAGACGGGTATAAGCCTTGTGGAATCTGTTATTGAATGTACTAATCGGCTCATGTTCCTGCCTTTTGATTTCCACAAATTGTCTATACAAATCAGATGGAGCGATGGGTGGTCTGAACTTTTCTAGAAAAGCAGTCTTCATTTGTTGCCATGTGCGAATGGAATTAGCTGGCAAATGGATATACCAGTAAGACGCTTCCTCATCAAATGTGTAAGGAAATAATCTGCAGGCGACATCTTCTTCTTGAATGTCTCAATTTTGGAGAAGGTCTTCGAACAGTTTAACATGCTCGTCTGCAGTGTGGTTCAAGTCACCACTATGGAACTTGGAACAGAAATGTTCCGGATTCTTGGGTAGATCATGGTAAACAGGAAACGTCATAGGTGACGCGTCTGCTGGACGCCACGCCATTGGAGCGTTCGGTTGATTCGTTTGAGCTGGTGGGATCGGTGGTACTGGCTGTGCAGCCACTATAACTAGTTGATCGGTACTTGGTGAATTTTGGAAAAGACCAGAAGAATCTTCTTCACTTTGTACTAGTGTGCTTGATGATGCTTCCTGCAATGCTCTTCTTTGTCTATTCCTGTGGGGTGATAGCTCAACAAATTCTTTAAAAGAACTGGGAGTGGATCTGGTGACTCTCCGAAACTTCTCTGCTGAAAATGAACCAATTCGATCCAGTGTATTATACTTTTAAGCTTGTCTAGGCGGTGCAGGAGCTGCGGGTGCAGGAGCTGCTTCTTGAGCTTGTTGATTCACTTGTCTGTTGGCTTGTCGAATGTGCTCTCGTTCAAGTGCTTCAAATCTTTCAACAAGGAGATCCTGTCGAATGTTGAATTCAATTCGTCTTGCTCTTTCTTCTTCTTCTTCAAGGATGAATCGCATGCGAAACCAATCCGGAGCACTTCTTCTCACTTGCCACGCAAGACTGAACAATTCAGTGATAATGTCTTCTTGTTCGTCGTGAAAACCCAAATTCGGCTGCAATACTGGCTGGGGATCCTGGTTTGGATTAGGAACGTTGGCTGGGAGTCCCATTCTTCATTCTATTACTCAAACTTGAATTGGAAGATGGACTTGCGGCAAATGACCTTTCTATCTCGTCAAATTTTTCTTTTAGGCGATCTATTTTCTGCCTTATCAGATCTTTCTTGATAGCTTCTTCGAACCTTTTTCCTTTTTCTTCTTCCCTAGCAAGGACACGGCTTGTTTGTCTAAACTCAGCTCGATCTGCCTGCGTCTTCCAAGCTAGTGTGTACAACTGATCGATAATGTCGGTTGGTGGTTGATCAGGTTGCTCGACAGGTACATCAAAAGGAAACTCGTGGGGTAACACCATACTGCATCATGCTCACTTTGAAAATAACTCACTAATGTTTACAAAGGCCCTCCTTCTAGCGCCAGAACAATGTTGACGTGCGTTTTATGACATGACAAACATTTTAGAACAAAGAGTCACAGACGCTCTATTCTCTCTTGAAAAACTACTTCCTATGCTAAGATTGCCAGTAAGTTCATAGGGTAATTCCAATGTTTAAGATGAACGCGGATAGGCTCTGTGGTATGGATGTGATTTGCTGTGGGCACAAGTAGATTTTGCAAGTCATTCTTAGAAGTGGAGACATGAATGCAGTACCATTTTTGGATTTTTTGATTTTATAAAAAAAAATGAAAAAAGATTTAGGGTTTAGAGAATCTATTCTACTCCTAAGAAATCAAGAGAAGACGAAGACTAAGTGAAACCAAATAAACTATACTCTGTTTCGCCACGTTCAACGACAACTACGCAGAGCAAGTGCAATCTTCTAGGAATGTGCTTGTGATTTTCATGTGATAAATAATTGCCATCAGATTGAACAACAATTATCAAGACAGAAGTTAAGCATCCACAGTAAAGCTCAGTCTAACTTTGCACATTGGGCGAAATCATCCACCCAAAGAAAGTATGAGCTTGGTTTCACTAATCGACGTTATCAATCAATCATTCTTCTAACATACATTTTAATTTAAATCTATTAAGAGAGAAAGAAAATATGGGACCATGCAACTATTCAACAACCAAGTACTCAAAGCACCTCATGCATTTGAACTTCATTATCAAAGTAGCTTTTCACAACAATCTCATAAAACTCTCTCTTTATTTCTAACTATCTCAAATCTGCTCTAACTCTTAATCTCCTCTAATTTCTAAGCTTCTAACTATCCATCAATCTATCTTCTAATTATGAGAATGAGAGAGTGAGGGGGGGTTTATATAGTTTTTCCGGATTACAAAGAACGGCCCAGATTGATTCAAGATCAATGGCCAAGATTAAATTGAACTAAACCCTAATTAGGGTTTCCAAAACCACAATCAGTTAACTAAAGAGGACACTAGACAACTGGAGTGTCGTCCTTATCCGCTTGTGCAGCCTCACGTTCGGCGAACCTGGACACTATCAGGTCGACCTCCTCCATAGCAATGTCGGGCAGCACGCTGATGTTGTACTCCAGCAAATCCAAGTTCTCGGCACATTCTGCAAACACATTCGCCCAAGCTGGTTCCTGTAGCAAGAAAGAACTTTTGGTAGCCATGAAGTCGAACACTTTGGTGAAGCCTTCCTTCATGATTGGCCCAGTGGTGGAGAAAACCTTATGTACTTGCTCCTTTAAAAACTTTGGCCGCAAGTGTTTCCTTCGGACAATCTCCCTGTCTAGCATATCTGCAGCCATCTCATAGATTTTTCTTTGAATTTCTTTTATTTGCTCTTCCACTCTACCACTATCCTGTTTCACCTTTTCGAGGACTCCCTTTCTAGAGACTAAGGCATAGTACCATCCGTTGAAGTCATAAGCTGCACCGGCTTCAATAACTTTATCTTCGATCAACCGTTGCTTTGAAATGCCTTTCAGTTCTCGGATGTATGGGATGATCCTGCTCTGAATGTCCTCGAGGCTGCTCCATGACTCTGCAAGATCTGCAACTCGTGAAAGTATGAAGGAAGCCTGCTCATTTACTTGCGCCAACTTTCTTGCAAACACCAACGCCTCTTTTTTCCTTGCAACCATCCAATCTTTAGCCTCCCTTGCTGTTGTCAACTCTTCTTCAAAATGAGCATCTGGTTCCTGTGAAGCAGTTGGAGGTAAAGGCGCCACTTGTTCGCCTTCGTTTAGTGGCCTAGTCAGGTGCTGGATATAATCTTTTAAACGCTGAATTTCTTTCTTGTATTCTTTCTTCTTGGCAACTTCTTTTTCTAATCTGCCCTTGATGGTGGCCACTGAATTATCCAAGTCTTCGACTTCCTGCCCCTTTGATGTCGGACCCATGTCGACAGTCGTGATAACATATTCTTCAGGAGCAATCTCGTCTTGAAACTTGTCATCCGCAGGCACTGCAATTTGCACCGTGCGATTTCCAGCTTCATCTCTTTGAATAGTTGAGAACTTTTTGGCCTTCTTCCTCGGGGCAGTCTGTTCTAATCTTGCAAGAAAATCTGCGTCATTGTCCTCCTCCGGGACTTCCACTGGCGCTTTTCTTTTCAATCTTTCCCTCAGCCACTCAGGTACCGTTGGCTGTTCGATCATGTCCTCTTGATTTTGGACGTCTGGCATGTCCTGTACTTCCTGTTCTTCTTGAATTTCCGGCACACTTTGAATTTCTTGGACTAGCTGCATATCCTGGATCTCCTGGACGGATGGGTCCTCTTGAATGCCTTTGAGGGCGGAAATCATTCCTTCCTCGAATTCTCCATCCTCGATGTCTGTGTTGTTATCTGATTCCAAGATTTCTGTGCTTGCCGGAGAGGGTTGATTATCATCTTCTATTTGGATTGGCTCTATATTTTCAATTGGAGAAGGTAACATAGCATTTTCCCAGGATTCTCTATCCATGGCAAGCATCTCTTCTATGTTCCGGGATGTAGCCGACTGAAGGGGTTTGGACTTGTGTTTCTTCCGCGAGGGACCTTCATCTATCCCTTTACCCTTGTCTTGAACTGCAGATTTATCGGCTTCTTTTCTCTTTTTGGAGTTGGCAGCATCTGCTTGTCCATCAGCATGAGATGCACCGGCGTTCGAAGAACATGACTCGGTGTCTCCCATCAACTCGTAGGTAAATTGCATATTTCTCTGTTTTAGCACTTCTACTTGCCTATCTATCCACCACTGAGAGTATTTGAAAACAGGGCGCATCAAAGTGGTTAGATCACCCATCTCAGGTTCGAACCATTTCATAGGTGGAAGCGGCTCATTTTCCTTGAAGCCTGGCTGCACATATATCCCGTCATCTTGTAGCTGGTCAGGTATTTTGAAAAGCTCTGTCGCTCTGATCATGCTCAGGGGTAACCTTGACCATAATCTTCTTCTTACATCGTATTCATCGGCTGCGTTGGCCCAAAAGTCCTCTAGGTCAACCCGATGTTTGTATCTTTCTCCGTCCACAATCTTGATGTGATGAAGCGGATCGAAATTGCTTCTGGCTTTGTATGATATAAAAGGATACTGTTGAATCTCCAGTCGAGCAACCTCTGCTGCTTGGGCTGTTGGGCATGACTCCTCCATGTTGCCGATGAAAAAGGGGAAGGTGACGGCAGCTTTCTGCTTGGGTCTTTGGATGTTCTGGTATGTTTCTAGTTGCCTTAGCACCTCCAACAACACCATCCTATTTGTCGGGTAGACAGGCAGCCTATAAGGATTTCCGGAAAATCCTTGGATTCTGATGTAGGTGAACTTTGGATATTGAATAAACCAGAATCCATACCGGCTTATCAAGCTTTTGGCTTCATGCGAGAGTCTCTGGTGCGTTCCGCCTTGAAGAAGCCTAGTGATATACATCAAAAATGCATCGTGAGCTCGCCGGAAGTGGGACTTCTCTTTCAGCTGCAGCTGTGGATAGCAGTCGTAGACTTTGAATTTCCCCTCACCGTTGCCAACCACGCCTTTGCATGTCAAGCCAGGATATTTATAATATCTTGCCAATGAATAAACAACGTATGAGCTCATGTGGAAAACTTTGGTCTGTTCAAAGTTGACCAACTGTTCGTGCAAGCTGTCACTGATCATCCTGGACCAATTAAACATTTTGACTCCAGTGATTATCTCATCAATAAAATAATACATCCATTCTTCGAAAGGGGCACCGTGAGCACTGCCTACCATTCTGTTAAGTAGCAGAACGATATCACCATATTCTTCTTTGAAGTGGGTTCTGATCAACTTTTTAGGCATCTTGCTGGCAGTAGGCTTTGGTTTTAGCAACCAATTTTTGTTTATATTCGATGCACATAGATCCTTCTGACTTTGATAGAGTTTGAATGTGTCTTGTTTGCTGCGGTAGGATGTTCGGTTATATACTGGAATGCCAAAAGTCTCCTGGATTGCTGGTTCAGACAAGTAAGCAAGGACTCTCCCGTCAGGAGCTTCAATCTGTCGGTCTTGTGCGTTGTAATGAAGTGCACACTCTACTATTAACTCAGGACATTCTTTTGCTGGTGGAAATCCAGCTGCATGGACGATTCCGTTTCGCATCATCCTCATGGCGATTGGCGTTGGCAGACGTCCGTCAGTTCCATACATTCTCTTTCGGAAATCTTCAAGATCAACATGGCCGAGGTCTGTGTCAAGAACGTGCTCCCACTTGGACTTGATCTTTGACTGAGTTTGGACACCTTTGCTTGCAAATTTCATCTTGGCTGCTTCGAAAAAAATAGATCTGCAAGAGAAAGAAAGAAAGGAGAATCAGAATTCGATATTAAAATCAATTTGAAAGAACATTCCAGCTGGTAATCAACTTAGACTTTACGAGAAATAACAAGCTGGAATTAAAATGAATGGTGGAACTTCATGTTAACATGAAATGGACAAGAAAAATCTGCCTTGTGACTTCGTGAAGACGTGATTGCGACTGCAATGCAAGCTGATAACAGAATATTTCTTTTACTTTGCTGCAAAAATCTTTCAGCCTTTTGCCTTAAACACTTTTCTCTCACCACCTTTCTTCTCAAAATCGAGTGATTGCAAAAATGAAAAATGAAATCACTTATAGAAGTGAGAAGGTCGATCATTTTAGCATATTTGCAAAGTTTCCTTTGCATCAAGTTCGAACTCATTCTTGCACTTCGTTTCTGAATGGCAAGTTCTATCCTTAACAACTTCGTCCGGGAAAGTTTCTAATTTCATTCACAGTCCAACAAGACTCTTTTTCTCACTTTCCAATTTTGAAATTTTCATGACTTATCTCCTTTTTGGTGTTGGAAATAAAATATTAAAATAATTAAAAATAATTATTTTATGTGTCCATTCCAACCCGTTCGTTTTTATGACTAATTACTTTTGATTTTTCGAAAATTTCTCGCCATATTCTCGATCATCCAATTTATTTGTCCATGATTTTTTGATCGTTTCTCAAAAATATTTGGCCATGTCCAATTTTATTTGGCCAAAAATGTTTCTTGTCCAACATTTTCTAGTCACGTCCAACTTTTTCTTAGCCATGTCCAAAGATTTTTTAGCCATGACTTGTCTCTTTTCCAAAATTCTTTCGCCATGTCCGATTTTATTTGGCCATCGTCCAAAATTATTTGGCCATTTGCCTTGAGTTTTCCATAATTTTCCTTGCCATGGCGAAAATTTCCTTTGGTCTCTTAGGCGAATCTCCAAAGTGCCATGCCTATTTTAACTTTCCAAAGGCTTGGACTTAGGCAAATTTTAATCTTTTACTCTCCAATACATGGCGGACCTTGCCATTTTCTTTGCCATTCGTGCCTTAGCCATTTTTTCTTTCCTTTCATCTTAGGCGGACTTTGTCAACTTTGTAGCCACCTTACCTCTTTGCTAGGGCGGACCTTGTTGGTTCTTTGGCCATTTTAAACTTGCCTATGGCGGACTTGCCTTCTTTACTTGCCATTTGACCCTTTGCTTTGGGTATTTTCTTCTTCCCTAAGGTGGGCTTCAGCTTGCCTTTGGACACTTTATCTCTACTTTGTCCATGCCTTAGTCATTTTTATCTTGTTTTGCTTTGGGCGGACTTTGGCTTCTTTCTTGCCACTCCTTTCATGCCTAGGGCGGACTTTGGGCTTATGCTTGCCAAGACTAGGGCGGACTTCATCATGTTCTTTGCCGCTTCCATTTTGACTTGGGCGGACTTCCTTGTTTCCTTAGCCAGTGGACTTCTTGCATAGGGCGGACTTGCTGCTTTGGTTGGCCAAGACTAGGGCGGACTTCATGCCTTCCCTTGCCAACTTGAAATTACCTAGGGCGGACTTCCTCATATTCTTCGCCATTGGACTTGGTTGGAGGGCGGACTTCCATGTTCTTGTCGCCATTGTCTATATCTGTTGCCATAATCTTCATTGGCTGGGGCGGACTTTGTGACATTGATGACCATGTATAGGGCGGACTTTGTGACATTGATGACCATGTATAGGGCGGACTTTGGTCTTCCCCAAGCCATTGCTAACTTTTATCCAGACATACAAGGGGCGGACTTTACCATATGCCTGGCCATTGGGCTTCCTTCTCAAGGCGGACTTCAGCTTGAGCCTGGCCATTGCCAGATTTTTTTTAGACATTTCCTTCATTCTTCGTGCTGTGACAGTCCATGGCCACTTTAACTTAGACATTTCCAAGGGCGGAGTTTAGCATCTAACTGTCCATTGCCCAGATTTTCAGACCATTGATCGAATTTTTATGCCATTGACCTGTTGGCTGAAGCTATTTATCATCCATTTCCTTTGTACCTAGGCGGATTTACCAGTCTTCTCCATGATCGTGCTCAGATTTTCATGAATTGTTC
>VDFB02258660.1:0-11745 GCA_007258455.2 Sequoia sempervirens | reverse complement strand
AGGCAGAAGCTGCTATTTTGGGCAGGGCACCTGGTTCAGCTGCTTAGCTCAGAGTCGACCCAGTTTGTCAGTTTGATGAGCAGATGGAAAATAACAGAGTATTTAATGATTATTGAATAATTAATATTTTGACTTTATATTAAAGTCACTTTATTAATTTATTTAAATATTAATAATTAATGGTATATTATAAAGTATTTTCAATACTTTATAATAAAGTGAAATATTTGATATAATGAATAATTATTATTCATTAATGGGACGCCATTTAATTATTATTTTTCCTCCTAAGTCAAAAAGGACGAATTTGATCATTTTATTTAAATGATTATTAAAAGTGAGCTGGGGTCAAATTTTTGAAAGAGGCATATATATTGACTGCCAAAGACAAATCGAACTCATATGTTATGATTATTCAATTTGTCTTCTTTTTGCTCTGAGCATTGAAGTTTGCAAAACCTAGGGTTTCAACAAACGATTGGTTTTGAAGAACGATACCTCTTCAAGATCTGACATACTGAGGCTGTGAAATACTAGTTGAAGATTGTCCATCAGTGTGGCTTCATCCAGAAGTCATACAGTGTTTACAGTGGAGTTTATATTCAGTATTCAGGTTCTATTGCTTGTCAAGGAAAATCGCCTTATTCCAGAGGATCAGAGTTTTGACTGTGGGCATTTATTTCTTGAGGCCGTACCTTTTTATTTGTTGCTGCTGCTGGGCCGTACATTTCTGTACCAGCAAGCTGTACCATTCTCTACAGGGAACTACGCCTCCAGTCTTCAGTCTCTTATCATTCAGATCTGGTGCGCCTAGGGTATCTGGAGATCCAGCAACGATTTCATAGTCTGGAGATTGATTCTTTTACTCAGCCGTACATTACTTAATCTTTGTTGGTGGCTGCAATAAATCAGGTTCCATTGAAATAATGTTGTATTTCCTTCATATGTTGAATTTTTGATATTGTATATGCTTTGGAAATTTAATAAATTGATGCGCTTACATCTTCTGAGCATTATCAAAGCCTATTTATTGCCTCAAGATTTGCTATGAATTTTTTAAGCATTTTTAGGTCAAAATCGCAGCTTTCTTGTTTTATGCAAAAAACCATCAAAATACAAAAAAAACTACAAAACAAACAAAATCAGTGAATTCAGTTAGGGTTTGGGGTTGAGAGTCACCTGGACTCTTACACAACCTGAAGACAAGAAGCACGCAAGTGTTCTTCACACAAGGGGAATAGTCAACCCCTCTAACCACACCATCGAAACCCCAGAACAATACCAATGTATCCCCTGGATACCATAACAACAAAAGAAGCAATAACAATCGTTTCAACAACAATGGACCAAGAAGCAGAATATAGTACGATGCCTAAGATAGACCTATGATATAGTGTCAAAAGTGCAACGAGTGCGGTCACTTTGCTAAGGAATGCCAAAATAATCAAAGTACGAGAGGAAGATAGTGCAAATGGTGTTGACCGGGCAATCATGAAGATACCAACTGCCCAAAGCAAAAAGGTATAAACATGTTGGAGGTAGATGACAAGGAGGTTTTGGCAATTACCAGAGCACAAACAAAGAAAGTTATTTACCCAGACCCTCATACGGAGAAAGAAAGACTCAAAGAGGGCAGGGTGAAAGTAGAACAGGCAATGCCCACAGAATTAAGAAACTCAACCGAGGCAACCAGTACATCAATGCAGTCGAAGTTAGAGAAGAACATATTATGGCAGGTGCTCCACACAACTGTACCTATTAGGGTAACTAACCTTCTACAGATGATGCCACAATTGACAGTAGCAATTACCAATGTCGTCAAAGACAATCAAACTCGTCAGGGAGGACCAAGCAAGAACATAACACAGTCGTCAAGAGAACAAACCACGAACCCAATGCTACTCACAGTAAACATTGGGATAAAGCTTGCCATCGTATAGATGGAAATTATGGGGAGGAAACTCTCAAACACCATCGTTGACAGAGGCTCAAGAGTAAACGTACTACAAGAGGAAACATGGAAGTGTCTGGGGAAACCAACTCTCTAACCCTCAATCTTTCACTTGGCAGGCTCCGACCAACACAGCATCAAACCTCTCAGTACACTTATGGCACAAAAAGTGACGATCGACACACAACAATTCCTTCGAAATTTTGTTGTCATCCCACTATAGAAGAAGGCATACGATGGGTTACATGGGAGAGAGTGGCTGATCGCCACCAAAGTAGACCACAATTGGAAGCGAAACACACTCTCGATCTAGAGCAACAAGAGGAAGTATGTCATTGACTATAATAACCCTCTTGATTATTGAGTTATTTCTCTATGCAACTACCTGACTGTTTCTTCTTGGTTTTGAATGCTTGGTTTTGAATGTTTTGCATGGTTTATGCTTGTTTTGAGGTTTTGACAAAGATAATGCCAAGATTGCAATTGATATTGTAATGCAAACGCAAATAAAGATATTGACAATTAAACTGATTGCTATAACAGCCTCTTAAGATATTTATTTTTTTCAATCAAATTTAATAATTGTGTGCCAATACAAAATATTCAATACAGCAGTTAATACATTGCTTGAGAAACTAATAGACTTATACTGTCATGTCCCCTTCTCATCAGTGATCTGTTCTGTCACTCATTAGCCTATTCCGGAAGCCTATAGGCTTGTTTGAGGTAAAATTAGGGTTTCCAGTTCTGAGGTTCTTTGGCATTTCTGAGAGTTTACTATTTATAGTAAATTCTATTTTTAGCAGTATGGAGTTTGTCAGCTTTTAGAACATCTTTTCCAGTTGGAGCAGTTATTTGCAATTCATGTCTGACTTCTTAAGGCATTTTTATGGTGAATAAAGGCATTAAGGTTATAATTTGCAGTTGACCCCTTGGCCTAGGAGAACAACTTTAAGTTCTGTTTAAAAAAGGGACTTGGAAGGGGGACGCCTTCATGAGGTGTTTAATATATTTCAATTATCATCCAATGCCTTGGGAAAAGTGGATGCCACTTTTAAAAAGAGATAATTTTAAATTAAAGTGAAGTTCATATTATCCAAAAAGGGACACCATCTTGAGGAATTAATTGTTTTTGGAAATTTGAAAAGACTCCTGTGTCTTTTGGTGTGCCTTCTCAGGAATTTGAAGAGTTTTGTCAGCTTCTATTTAATGAGGGGTTTTGCTCCAACCTTGTATCCATGAATTTTGCTAATGTTATGCTGTCAAAATGACAAGTGAATTATTGCTTCGAGGAAAGCTTACCTCCAAGCCTCTTATCCAATTTCGTGTTTGAAAGATAACACCTAATTGGCCTTTTGCTGCTTCTCAAATCAGACTAGCAGATTGAGCTCAACAGATGAAGTTTTTGCTGATATTTTCCAGTTTTGAAGTTGTTGATGCTACCACAGCTAAAAGTCGATTTTACATACAGCTTTGTGAGTGAATTTTATTTCATTCTGGGTGTCTTGGAATTCAGTTTCTCTACCTTGGGCGACCCTTCTATCAGCTTGCAGATTTTAGTTTGGTGTCTTTGATTTTTACTTGCCAAATCGCCCCTCAAGGAGGTCGTACCATTCATGGTGCATTGGGAATCATGCAAGGAAATAATTGCTGAGTTTTTGTTGCTGTTTCTTCATCTAAGTACAGGCGCCTATCTTCCGTCAGCACATTGGCTTTCATTTCACACAAAACGGAGGTGTATTGAGTGAGTTATGAATACTTTATTGGTTTTCACAGTTGCTGGTTGACATTTATAGTTTACTGATTTTTGTTATCAGATTTTAGAAGTTCTGATTTTTGATTCATTATCAGCAGTTAGAGAGATAATTATTTGTATGAGATCATCTATTACTCATGTGCTTGAAACTATTGAAATTCATATGTAATTTGCAGCTTTCTTTTGTCAAGACCGTAAATGCAGTGACCGTTCACCCCACTGTCGTGCACTAATTTTCTTTCTTCTCAATATTGCGCACCGGACGGTCTACCGCCGCTGTGGAGACTGATTGTATCTCTTTGTTCGACCAGTGGTGAATCCCCACTGCGGATGCCCAATCGATGGGACGAATTAGTTTGTTGTGTTCTCATGGCCGGTTATCCGCCTATCGCCACATTAATCACCATACAGTTAGCACCGCCTCAGCAATCTGAGTAACATTCTGACGGTGAGTGTGTTTTTTCAAGTACTATTCCCAGTTCCTCCCCATACATGACATCAACATCTATCCTTCCTTGGGATTGAGTGTGCATTCTTGGTGTGACTTTTCAAGTTATTTTCTATTTTGGAGCTAACGCTAATCATGTTGGTTAGTGTTAGTTTATGTTGTAAAATCCTTCCAAAAATTGGTTAGCATATTTCGCTGGGGTCAAAGCGGTACACCCTCGCCATCCTATGGCAATTTGCGTTGGTTGCTCCGATGAGTGGAAGACACAGTCATTCACCGTGGTCGCCGTAACCTCAAGACGCTTCCTCCTGCTCTGCAGGCGTAGATTTTCTTAGCGCTTTGAGGATCTTGACAAACAAGCTTGAAGGTACAGAAAAGTCAGTGGAAGGGGAAGTCAGTCAAACAGTTAAAAAAATGTCAGACGAAAGGGATCAAGCAGAGAAAAAATTTGATGGAATGATAGACATGATGTCCCGACTGATCGTGTCTGTTGGACCAACAAGGGAAGACTTTGAACACGTTTTTCAGCCCTCAAAATAATCTGAAGCAGAAAGCATGGAGTTAATAAATACTGGTCAATGGCAGTCCCGAGGCAATGGCAAGAACCCACTGTAGGTCGATACCACTCCCTAGTGGGTCAATCCTCAGACCCCTTTTTCCTCGCTCGTGCCAAGGGAAGAGCAACAACCGGTTGAAGCTGCACCAACTTTCGTTGATGATGCACGTCAAGCTTACATGGAGTATGTTTCCTTACCTCTTGACTTGAGAGGTACTTGGACCTTTGATCAATACATGAATCAAAGGAGTCGAAGAAATGGAGGAAGGACTGAACAATGTCCTCCTATGGCACCTAGAAATGATTTCTACCAAGCTTTGGGAAAGATTACTATGGAGCATTTTGATGGTAGTAATAAGCGTACAGCCAGATCATTGGTGCAGAAGCTAGATAATTATCTTTCTCTCAGACCAATGTCGGAAGAAGATGCTATCAAATTTGCTACTTTGCATTTGGATGGAATAGCGTACAGCCAGATCATGGGTGCAGAAGCTAGATAATTATCTTCTCGCATCAATGTCGAAGAAGATGTTATCAAATTTCTGTCACTTCTGTACTTGGGATGAATAGTTTCACCTAATGGTGGACCTGCTGGTTTGGTCACTCTGGCCATAACCTCATTCAATAACATATGAGGAGTTACCACCAAGTCGACGAGAGACGGATACTGGGTGATCCCGGAAAGGAGAACGAGAATTGGCTCAGTTAAAACAAGAAGGATCTTTAGTCAATTATGTGGCTGATTTCCAGAGGTTATTAGTAATGGTGCCTAACATTACTGAAAGAAGACTTGTGGTTTTTTTTTTATGAAGGTTTAATGGAGCCTTTGAAGGGTTGGGTCAAAGCCTTTGATCCGCCAACTTTAGACGAAGCCATCAAGAAAGCTAGGAGCATGGAGTTGGCAGCCCCAAGGCCTAAGTTTCATTCAAAACCTTTCAGCCATAAGAAAGATAAAAAACATTCTTCAAATCTGCCTAAGACGTTTCCACCAAGGTTATCAGAGGAGCTCAAAGAACAGCTTAGAAAAGATGGAGTTTGTTACACTTGCTGTGAACCTTGGGTTAAGGGTCATCGTTGCTATGGAAGAGGCAAAGCAAATCGAATGGAGGGCTATTCTGATTATGGATCAGAATCTGATTCGTCTGATCAGCAATACGAATCAGCAAGTAGTGAAGGTGAAGAAGCCCCTAAAGAGAAACATGATGAGGTGGTAGATGGTAGTGCTTTTGCACAACTATCAAGTTTTCAGAAAAATGAATCCTTTCAAGTTCATGGAGTAGTTAATTCACAAAGGATTGTTGCTCTAATTGACATTGGAGCAACTCATAATTTTATTGATGAAGGATTGGTTGCTAAAAAAGGTTTGAAGACTAAGGAATTTGATGGTTTCAAGGTAATGGTTGGAGATGGTTTTACTATGTCTTGCACGAGGAAGATTCCTAACCTCTCTATGCAATTGAGAAATCATGAGATTAAAGATGATTTTTATGTGGTGTGACTGAGTATAATCGACAAACAGTTAGGTATTGTTAATGGCTTTATCTCTTTGGTGAGATCACATTGAATTTGGTAAACCAGGAGTTTAAATTCTCACTAAATGAAGGAAGGTTGTTCTAAGAGGATGTCAAATGGGGCCCTCTAATTGTGTCTTTTGAAAGGATGGAGGCCGATCCGTCACGCATCGTTGAATGGGCGGTCAATGCTTCTGGTTCTCACCAACTGATCAAGTGGAAGAGAAGAGGCAATATCATCCAGATATTCAAGCCTTACTTTCAAAGAAGAGCAAAGTCTTTGGAAGCTTACCTCCTGGAAGACCTCCTGAAAGAGGTTCTGAGCATGTAATTGAATTAGAAGAAGGAGCAAAGCCAGTCATGACTACACCTTACCATTATCCAAAGAAGCAGAAAGATGAGATTGAAAAAGCCATCAAGGAGCCTTTGGAGAGTGGTTTCATTAGACCAAGCAAGAGTCCTTTTGCTTCTGCAATGGTGCTGGTCAAAAAGAAAGATGGTACAATGCGTATGTGTATTGACTACTGTGCATTGAATCAGAAGACCATAAAGAACAGGTATCCTATCCCTAGGATTGATGAGCTTATTGATGAGCTCCATGGGGCTATGTTTTTCTCGAAGATTGATCTTCGTTCGGGCTATCATCAAATGAGAATGAGGAAGGCGGATATAGAGAAGACAGCTTTTAGATGCCATTTTGGGCATTTTGAATATCTTGTCATGCCTTTTGGTTTGACAAATGCTCCAGCTACATTCCAATCTTGTATGAACAAGATTTTTAGACAGCAGTTGAGGAAGTTTGTGCTCATCTTCTTTGACGATATTCTCATCTTCAGTAAGTCTTGGGAAGAGCACCTCAAGCACTTGGAAGAAGTGCTTAGCATTTTGAAGGCGGAATGTTTGTTTGCCAAAGAATCAAAGTGTGAGTTTGGGATGATAGAACTATTGTATCTCGGCCACATCATTAGTGCCAAGGGTGTCGAAGTTGATCCAGAGAAGATTAAGGCCATCCTTGATTGGCCACCTCCAATGAATATTTCTCATTTGAGAGGACTTTTGGGTTTGTGTGGGTTCTACAGAAGATTTGTTAAGGGATATTCTCACATGGCAGCTCCCCTTACAGATCTTACTAAGAAAGGAACCTTCCTATGGACAGATAGGGTACAAGGAGTCTTCGACAAGTTCAAGCACATAATGAGCTCATGTCCAGTGTTGGCCCTACCAGATTTCACAAAGCCCTTTGAATTACAATGTGATGCTTCAGGTGAGGGAGTTGGAGTTGTTCTTATGCAAGACAAGCACCCCATTGTCTTTGAGAGCAGAAAGTTGAGAGGAGCAGAAAAATCTTACTCAATATATGACAAAGAGATGCTTGCTATTATTCATGCTTTGTCTAAATTCCGTCAATATTTGGTGGGAAGTAATTTGTTGTTAAGACTAACCACAATAGTCTTAAACATTTTATGCGCCAAAAGGATTTGAATGAAAGGCAACAGAAGTGGGTAAGTAAGCTCCAGGCATATGACTTTGACATTGAATATGTCAAAGGGAAAAATAACGTAGTGGCTGATGCTCTTTCAAGAAGGCCTCATTTGCAATCACTTTGTGAGTTATCAGCAAATTGGAAGGAGTTAATTGCTGCTGATTATGCTAAAAATCAGTTTGCAACCAGCTTGCCAGATGGACATTTGGTTGATGAAAGGTATAAGTTGGTTGATGGGATAATTTATTATAAAGAGAGAATCTTTTTAGTGCATGAATCTAAGCTTAAAAAGCAGATTCTACAATCTTTTCATGATGTTCCCCTTGCTGGTCATCAAGGGATTTTCAAGACTTATAAGCAGATTCGTGAAAGATTCACTTGGAGAGGGTTGAAAGAAGAAGTCTTGAACTACATTAGAGAGTGTTTGATTTGTCAAAAGAATAAAAATGAACACTCTTATCTAGCTGGTCTGTTATAGCCCTTGCCAATTCTGAATCAGAAATGGGAAAGCACTACAATGGATTTTATCACGGGGTTGCCCAAGGTGCAAGGACGAGATTGTATTTTTGTTGTGGTTGATAGACTAAAAAAATTTGCTCATTTCTCTGTTGTCACCACTTCATTTACAGCAGCTCAAGTGGCTAAGTTGTTTTTTAGAGAGGTCTTCCGTTTGCATGGATTGCCTAAAACTATTGTCAGTGATAGGGACAGCAAGTTCCTAAGTGTTTTTTGGCAAGAGATCTTCAAATTAAGTGGGACAGTGCTTACTCCAAGCACTAGTCATCACCCACAAACAGATGGGCAATCAGAAATTTTTAACAAATGGTTAGAAGGCTACCTAAGAAACTATGTTTCAGGACAGCAAAGAGCTTGGATTAAATGGCTTCATTTAGGAGAGTATTGTTATAACTCTTCTTATCATATGTCGATTAAAATGTCTCCTTTCATGGCTCTTTATAGTTATGATGGTACTAATTTTGTTGATTTAGTGTTTGGTGATAGTAGAGCTCTACAAGCACAGGATATGTTACAACAGAGCCAAGATATCTTAAAATCTCTAAAGGAAAATCTGCAACAAGCACAAAACCAGCAGAAGTTATACGCTGATCAGCAGCGTATTGAGAGATCTTTTGAAGTAGGAGACATGGTTTACTTGAGGCTTCAGCCCTACCGACAATCTTCTCTCAAGAAGAGTGTTGCTGAAAAGTTGAAGCCACGTTTCTATGGTCCTTTCAAAGTCACCAAGAGGATTGGTGAAGTTGCTTATGAGTTGGAGCTTTCAGCTGAAAGCAAGGTGCATAACGTCTTCTATGTGTCACGCCTCAAGAAGGCACTGGGACACAATGTTGTGGCTACTTCAGAATTACCTCCATTGGATGAGGAAGGTCAATTGGTGTTGATTCCAGAAAAGATTCTTGATACTAGAGAACGTTCCTTGAGGAGAAGGACAATCAAGGAATAGTTGGTTAGATGGAGGAATTTGCCTATTGAAGATGCCACGTGAGAAGGAGAACAGATTTTATTGCATCCATCTTTTCAGTTGCTTGAGGACAAGCAATCTTGAGGAGGGCGGACTATAATGTCCCCTTCTCATCAGTGATATGTTTTGTCACTCATCAGCTTATTCTGGAAGCCTATAGGCTTGTTTGAGGTAAAATTAGGGTTTCCAGTTCTGAGGTTCTTTGGCATTTTTGAGAGTTTACTATTTATAGTAAATTCTATTTTTAGCAGTATGAAGTTTGTCAGCTTTTAGAACATCTTTTCCAGTTGGAACAGTTATTTGCAATTCATGTCTGACTTCTTAAGGCATTTTTATGGTGAATAAAGGCACTAAGGTTATAATTTGCAGTTGACCCCCTTTGGCTCAGAGAACTTGTTGTGTTTAAAAAGGGACTTGAAGGGACGCCTTCATGAGGTGTTTAATATATTTCAATTATTATCTAATGCCTTGGGAAAAGTGGACGCCACTTTTAAAAGAGATAATTTTAAAATAAAGTGAAGTTCATATTATGCAAAAAGGGACGCCATCTTGAGGAATTAATTGTTTTTTGAAATTTGAAAAGACTCCTGTGTCTTTTGGTGTGCTTTCTCAGGAATTTGAAGAGTTTTGTAAGCTTCTATTTAATGAAGGGTTTTGCTCCAGCCTTGTATCCATGAATTTGCTATCGTTATGTCGTCAAACATTGCGAATTATTGTCGAGAAAAGCTACCTCCAGCCTCATCCACCGTGTTTGAAAGACAATTCCACTGGTTTCAGTCAAATCGACCAGCGCATTGAGTCAACGTATTTAGCAAGTTTTTTGCCGATATTTCCGCTTTTGAAGTTGTTGGATGCCACTGTCACCAAAATGAGATTTCCACATACGTTTCTTTTGAGTGAATTTCTTTATCATCTGGCGCTTAAATTCGCCCACCTTGGGCTTAATTCTTCATCGCTGGTAGATTTTAGTTTGGTGTCTTTGATTTTTACTTGCCAAATCGCCCCTCAAGGAGGTCGTACCATTCATGGTGCATTGGGAATCATGCAAGGAAATAGTTGCTGAGTTTTTGTTGCTGTTTCTTCATCTAAGTATAGGCGCCTATCTTCCGTCAGCACATTGGCTTTCATTTCACACAAAACGGAGGTGTATTGAGTGAGTTATGAATACTTTATTGGTTTTCACAGTTGCTGGTTGACATTTATAGTTTACTGATTTTTGTTATCAGATTTTAGAAGTTCTGATTTTTGATTCATTATCAGCAGTTAGAGAGATAATTATTTGTATGAGATCATCTATTACTCATGTGCTTGAAACTATTGAAATTCATATGTAATTTGCAGCTTTCTTTCTTGTTTGTAAGACTGTAAACAGTAGTACTGTTCCAGTCCTAATCGCTGCAATTAATTCTTCTTTCTTCTCACATTAAGTACCCCTGGATGGTCTTACCGCCAGTGTGGATAATTGATTGTATCTCTCTTTGTACCCACTTTTCAAAGTGGTGAATCCCCACTCTCAAGTGGATGCCCGCCGCAGCGGATGAATTAGTTTGTTGTAGTTTCGTGGCTAGTTATCCGCCTATGAGTTTCAAGTTTTTAATTAATCACCCTGTCATATGTTAGCACCTCACCCTCAGTGGGATCTTGAGTGCACATTCTTGACGTAGAGTTTGTTTCTTTCAAGTATTGTTCCTAGCTCCTCCACCATATGACAACACCTATCCTTCCTTGGGATTGAGTGTGCATTCTTGGTGTGAGTTCTTTCAAGCTTGGTTTTCTATTTGGAGCTAACGCTAATCAAGTTGGCTTGCGCTAGTTTATGTTGTGTAAATCCTTCAAAAAAAATTGGTTAGCATATTTCACATACCCAGAAAAGCTGAACATGATTATTTGCAAAATCTGGGAATGAATTCTGAAACTGTCAAAACCTTATTGAGGACGATTTGCAGCCTTTATGGTCTTCTCCACAAAATAAATGTATCAGCAATGTTTCTAACCTTTAGCTGCCAAAAATGAGACAGTCTGCAGCTCCTAACAAGAGGCATTTCAGCCTCAAGTCCAAACACCTCACTCCCAAGATGGTACGGCCTGGCTGAAAGGACATAGAACGGCCAGCAATTACTCCAGTACAGCCCAGCAATTGAATGATCTCTAACAGCAAAGGTGTCCTTTAAATTTTTTGTGCATAAACCCTCCAAGAACTTGCAAGAAACTTCACAAATATGCTCAAATATGACTACTGTTTACAGCCACCTTTATAAGCAACCTTCAGAAGATATTACACAACCTCAGGAAGCTTGAATCTATGAGAGGCTACATTCTCAAAGACCAAAATAATGCAGAAACCCTGGTTTCTTCTTCTCTCCAGAAAAGCTTTCAAAATGCATAAGTATTGAATGATTGAATAAATAAAATATTTGCTTTTGTTGATGACTTATATATTCCCCTTGAAAGGCACGATTTCCGAGAGACATTTGACTTTTAAATATAATATTTTATTTGCTTTTGATGACCTTCATAAAGTCTCATTATAAGGGCGCCAAAACCAAGGTACTTTTTATAA
>VDFB02258659.1:0-35962 GCA_007258455.2 Sequoia sempervirens | reverse complement strand
TCATTCTCAGTGTATTTATCGCATTCAAAAGAAATAGAAAACAAACTATTGGTCTATTAAAACTTTTTTTTTCAAAAGCACAAAATTTTTTAGTCTAGTTTGAACTAGATGGGGCTACAAATGAAGGACTTCATTCTTGGCATGAACACATTGTATTAATGCAAATAGTCAAAATCTGCACGTACAGTAATCTATTAGGAAAACAAAGTCCATGGCCATACTGACTAGTAAGGGTTTGGAGCATGAAGACATCAACATGAATACCAATAACTTCAACATGAAGGTTCAAACCCATGAACACAGAGAATATCCACTAAAATTATCTTAATTCATTGTCAATAACTCAATAAATGTAAAACTTTAACAATCATTCTTTATATAAAAGCCCAGAGGAATATATAATAAATGTGATGAAACTAATTGAATTTGGGTGAAGACCAGCAGATTCAAATCTGAATCTCATCTGCAAGTTTGTAGCGAGAGACAGCATTAAGATGAGATTGAGACTTGGATGAGTTTAAAGACTTTCTTTTCAACTCAAAAAATAGCTTGCCAGAGTTTCTACCAAATAGTGCTGAGTTTAACACTTTGTACGTTAATGAAAGGTTTGTTTTACATAGAATTGCAAATACATTTTTTGATTGCATAAATCTAATTTCGTGTCTTATAGTAACAATCCCCATTTTTTAACTAAATTTTATGGTTTCGTAGAAGTAAACACTAAAATATATTTTTCTCAATTCTCTATCATTTCAATAAACTTTTATAAAGTAAATAAAAAATCCAAGAAATATGGGAAGAATAATAAGAAATTCACCCAATTTGATGATCTTGCATAGAAGCAGTAACATGGTAATACAAGCTTTAATAACCTTTACAAAGTTTATCTAGAAAAACTTCAATAACCTCTACAAAGTTTATCCAAAGAAGCTTCAATAACCCCTGCAAAATTTATCCAGAAATATTTGGAAGGAGCATTATTTTTACAATATGTTTTCCTTTGGAAATCTTCTTAATCTATTTACAATATGTTTTCCTTTGAAAATCTTCTTAATCTAAGACAACGAAGGAAGCAAATGCTCCTTGGCATTGAGCTGAAGAAGATCGATTATTTGTGCTCTCAATCATACCAACAGGGTGTCTATTCTGCACTAACAAAATAAACAAAAGCAAAGGAGTTCAACAGTATAAATCTAAACCTCTTGCTAATAGAGATGATGGGAAAGACGGGGCTTGATGAAAACCTCCAAAGGCACTGCCTTTGTCATTATCATACCAGCCCCTTCACTCATGTCAATGATTTTTCCATCTGGAAGAAACCAATCAAAGCTTTGTAGCAACCTTGCAAGTGTTGTTTGCACCACACTAATTGCCAAAGAAGCACCAGGACATCCTCTTCTCCCTGCCCCAAATGGAATCATCTCAAAGCCACTCCCTTTCATATACATATCTATCTCTACCTCCTCCTCTGTGAAACGCTCTGGTATAAATTCCAATGGCTTCTTCCACGCTCTTGGATTCCTATGAATTGCCCATGCATTTACCATCAGAATTGTTCCTGCAGGAATATGATAGCCTCCCACCATGCAAGCCTCAATAGATTCGTGTGGCCCCACTATAGGAGCCGGTGGATAAAGACGCATAGTCTCTTTCACTATTGCTTGCAGGTATGTTAATTGGGGTATGTCTGAGTCCTCCACCAGTCTCTTCCGTCCAACTTTAGAATCAAGTTCCTCTTGTGCCTTCTTCATTACATGGGGATGTTGCAATAACAATGACAATGCCCACCCCAGGGAAACTGAAGATGAATCAGTCCCTGCACTTAACATATTCTACAAGGATACAATATTAATAGCAAGAAAAAGAGAGAAAATCAAAACTTGCAAGAAGTTAACTTTTTCGAATGTATTGATAATTCAAATGTTTCTTGAGCAGAGACCGAAGGAAAATACAAAACACATAAATTGTTGTAGCAAACAGAGATTATTTTTCAACACATGGAGATGATTCTTTTATTCAATCTCAAACATTACAATTGTTTGGAAATATCATATGAGATAAAACGCATGATTCTACTATTTTAATTCTTAGTATACCACTCGCACACCTTCAGTTTTTTTTTCAGCACGCCAATGAGACTCATATGGATTTGAAATATTTTAGAGGATCTACATTTGGCTCAGGAACATCCAACCACTATTTATTGTGATAACAGTAGTACCATTGCAATGACCAAAAATCCTGTGTAGATCGAAGCACATTGAGATCAGGCAACGTTTTATATGTGACTTAGGTTCAAAATGCGACAGTGGAATTGCAGTTTTGCCCTACATCTAAACAAGTTGCTGTTATATTTACCAAGGCTATTCCCACAGCCAGTTTTGTTGCTTTAAGACATCAGTTGGGACTCACCCCTATTGATCATTCAGGGGGAGATTGAAGATTGCATGATCAATTATCCCGCTGCTTTTATTAGTTTCCTTCAGTTTTTTGTCCTTTTTAATAAAACTGCAGTTTGCATATTGCGTTAGTTTCCTTAGCTTTGTTTTTTTTGCTTTGTCAAGCTTTATTTTTTGTACAGCTTGATTGTTTTTGTCAAGCTTTATTTTTTGTACAGTTGGATCATTTGGTGGAGTTTGATAGGGCTATTTAATGCCCTTGCCTTGTAACTCTTCCTTGTTTTAATAAAAAATTTACCCCTCCTTGATTTTATACAGTTAATTTTTCCTGCTTGCTGTTTGAGCAAAGTTATTGATTATTCATTCTTATTTTCTGAATGTGATGATTTCTCAATCTAAATTCTCAGTGGTGTAAGAATTGTTCATAATTTTTATTCGTCAGAGATGTCATAGAAAACCATGTATTAATAACTACTAAATTTTTGCTCTCCTAAACTGATATCAAGAGATTCTCATATCCTTACTTTTGAGCACTAGATTGGTATCAAGAGGTTCTCATATCCTTACTTTTGAGCACTAGATTGGTAGATCGAGAAATTCAAGGGTCTTTAGGACATTTATGTCTTGATTGAAAGAAGAGCATTGGAGGATTAGATTTTAGTCAGGTGAGAGCATTTATACCCTTGGTCTAAGGTAGGGCCTGTGCAAGACTGATGCTAAATAATCTCTTGTTCCCTTTCCCAGGTTAACAGGTCTGTTTATTGGCATGAATCACTATTTTTCATAGCTAAATTGCAAATCACTTAGCTAAGTTGGTAAGTTTTAGGTAGGCAAATTGTTAAGTTACTGTTTGGGACAGAATCCCATTAAGATGTGTACCTCCCCTGAATATGGGAACCACTGTTGGACCCTTTACTCACCTCCTGTCATCTCTTCACTTTTGCCCAATTTTTCATTTCTTTCATTTCCCCATTCTATTTCCCACGATTCCTCTTTCTCATAGCCTTCATTAATGCACCCTAGTTACGCTTTGCTGACCACCTATTTCTCATGCACATCCTTAACATAACTCACTTGTTTAGGTTGAAAATTGAAAGGATCTAAGTAAAACACTCTTTCTTGGACTCCTACCAATTGAATCTGTAGAACCACTAGTGCAAGTAATGGTGGGGATATGATAATCTAATGTGTGTGCGGCTAGTTACATCTTTATAAGGATGATTAGCCGAAGGGGTGTCGGTTGAATGTGCAAATGGTGGCTGAATGAGGGTTTAGCTGAATTTGTATATGAAACTGGGCATTGTATTGTATAAAAATATTGATGAAATTGAACTTTTTTCATGAATCCATCAATCATGCACATTGCTACTTGTTCGAACATCATACTTGACAATATCTCTGAAACCCAATGGTTAATAAACCTGCAACTAGTAAATACACTGAAAAACTTGGCATACTGAAAAAATAAATTAGGCATTTGAAAATTCACTTGCAGTTAGCAATCACCCATTCATATTTCAACACAAAATATATGAAACTTATACCTCATGTATTGCTTGGAACTAGGCTGTCTAGTGCATTAGGTGGTTATTCAGTACTAATTTATCAGTTGTTACTAGGGGCATATTCTAATTCTGAGAGTCCTAATATGAATCAAATAATGAGTCTTTAGATTATCCTTAATATCTCAACCATCTACACACGGAATTTAGAAACCAAAAATACCAAAACTGGCAAAGTCAAAACAACTTACAATAGCAGTTGCCTTAATAAATGCATCTTTATCAGGTATTGCGTCGCCATTCTCCTCTGCTTGCGAGATCAACACATCAACAAAGTCTTCCATCACTCCCTCCTCTTTTAATCCCTTCTCCCTGTGCTTCTCCACAATTCTCTGCATATACAAATCTAATTTCCCCTGTACCTTCTTCATAGCCTTCTCATACCCCTGCAAATCAAGCCACTTCAACCAGGGAAGATAATCCCCAATACAAATTGCTCCGTGAAGCACGAAGGACTCTTTAATCAAACAGGTGACTAAATCTACCGAAATCCCCATATCCTCTCCAAAATACCTATCATCTATGATCATAGCCATCAGAATTTTAAAACTCAAGTGGGATAAAACACTTCTCATGCTAACGATACTCTCCATCTGTGTCTGATGAAACAGAGACTTTACTGTTTTACATATCTCTTGCATTCTCTTGGGTTCGAATGATTGGATTCTTTTGGAAGTAAGAAGCTCAAGTACACAGATTTTTCTAGCATTTCGCCAGTAGGGGCCATAAGGAGCCCAAGCCAGCATAGAATAATTGTTGCCCAAAAGCTGGCCTTGTGTAAGCTGAGGGCGAGAAGCAAAATACTTATCATTTACTGTAAAACATTCTTTGGCTAAGTCTGAAGAACTTATCACTAAAACAGGGCACCTACCAAATTTAAGATGCATAATAGGTCCATAGAGTGATGAGAGTGAATTTAAAATCTGGTGAATTGGCTTGGTTTTATCTATGAAAAGATGGAGGTGGCCGAATACAGGAATAGCTCTGGGGCCTGGTGGGAGATGGCTCCTGTAATTTCTATGCTGTTTTAGTAGAATTGTTGCCACAAGAACAAGTGTGGCGGCTCCTACCACTATAACAGACGTCGAAAATGGTATGTTCGTGAATACATCCATTGCTTAAAGCTCTTTCCCTTCTGAATGCTATGTTGAAAATAAATACAGCTATATATATTGAAACTTGGAATGGAATTTTTGCATCAGCTCGCAGAAAAATCAAGATAGAGTATGAACAGAGTCGAACATGAAATAGATACGTGTTGGTAAGTGGCCCTTGTTATATCCAAGTCGAGACACTGACCTGTGTGAATTGTATTTAAAATAGATTTATTCATATTTTTTAAATACTAGAAATTTGGTTCAGCTTTAAATCCTTGGAAGTTTACCATAATGAATGGGCATATTTAAAATAATTCAAGAACAGTAAGTATGTGTTAGGTCAATGCTGCCTTTGTTTGGAGGATAAATTTTTAATGCAACATGTTTCTCAGAATAAGTGGGTGCACATTGAAATATTGAAGAACAATACGTCTAAATCTTATTTTGGATGATAAATCCTTAGTTTCCTTAATTCATTTTTTTTTTTTTTTTTTTTGTGTTGATCATTTATAGAGAGTTTTCAATCATGTTGTTAGTGTGATAAGGTTACAATTTTGCGAAGCAGTTTTTTCTTAAAATTCAGTAAGTACTGTTGAAATTTTTTAGAAATATTTTAAATTGGTTGGTCTTATGAATTTTATAGTGCACTTTAACCTTAAATTTTTTTGAAAGCTGGTGGTCTCATAAATTTTACTATTTTGCATATTCAATTCAACATAGTATATAAATATAAATTAATTAAAAAATTGATATATAATATGTTACAATATTTTGTACCCCAGAGTTCAATTTAGTGTGCTGATATATGTTATTATTCAAAGCACAAAGAACTTTAGCTAGCTTGCTGCAAACTCTAATGCCTAAGTTTTCTTACATTAAAATTTTCAAAATACATGAGGAAAACCTCAAAAATGACACTCTATTCAAAGAGCTTATGGAATAATAGTAAGAAAAATATAAATAAAAATTAAATTTTATTATTGAAATATAAAAATGATAATTTAAATTATATTTGTTGTTGTTGTTCTTTGTTTTGTGCACTGCTCTTTGATTGATTTGCAAACAAAGATATTAAAAAATATAAACATAGATAATTTCCTTCCAAATTTTTTCCAGCTGATTGGCGAGAAGTTAAAAACTCCAAATCATTGACAAGTGGGAGAAAAAATTTCTACACTAGTGAGGGAAATTTCTAGCCTCACCCTAAATGCACCTGCTCAAAATTATATTTGACTAAAATTGACTTTTAATTAAAAACACTTAATTTCACTCATGCTAAGAAGTTGGTTTAAAGTGCATGACACTAGATTATCTTCCTTTATCTTGTGGTCAAGTGCACTGGACAAGTGTTCATGTTGGGTGCTTTCTTTTACCTCCCTAGTCACATGGAAAAGCACTAGCTATGTTCACTACTATATGGAGTGTTTATGTTGGGTTCATAGTTTTAGCCCCTTGTTTTATGAAACTACTAGATGATTGCCTACTAGATGCATGTGGATTGTGGAGTTCATCTTTTGGTAACTTAGAAGCTCATAAACAATCCAATTCCTCCATTTGCATGTACTTGGTGATGGTTGTGGAATTAACTCTCTAGTGGCTTGGTTATTGTAGAACCCTCTCATCTTCGTAGATGATTATACTTGCATGCTATAGATTCATGTTGCTTGGATCCATGGGTTTTACAATTTTTGTATTTACTATATGTGGTTATGCTTATCTATGACATTCTATTGCTTTGGTTTATAGATTTGGTATTTTTAGATTTATGGGTTTTCAAATATTTAAATGAATTTAGATTTACATATATGGTTTCATAGGTTTTATTTGTTAGTAAAAATTTATGGTTTTGTAGATTCAATAAAAGACTATTATTTAGGATTTTTTGCATGGTGATAGAATTGTATATTTATATGCATACTTTGTGTATGGTTTGAGGAGGTTTATTATAGCCTTCTCAAGTGTGGAAGTGTTGGTAAGTGCTTCATCACTTAATATTGATATTGGTTTACTTTTAAGGTTTCTAAACTATGGCTATGTTATTATGGGGTTATGAAAAGACAAATCTAGATTTTATTTGGTGTTTAAGTCATGAAGAATCTACATGTTATTTCTAATTACATCTCTATTATGGATGTTACTAACATGGTTTTGAACCTATATGTTACATTGTTTGGGTTAGACTATGAGTTGTGTAGTTTTGTGGCTTGTTTGCATGAATACCTCATATGTAGGTTATATATATCCACATGTATTTTATAGTGTTAGTGTAGATTTTTTAGTTGGATCTTTTTATCATTTTGGTGTATTGGCATGTTCATTATAATGATGTAGATAAATGGTGTTTAGAGTCTAGATAAGATAGTTATTATTTGGGACCTATAGTAGTTGATTGTGGTGGCATCAAAGGCATTGGATCATAGTTTAGTAGAAGCTTTGTGTAGTTACGTAGTCACTTTTATCTTCTTGGTTGGAGACAACAACTCTTCTTTAGGAGCTAATGCTAGTGTAGTTGTGTTATATGATTGTGTGATGGCCATGGATGATATTCTATCAGGAGATGTTTATCATGATTCTATGTGTAGCTTGGGACCACCTTTTGTGGGAGCTTTAGTAGTGATTTGGATGTGTCACTTCATGATAGATCATATTTTGTTGTGGTTTTTAGTGTCATGAGGATCTCTTGATAGTCATCATATGTGTGAAGTGAAAGTTGATATACATCTAAATAACTCTGTTAATAGATGATGCTTATCTTCACATTTAATTAAGATGTAGATAACTCAAGTTTCCAGGGAGGGCTCTTATAGTCTTTGGTTGAGTTTCCAATTTTAATTTGTTGGTTTAGATAGATTATCCTTAGAATAATGGTTTATTGTGCCATGGTGGAGTTTGGATTATGCGTTTGAGTTTTAGAGTGATGAATATGTGGTAGAGAATATATTTTATTAGGTTACATGATCTTCCTTGGTGAGTATACAAATTATGAGGCAAGTGGGATTTCATGGATTCTATACGCTTTCTCAATTGTTATAGGAAAAGTGGTCATGGTTTGAGTTGTAAATCATAATGTCATGGTAAGTTTCTAGATTCTATATTGATCATGTACTAGGAGCTTTGATGGTGGTTTGTTGTTATTTACTAGATGAGTGTTGTGGTCATTTTTCCTTGTGGGCATAGAATGTTATATTACAATGTTGTAGTTGGATTTTAGCTAGCATAATATTATCGATTGTACACCAATATTAGACTTGGGTGAGGTTTGATGTAGGGTGTGCGAACCCTTTTCCTAGTGCCTGCAAAACAACATGAGTAAACAAGTTAAACAACGAATTGCAAGCTAAAATAAGGATTCCCCATGAAATCCATTTACAAACTCAAAATAGGAAAGAAAACAATGAAGAACCAAATAAAAACAATGAAATAATTTGAATCCTAATTTAAATATGCAAACTCATGATCCCATGGGGGAATTGGTGCCAATTTGATGTGAAAATTGGCCTTTTCCCAATTCCTATGATGAAATTTTGATATGTTGAAGATGACATTGATCCACTTTGATGAAAGATGAGAACTCCAAGCCAAATCTGTAAAAAGCCTAGCTAAGAATTCAATGATGGATGGAAATGGCTAAATATTTTAGCATAATAACTTTGCAATGTTTGTGGATGATCAAATGAGGATATGAACTCTTTATTTATAGAATTTCAAGATGGATGAATGTCCAAATTTGAACAATGTGGAACTAACATTCATCCAATGATATGATGCCACTTGTCAAGCTATCAATGGATGAAGGATGTGCAAGATTTGGGGTTTGTGCCAGTAAATGAAAATATTTGAATTTCAAATTTGTTGAAATGACATGCAAGAGGGAAGGGAAAATGCAATAAATGCCACTTGACTCAAGGCAAAGGACATGTAAGAGGAAGTTAATGCCTTGTTGGATGTACATGTTGACTTGGAATTTTTGAATTCAAATTGAGAGAATATTCCAAAAGATGTCTTGTGAGGAAAAATAGGGATTTAATAAATGAATTAAATCTATTTTCATGTGCAACTTGCATTATCTAGAGGATGTGACATTAAATTAACCAAGGGTTAATTAATTTAACAGGAGATTTGATGATGTGACTTATTTGACTTAGATTTATGGATTTATTTAAATCAAATAAGAGAGGAATATGGTAAGACAATAATTAAATAAGGATTTTGATTTATTTAATTAAAAGAAATGGTGTTAGATTAAATCACATAAGGTTTTAATTTATTCAATTTAATGAATAGACTTTAGAGATTTAATCAAATAAATTGATTATTTAATTAAGTAGGGATAATTAGATTAGATGGATTGATTTAATTAACAAAAGAGATTGACTTAATTAGATAAAATGATTTATTTAATTAAGAGACGAATATTGATGAATTTAATCAGATAGGGGAATTTGATTAAATGGTTAGACCGAGGGATCATCTAGGAAGAAACGATGTTAGTGAGTCAGGATCAAATGCACGATGTTAATCAATATATTTTACGTGTCTACATTTTGCCCCTTTGAAGCAATGCACTCGTTGCATTGGTTCAAAGAATAACCGATCTCGATGAAAGCCAAAATTTTCGCTATTTAAAAACTTGCCCCACTGCTGTATGGTGAGAGAAAACATGCCATTATAATGCCCCCTTGAGAGATCCGACAAAAATTTTAATTTTTTTGGGTGATCTCGCGAAAAAAGGTGATAAAGTACCCGACCAGTCCGAAAGGGCTCCGAGAGGCTAAAAACGTGTCTAAATGCAATAAAACGATGAAAAAGAAGCCTCAAACGGACAAAAACAAGTTTTGGGATCCAAAACCCTAGCAAGACAGCTATTTAGGGTTAAAAAACCCTAACTTTTAGGTTTAAAAGGGGCCCGCGAGGTCACTTTCAAGTCATTTTCACACACCTCCACTAGCAAACCTAAGATTTGAGCTCTGACTCTTTGGTGATATGGCGCAACGACAGCTTCCCCTACACATCACTGATTGAGTTCGGACATACCAGCGGCCACCTGGCATCAGGGCACCGGTATGTGACCCTTACCCAAGCTTAGTCTTTTCATTTAATGTCGTAATTAATGCTTTAAAAGGGGAGCTTGCCTCCAATGGCACTATATTGCGCCGCTTGGCATTTAAAGTGCGCCACGTAGTGCCTTGTTGCTCCACAGTGATGCAGTTCGGAGTTAAGAAACTCTGACTCTGGGCTCGAGCTCGGCGGGCCGGTTTGACAAAACTATGCCGCAACGTCACTCATTTCACGCAAACTGCGATGCTAGGGGAGAAAGTGCACCGTGGCAGTGCTTTTTTGCATTTTTTAGAGCTCGAGCATCGGAGTTTGACTAAAATCAAACTACAACGCCATCACAAACTGCACCGCTGGGGACCTTTTGGAGCATTCGACCTAGAAATTTTCAAAAAATTTAACACATTGACCTTCCTTGATGTAGGATGCAGCGAGGGAGCTCTACTCTCTGGAGCACCGGTCACAAGATTTGGCTAGCGTCTTACGGGACCTGAGCAACAGGGACCAGGATCGACTAAGAGCTATGGAATTATGGCACATTGTGTTTGCAGTGCCCGTGCGCACTCACCTGGGGATGTTATCAGTGCTAGCCGAGAGATGGCACAGCGAGAGTCATCATTTCATCTTCCCACTGGCGAGGCCACCGTCACTCTAGAGGACATTTGGCGCATTTTCCAATTGCCTAGTCACGGTCGCTAGGCGATCTTTGACATGGATGAGGGATGCGAGTCCTACATCAGAGTCCTCGCCACATGGGACATCATCTACTACGAGGGGCAGATTGAGTTAGAGCATTACAGGGTTATTACACCTCCCTACCGCTAGGCAGTTGCAGCTATTATTTTGGGTCTTATTGCCCCAAACCAACGACGGTGATATTTCAGTCCTGGCTGGGGGTATTGCTGGGAGCGGATGGTCCAAGACAGACCTATTCGTTTCACATGGGGGCCTGTTCTTCTCACCTCACTCTACCAAGACTTGCACGAGTATGTATACATGGACGGCAGAGCGCTGGGGGCTGGAGTGACCTTACTTCACGTCTGGGCATGGGAGCACATTTCTGTGTTGCGTCCACATGTCATTCCAGTTCTGATGGGGGTAGATTATCCCCTTGTGGCACGATACAGAGGCGGTGTGTCCTTTACACACACTAGCTAGCACGAGATCCCCTATTGGAGGCGGGTCCTAGATGACATGCTTGTTTTCACCTAGAGACTGTACCTTGGTCAGCCCAAATGAGCCGACGATGCTGATCAACTCTTTTATTGCAGCCAGGACCGTTACATGTAGGGGCGAGAGCATACGATGATTGAGAGGTACCTGCCTGGGCGCGTACAACGTCAGTTCAGAGAGCTGGAAGATCGGCCAGATGACGGTTATGTAGTCGTCTTTGCTTGCAGCATGACACAGATATCATGGGGACATGGTATTCCCACATTGGTGGTAGTTGACAGCTTTAGGCACTTGGTAGCCCGACCGTGGGCCTATGATCAGGGCCTAGCAGATCCTGATACTAATCAGGCCTACAGGGACTGGTTCAGACCTCCACTTCGATTGACCGTTCTAGGTGAGGATCCAGATGCACGCAGAGTCAGAGGCAGAGGGAGAGGACGGGGGCGAGGACCGAGGGTGGATATTCGACAGGATCCACCAAGTGTGCCCCTAGTCCCGCCAGGTTACGAAGATGTACATATGCAGGACCAGTAGCAGGAGCCACCACGAGACGAGGATCAGCCTCAAGTGTAGCCACATGTGCAGCCACAGGGACAGGCAGATGCTCGAGATGCACTGATTTTCAAGCTGCAGGCCCAAGTTTAGGTGATGACAGCAGAGAGAAACCAGGCGAGGGCTGAGAGAGAGCAGCTCAGGGCTGAGAGAGATCAGGCCATGTAGCAGAGATAGGCTGCAGAGCTATAGGAAGCCACAGAGCTAGGCCGCGGACAGCAGATCGAGAGTATGACATCCTCCTCCTCCCAAGGTATAGTGCCAGTGCGATCCTACAGGGATGCCATCCGAGAGGTAGAGTACTACCGACGGGCTTATCATGAGGCCATACCCAGAGCAGCATGGGTCCCAGAGTATTCAGAGCGGGCCAGCTAGAGACCACCAGAGGGTCATGGTGACAGGGGTGAGGGCAACATTCACCGAGACCGAGCTTGATCGAGATATTATGATGTATTTTTTGTGCCTTATGGGCTCATTTTTTATAGCCTGAGGGGCCTTTTGTACCGATTGACATATATATACAGCGATCTGATTTATTCTTTGTACTATGACAGTGACATTATTGATGATATATATATGAGCTGATGATGCTTTTGATGTGATGCAATGTGTTATCCTTATGTATGTATGTATGGTTCTACTTCTATATGTTATGGATGCATTTATTTCTATATGCTTTGCAGTGATGTCTTTTATGGATGTGTTTATTTCTGATGATGATACATGCGTTATGATTATGACTAACAGATCTATATTATGTTCACCTATGATATGCAAATGTGATGGTTTATTTATGATAATGCAAAATGCAATGGTCCGATATGTGAAATGATATGCGAAATGATATGTAAATTATGCTTATGCAATGTTAATGAATGGATGCATATATGAATTTTATACGTTTATGCCTATGTGGAATGATTTATGTAATAAATGTTTTATGATGTTATTTATGAGATGATATGGATAATGAAATATGAAAATGTGATGGTCCTAATATGATGCGAATGAAATGGTGTTAATGTATAATGAGATGGTTTAATGAGATGTTTAGAATAACAAATGTTATTGTAATTAATGATGATGTATGTGATGCAATGATATGTTAATGCAAAGTGATATGTTGATGTGTAATGTGAACGTAACATGATGATATGATGTCACTTATGTTATGCAAGTATGTATGCCTAATGAATTAAATGCTTATATTATTATGATTATGCAAAAATGATTATGGAATGCTTTTGTTCATGTTATGTAATGATTTAGATGATAGATGGTGATATGGAATGGTTATGAAATGCAAATGAATATTTATTGATATAATACCATGAGATGCAATGTACTGGGTGAAATGCAATGACATGGATGTATCTATCTATGAAGAATGTTTATAATAACCTGTTTATATGATCATAAAAATGCAATGCGTATGTTCCTATATGATATGTTTATGCAAATGTGTTTATGATTCCTATGTGATATGTTTATGTGATATGCTAATGATTTGTGGATGCAGAATCGGTGACGATGATGGCGATGATGAACAACTATCATAGTACCTTGTTAGTGCGGTTAGTAAGAAAAGAAGAAGTTATTTCAACAAGACACGGGATGATGTAAATGATAATGATGATGATGATGATGATTACTTGCCGTGGAATTGGGATTTTTCAAAGGGTCAAATTTTTTTATGTTTGATAACACACGTGGTACGATGCATCAAGGTATAGAAAACCAGGATGGCGTTGTACCCCATGAGATGAACTTTGACTTGACAAGTAGATAGGAATATTCTTGTTCACACTTGACATATGGAAACCTTGCTAGGATGCACTTTAGAAGTTTCAGGCACCTCGGACCAAAACACGAAAAGGTAAACATATCCATGTAATAGTCAACAAGTTGCCCTAGACTTCTTCCATACATATCTAACAAAGCAAGTATTTGTTGAGGTTATATTACAAGAACGTCCAACAAGCATAGCGGACAAAAAATAATGATTGTTGTCCCATTCCTATTTCTCTAAATCCTTCGTTTTGGGATATCATCGAGACGTCCTTGGAATGAGTGCAAATAAGATAAGTCAAAAGATAAAGACCAAGTACACCAACAAACTGATGCTCTTCAATACTGCTAACAAAAGGAGGATGTGTTTTCTAAGGATAAGAGCCGAAACTTATTGCCAAAAGATAATGCCCATTGTAGGAAGGATTCATCCTAGGACATGTTAGAGGATGGTGGCATGTCATTTCGTTTACCCAAAGTGTTCTAAGGGATGATTGATATGGGACCAATTTAGATGATGTGTTACCGATACCAAGAGATGAACAACTTGCTTACGTACTGACTTTAAACTTCAGACTTGATGTTTGGAGTTTTACTTTTTGAGCTACTAGACTTGCTTCTAACTGTTTCACCAAAGTTTGAGGATGACGATCAGTTTATTATGGATGATGTTATTGCGGGTGCAAGCGAGATGAAACGGATGAATTTTTATTTATTTTTCAAATATTTGGATGTTTTGCAATGTTTTGAGGCTGTTTTGGTATTTTTTCAAGGTTTTACAAATGTTTTGATTTTTGATTTTTCAAATGTTTTTGGGATTTTATGAGATTTTGACCAATAAACTAACCTAAAGACCCTATCCTAGGGGCCTCGAGGGCTGATCAAGGACTATCCTTGCCCGCACGTTATACCTTGCTTGAGACCATGTAGTTAAATTTGTGACTTGTGGAATTTCTGAGATGACGATATACATGATGAAATGTCGGAGTTTAATGTAATGAGGACTCCTAAGGGTGACCTAAATGTCTGAGGGGGATGATCAAAGATCAACCTGCCTATATTCAAAGCTCGGAAAACTGACATAGTTGACTTCTAGATGACCCTATTTTGGATTTTGATATGTTTGAATGTTTTGGATTTTCTTTTCTGATGTTTTGGTTTTTATTTTTAGGGACTTTAAGAATATACCGAGAATCGATTTGATGAGAATGTTCCCCGGTGTGACACAATAGACTCTACTCGATAAAAGCGAGGGACAAGCTGACCTTGAGGATGGGCCGAGTCGTACTAGGAGGGATCATGATACGAACACAAGACCAAGCTATGGTGCCGATGTGGGTGGATGGGTGATGGATGGAGATCTGAATTGGATGGATGATGGAAACAAAATGGATGGATGATGCAGAACACGCCACAAAGATCCTAGTGGATAGAAAGTGCTTATTGCACAAGGCACCTATTTGTTAGGTTTTCACCAAGGTACTTGCCCAAAGTGCCACGAAGTGGTTTTCACTAAGAGAGAGCGATTTTTTTTTTTTTTTCTTTACTATTTTTTTATCTTTTTTTCTAATTTTTGGATTTTTGTTGTTACCAAGATGCCTATTTGCCAAGTTTTGGCGTAACCATTTTCTTCAAGACATTTTCTTATTTTTGGATTTTTTGGTTCTATATGAGGAATTTAGGCATAAAACTTTTTAGGATAGAGGCTATTCATGGGCTCTTGCGGAGAGTTCCTTCAAGAGTGTTGATAAGCCCGATATGCCCCTGATTTGTAGCATTTGTGATGATGAATGGTCCCAACCAATTAGGTTCAACTTTCCTTTGTTGCTTGGCGGTTTGGGACATTCTTCGTTTTCTTTGGAGCCAGTTCTCCAACTTAGAAAGTCCTGCTTCTGATTTTCTTGTTGTATCTCCGTTTGAGTCAATTTTGATAGACTTGCAAATTATTCAAAGCATCGATTCTTCTGTCATCCAGTAGCTCTAGCTCATTTAGTCTTGATACCCGGTACTCTTCATCTGTGATGAGGTTTTGCAGTGATATCCTGAGGAATGGGAGCTCAATCTCAATGGGGAGAACCACTTATGATCCGTAAACTAAGGAGAATGGGGTGGCACCAGTGGGTGTGCGGATGATGGTTCATAGGCCCAGAGGGCGGGATTAAGCTGCAGATGCCAGTCACGACCTACGTCATTGATTATTTTCTTGAGGATTTTGAGGATGGTTTTGTTTGTAGTTTCTGCTTGGCCATTGCCTTGGGGATAGTACGGGGTGGAGAAGCGATGCTGGATTTTGAATTTCACGCACAAATCACGAACCTCCTGGTTCTTGAATGGTGTCTCATTATCTAAGATAATGGCTTGTGGGACACCGTAAAGACAGATGAGATAGTTCAAGATGAATTTTGAGATCTGCTTTCTAGTGATATACATCATGGGTATGGATTCCACCCACTTTTTGAAGTACTCAGTTGCAGTTATAATAAATTTGTGGCCGTTGGATGAGGTGGGTGTGATTTTCCCAATGAGATCGAGTCCCCACTGCGAAAAGGGCCATGGTGTGACGATCGGGTGAAGTTCTTGAGCTGGAGCATGGATGAGGTCCCCATGCTGCTGACATTGTAGACACCTCTTGGCATGATCATGTGCTTCTCTTTCCATCGTGGGCTAATAATGCCCATCCTCGGTAGTTTCTTGGCTATGGTCGATTTCCGCTTTCGAGTGTGAACCCGCAGTCTGGATTGTGCCCGGTTAGAAGCGGTTAATGCCTTCGGCATTTAGCGTAAGTAAAGGTACCTTCTAATGCTCCTCACCAGGGTATAGAATTACATCTCCTAAGGATGACAAATTTGGATGCCTTTTTTAACAAAAGTTCTCTTAGGTTTGATGGTAGGCCGATTGGGTATGATTCCCTGTGAAGATATGTGTAGATGTCGCCAAAATTTACCAAGGATCGCCCAGAGTTAACAATTTCACCACATATTAGGATTCATTATCCGTCCGAACAAGAAGTTGCTTTCGAATCAAAATTCATATTTTGGAATGTTGTTGGGGATATCGGTAGGGACCCAGTATTTTATCATCTGGTACTCTGTTGTTGGTTCTAGGAATTTATCAAATGTTATTTCAATGAAGATTCCTTGAGGAGTCTCCACCAATTTTCTTGTATGGAAGGCTTGTCATCCTTGGTATGATGATATTCATTATTAACCCGATTTATGATCAGAAGCTGAGAGTCTCCATACACTTTGAGAGCAATGATATTCCATTGCACTACTATTCTGAGACCTATGGTTAAAGCCTCATATTTTGTGATGTTATTAGTACAAGGAAATGCCAGTTTATATGACCTTGGTATGCAATCCCCTTGTGGGGTGATGAAGAAGATACCAGCTCCTGATCCATGTTGTGTGTATGAGCCATCGAAGTATAGTTTCCATTGGTTGGCTATGTTGAGGTTAAAGATGGATTCATCTGGAAATCTGAGACAAGAGGATTCTCAGAATAAATAGGTGCTTTTGTGAGTTGGTTTGCGATGACTTGTCCCTTGATTGCATTCCTCTCCACATACTCGATGTCATATTCTGATAATATCATTACCCATTTTTCCATTCTATCGATTAGCATTGTCTTTGATAGTAGGTACTTAAGGGGATCAATTTTCACAATGAGGCGCATCTTGTATTGCCCAGCAGTAGCAATCTAATCTAAATTTTTTGTGATGCAAACACTACTCTGAGAGACATGCTTTCTTGATGAATGAATAGTTTAGCTCATGATAACCATTGTCTTTCTGTGATATAGTAGATAGCCCTCTCATTTAGATTTTCATCATCTTTGAGGCCAAAGAGAGCCCGAGGGGCTCGCATTATTCAACGACACATATAAAGATCAATAATGGCTTCTTTGGGATGGGTGGCATTAAGATTAGCTTAATGTAGAGTAGATATTCTTTCATTTTACAGTACAGAAATAGCTCTTAGCACTTTAGTATCCCATTTTATCACGCTACCTTGTGCGATGGGTGAGAATATGGGTTTTCTAGCATCTGCCGGTTGTGCCTATGAATCTTGAATGGATTATAGGTGTGAAGACCTCTCAATTGTTTTAATGTCTTTGGTGCTTCCATATTTAGGATTACACTTTTACTTTTTCTGGATCCACCTCGATACCCTTCATGGACACTATGTATCCTAGCAATTTACCTAATTGCATGCCGAAGACACACTTCTTGGGATTTAGTCTGACTTTGTATTCCTCTAGTTTGTCAAAGATAGCACTTAGGGTTGCTATATGATCTTGTCTTTTCTTTAACTTAGCTAGAATGTCGTCGACATAGTCTTTGACTGTTTTATGAATCATATCATGGAATATCAAATGTCCGTAAGCCCCTGATACAAAATATTTCCATCCACTATGTTCTTTGGCAGAATAGCATCATGTTCAACGATGAGTCTGAACTAAGAGTGAAGGTTGTCTTCCTCCATTACGATCCTCTTTGCTATCATGATGCAGTTGTATCTAAAAATTAGATCATTAGTGATAGCATCTCCTGTGCCCGCGAAGTGTGCTATGGCCAAATTAATAGCACTGGATGCTTTGTTCAAATCTCTGAAGTTCATGCAGATTCTAATGGCTCCATCAGGTTTTGAAATAGGTACAAAATTTGACACCCATTCTAGATAATCGATTGGTCAGATGAATCCTGCATCTAACAAATTTTTGAGCTCCATTTTGACCAATAAGGTGATTTGAGGATGCATTTTTTGAAGGTTTTGTTTGATCGGCTTTGCTTCTGGATATCTTGCTAAGTGATGAACCACAGTCTCTGGATCAAGCCCTAGCATGTCTGCATAACTCCATGCGAAGTTTATTTTCCTTTCCTTTAGGAATGCTGCTAGGAGTTCTTGCTCTTCTGATAATAGTGATTCCACATAGAATGTGATATGCGGGGTCTCCTCTGTTCCTAGGTTGACAGGATTGCATTTTTTTGGCCAAGACTGTTGACTTCTCCTGATGAATAGCTCTTAAGGGAAGATTGAATCCTTCATCCTCGGGCGCCTCAAAGAGTTTTTCACCATTGGATACGTCCTTTCTTTTTACTATTTTATTTTCAGAGAGTGCCACAGTGTGGTTTTCACTCAAGGACTTAGATATGATTCTTAGTTTCTCACTTTTGCAACTAAAGGATTCGATCATTTCCCCATAATAAGCATTTGTGTCCAACTCCATTATAAACCCTGCCTTGTGATCTCCATCTGGAATGTTATCCCTCAATCCCATGAATTCTGAGAGCGCCTCATCATTTTCAAATGTATTAAGAACTGGTGGTCCTCATTGGTCGTGGTCGATGAGTTGGGGATAGACTAAATGGATCTCATGATTTTCATAAGCGGATTCGAAAGATAAGGTACTAATCATGCAAAGGGCGGTATCCTCAAATAACCTAGGTAGATTGGTCATGGTATCCTCGTCATCGCTACTAATATAGGCCTTAGTTATAAAGTTATGTATGTCTCTATCTATGGATATTGGTGAGCATGCTTCTGCTAGTATTGGTTGAGGAGAAATTTTAACCGTTCTAACCAGAGGACTTTGGCCATGTATGGTTATACTCGGAGGAGTACATCCAAGGCCAAGATTTGTTATTGGTCACGTCTCTGGCATGATAGGTACTATGAGGCCATTGTCATTTTGTCCCAGTCTTTGATTTCTGTCGTAGCCCATAGTGAGTGTCATTTGTAGGCCCTTGCTTGTCTTGTCCATTGGTAATTCAGGTGTCGGTCTTTCATCTTGATATAACATGTGTGATGGATCTGCTTCAATAACCTCTTGGCTAAGGTCTCCCCATCTTGTGAATTTGGGATAGTCTTCAGGATACGCGTGTGATGTGGAAGCTTGATTTACTTGTGGACATCCCTATGATCTAGGAGATTGTGGTAACTCTCTTATCACAAAAGCATTGTTAGGGAGCTTGTAACATCCACAACCGTCTTCCTGGATGATGAGTTTGATGTCAGAGATGGTGGGAATGGCGGGTGTCTCTATCTCAGAAGTGGATGTGAGGGTGGCAGGGTCGATGTATGATGTGGATGGGCCCTCATCATTTTTTGGCACTTGGGGAATTTTGTAATACTTGGCCTCAAGATTTTTGCAATATGAAAACGGTTTTGGATCTCCATGGATAGTAACCTCTTGTCCATTATGTGTAAATTTCACACATTGGTGGAAGGTTGATGCTATGGCTTTCATCGCATGGATCCATGGGTGGCCTAGGAAGATATTATATGGCAAGTCAAGGTCCAAAACCTGACAAGTGGTTTCCATTAGAGTTGGCCCTACTTGAATAGGGAGTTTAATCGTGCCTTGAGACACTCTTTCTTAGTCATCATATGCTCTTATTGTGATGCCCTTTCCTTTGTCAATGGAATCTTCTGATATTTTCAACTACTTGATAAGGCTTAGGGAACATATGTTCAAGCCTGCACCTCCATCCACCAAGACCCTTTTGATTTTGCTCTTATGTACAATGGCTTCCAAGTGAAGTGCACGGTTGTGAGATGGTTGGGCAGGGAAATCTTGGTCAAAAAATGTAAGAAGATTAGGTGTTATGATATTTCTAACCATAGTTTGGAATTGCTCCGCATCGAGATCTGCGGGGACAGTGGATGAGGCCAATTCTTCTTCAAGGATCTTTTTATGAGTTGATGATATTTTTAACAACTCCATGATGGAGATGTGTGTTGGCATTCTCTTGAGTTGATCTAAGACATTGTAGCCATGTGGAACAGATCTAGATGAGGGGACTCTATTTGGTTGGGATGATCCTACGATGGTGACTTTGCCGCCTCTTGTGGTGACTCCAAAATCTTCGGCATGGGTTCCCTTGATGGTGATGACCATGCAGTCTTCATTTAGGGAGGCAACAATTGTTTCATATACATGATTTACACTGCCCTTCCCTTTATCATTTTTATTTCCTTTGTTACTATGATTCAGCATCGGATTCGTATATATCTTAAGGTCTTGATTTGTCATAGGTTGTTTCATGTTTATGATTTTTTTATTGATGAGATCTTGGATGATGTTTTTGAGTCTCATGCAACTGTTTGTAGTGTGACCTTTGATTTTGTGGAATTCACAAAGTTGATTCTCATTATACCAAGGAGGTTTGATGTCAGGTTCCTGGTAATTTTCAAATGTAGGAGGCTTGATGAGTTTTTGGTCAATCAGCTTTTTCATTATGTCCTCAAGTGGTTCCCCCAAAATGGTATATTTTCGTTTGGGATAACTTTTGCGTTGGGGTGGTCCTCTTTGGTCATTGAGATTATTGATGGTTGGATTGTTGTTTGGATGGTATGTTTTGTGATGATTGTTTTGGTGTTGTGTTTGGGTTTGTGGTGTGGGTGTATTTTGGCGTGGACCACTAATGACCACCTTGGCATCAACGATGCCATCATTAGTGATTTTTTTGTTCCTTTCCCACGTGTGAGGTTTATCATTGTAATTTGATGGTGGGCGGTTGTTTTGTTCTTCATGATATGATGTTGATTCCGCAGGTTGAGTCACAAGGGCTCTTTCGATGCTAAGCGCCTTGGAGATCAATTGCTCATATGTGGTGATGCCATGAACCTTGAGATGAAATGCCAAGCATCCTTCAAGGTTGGCTATGATGGTGCACACTTGTTGTTCTTCTGGCATGGTCCACTTGCTCTGATTCAACTTGGATCGCCATCGTTGTAGGAATGAGGTGAATGATTCACCCTTTCCTTGTTTTAGAGCTGAGAGTTCTTCTAGCTAACATCCATTGCGATATTGCATGCATAATTTTTAATGAATGCATCTTTAATTTCTTGGAATGTTCTAATTCCTAAAGGTAAGTGAGAGAACCATTCTATAGCGGGGCCAGCCAAGCTCCTAGGAAATAGTCGCATCAGATAAGTATCGTCATATGCGACCTCCATGCAATGAACCTGGAATTCCCTGATGTGATCTTCAGGGTTTCCCATCCCTTGATATTTGTCAAATTTGGGGATTTCAAATCCCTTGGGGAATGGTTTCATGTCTAGGCTCCTATCAAATGGATAGGGACACAAGTTACTTGGTGTTTTGGTTGTTCGTCCTGGTTGAAGGTCGAGCACTTGTTGTGAAAGCAACCTGAGTTGTGTCGTCACATCATTTTGGGGATCAGGGGGTGGGATGAAATTGTTTTGGGGTGTTTCAATCATTAGTTGGATGGATGGGTTGGTTGGTGCGTTGTTCAATGGTATATGTATGTTATGGTGGGTGAAGTAGGCTTCTACTTGCTTTTGTATGAACAACGCTTGTTGTTGATCTTGTTGTTGTTGCACTAAGATTTGTGCTTGTTGTTGTGCTTGTTGTTGTTCCTACAATGCTTGTTGTTGGGCTACCAATTTTGTTGCTTCTTGTTGCTCTTGGTATTGCTTTAATGCTTGTTGATATGCTTGCAATTGGGCTGCTTGTACAAGAAGTTGTGCTTGTGCTTGTGCTTGTTGTTCTTGCTATTGAGCTTGCGCTTGCACTTGGGCTGTTTGTGCTTGTGCTGCTTGTTGCAATAGAATTTGTGCTTGAGCAACCTTTTGTGCTTGTGATGCTTGTGCAGCTTGAGTGGCTTGTTGTTGTTGTTGTTGTAATAAAGCTTGGGCTTGTGTGGCTTGTTGCATTTGCAATGCGGCTTGGGCTGCTTGGGCAGCTTCAGCGGCTTGTTGAGCAGCTAGATATATGGCTTTTTGTTTATGAACTTGTTGGTATCCTCTTTGAAAAGCGGCTTGCAATGCTGTGTTCTATTGACTTGATGTGGTGGAAGTTGGTAGTGGTGGGGGTGGTGGTGGATTCGGGATGGTGTTTGTGAAGGTGGTGTTGATGTTTTGTGTGATGGATGGTGCTATTGATGTGATTGGTCCTTGAGAGACCATGATTTGTGATACTAAGGGGGTGTTTGATGATGTTGCCAGTGCTTGTGTGTTTTTCGTTTGTTGTTGTGATATCAACGACAAGTTTTGAGCATTTGGCATAGTGCTTTGATTGATGGTTGAGATGTTTGATCGATACTTGGTAGAGGGGGAAGCCCTAAACCAAGGAGTGGTGTAGATGACAATGGCAATGGTGGAAGTGGTGGAAATGTAAGGGGTGTGAGTTGTGTTGTGGTATCGAAAATGCCCCTTGGTCTGAAAATATCTCCCTCTTCTTGCGAATTTGTGAGAAGAGGTGTTTGAGGTGTTGCGTGAAAAAATGATGATGATGGATCATGATGAAAGGTAAGAGAAATATTTTTGTGTAATGGGTTTTGAGGTACGTTTTGTTCCAAGGCAGTGTTTGCATCCAAATTTTGATTATTAACAAGGGGGTGTGTTTGAATTGCATTGAGAAATGCACTTCCCTTATTAACATTGGGTTGGGTCGGAGCAAATGATGTTGTGATTTGCGGGATGTTTTGCGTGATGTTTTGAGATGGGAGTGTAGATGAAATGGGGATGGTGGATGAGATGGAAGATTCGGATTACACTTTTTCTCAAGGAGAACAAGTTGTGGATCTATGCTAGTATAGAAGTGACACCACCAACAAATGATCTTGTTGCTTTAGATTCGCATGAAGTCAAAGAGGCTAAGGCTCAGAGGATTATTCTGGATGGAGTAAGAGATCATTTAATTCCTCATTTATTGGGGAAAGACACTGCCAAGGAGATGTGGGATACACTCACAAAACTTTATCATAGCGACTATCAGAGTCGTAAGATGATGCTCAAGGACAAATTGCATAATACCAAGATGTCGAAAGGCGAGAGTGTGACCTCTTACTTGTCCAAGCTAACACAGGTCAAGGATGAGCTTGCTATTGTTGGAGAGACAATTGATGAAGATGAGTTGGTGTGTATAGCCTTGAATGGTTTTTCGAAGCACTAGGAAGTGTTTGTCAAGTGTGTTGTCGGTAG
The DNA here is from genome assembly GCA_007258455.2 of Sequoia sempervirens. Classification (NCBI taxonomy): domain Eukaryota; kingdom Viridiplantae; phylum Streptophyta; class Pinopsida; order Cupressales; family Cupressaceae; genus Sequoia; species Sequoia sempervirens. The sequence goes on along the minus strand of VDFB02258659.1, from coordinate 12,386 downwards.
AGATCGGCTACATGATTGGGCAAGACTTTGGGATGATTTTCTTCAGGAGGAGATCCGTGAAGGTGCTCATCGAGGAGACCAAACGAAGAAGGGTCAAGACGAAGAAAATATTTCTCTTGCAAGCAAGGGTAAGAAGAATTCCGATAAAGCGCAAACGGAAGGTTCTTCTTCTAAGAGTGGGAAGAAGAAAGATCTAAGCAAGATAAAATGTTTTTGTTGCCATTAGATGGGTCACTATGCCAGTCAATGTCTGAATAAGAAAAATAAGGACAAGCAGAAGAAGCATTTTTTTTCTACAGTAGAGGTGGACAAGTTTGCATCATGATTTGAGAATGAGTTTTCACTCATTACCTGTCTCTCAAGTTCAATTGCCAACAGGGTATGGTATATTGATAGTGGGGCTTCTCGCCACATGATGGGAGTCAGAGAATGTTTCACCAAGTTAGAGGAGAAGAAGCTAGATTTCTATATTGAGCTCGAAGACAATTCCAAGTACCATGTGACTGGTATTGGCACCGTCAAGTTTCAGAGGGAGTCTAGCAAACCTTTGTTGGTGGAGGATGTGTTGTATGTCCCTGGCATGACAAAGAATCTAATCTTAGTTTCTGCTTTGGAAGACAAGGGCTACATCGTGACCTTTGAGAGGGAAAAAGTCTATATTCATCCCAAAGATTCCAAGGTTGCAAAAGTGATTGGAGTCAGGCATGGAAGCTTGTTTCGGTTACAGTTTGATCTAGCACATGCATTGGTTAGTAGCTATAAAGGGCTAAGAGAATTGTGGCATAGGAGGATGGCTCACCTTCACCATGGATCACTTAATATTCTCAAGGAAATAGAGATGGGGCTGCCTGAGATGAAGACAAAAAAGCATGAGGTGTGCAAAGGTTGTGCACTTGGGAAATATGCCAAGACCAGTTTTCCAAGCAACAACACTAGATCCGAAGGGATTTTGGATCTTGTACATCAGATGTGTGTGGACCTATGTCAACATCCTTGAATGGATATGAGTATTATGTTACCTTCATTGATGATTTCTCTAGGAAGACGTGGACATATTGCATGAAGAATAAAGATGAGGTGTTCAATAGGTTCAAAGAGTTTAAGGCTCTTATGGAGAACATAATAGAGAGAAAGATCAAGATACTAAGGTTTGATAATGGAGGCGATTATACCTTGAATTCCTTCAAATATTTCTATGCTCAGGAAGGTATCAAGAAAGAGTTGACAATTCCATACAACCCTCAGCAGAATGGGGTTGTTGAAAAGAAAAACAAGGTGATAGTTGGAGAAGCCAAGTCCATGCTTCATGATCAGGAGCTTCCTTGGTTCTTATGGGCAGAAGCTTGCAATATAGCTATGTGTCTGTAGAATAGGAGCCCTCACAAAGTGTTGGGAAAGTTGAATCCAGAAGAGGCGTTCACCGGTAAGAAACCAAATTTGGGGCACATTCGCATCTTTGGATGCCTTTCGTATTGTCACATTCCTATTGAGAAGAGAACCAAGTTAAAGCCTATTGCAAAGAAGGGTATCCTTGTTGGGTACAGTGAAATTTCTAAGGCCTATTGGGTTTACATTCCTGCTCTCAGGAAAATAGTTGTTCATAGAGATGTGAAGTTCGAGGAAGAGAGGGCTCTTCAAAAGTCTAAAAACTTAATGAATGAGGAGGAGCAATCACCCACGGTTGTGGCAGCACAAATTCCTCAAACTTCAGTCATGCAAGCTAGAGAGCAGAGCAAGCAGACCGAGCAGGTTGAGCAGAAGGAGGAACAAATAATTCCTTAGCCTCAGATTCCTATTACCGAGAAGAGGAGAAACAGGGAAGCTGAGCAAACACTGAGAGAGGCTCAAGAATATGTAGGTGATCCTCAAGATTTAGTCAGACAGAGAAAGGCTCCCAGACGTTATTCTGATTATGTGGCACTTATGAGTGAATTAATTGAAGTAGAGTCTTCTAGCTTTCAGGAGGCATCCAAGCACCAAGTGTGGAGAGATGCCATGGTGGAAGAGTATTCTTCCATCATGAAGAATAGTGTGTGGGAGGTAGTACCACGACCAGAAGATAAGTCTATGGTGGGCTCAAGATGGTTGTATAAGATTAAGCATGTTGCAGATGGTAGTGTGGAAAATTTCAAAGTCAAGTTTGTGGCAAAGGGGTTTTCTCATAAGGAAGGAGTCGACTATGACGAGACTTTCGCTCCAGTAGCCAGGTACTCATCCATAAGAGCTATCATTTCTATAGCAGCACAGATGGCTTGGAGGATTCACCAGATGGATGTAAGGATGGCTTTCCTCAACAGAGTGATTGAGGAAGGGATTTACATAGAGCAGCCAGAAGGATTTGAAGCACATGGGAGGGATTCTCATGTATTCAGGTTGAAAAGAGCACTATATGGACTCAAGCGGGCTCCCAGGGCATGGTATTCACGTATTGAAAGTTATTTGCAGAGTGTGGGCTTCGTCAAGAGTGAGGTTGATCCAAACCTATACTATGTTTAGGAGAAGGGTGAACTTCTCATATAATTATTGGTGTTATATGTTGATGACTTATTTCTCACAGGGTCAGAGGAGCTCATAGCACACTGCAAGCGAAATCTTGCAAGAGAGTTTGAGATGAAGGACTTGGGGTTGATGCACTACTTTTTGGGATTAGAGTTGTGGCAGAAAGAGGAGAAATCTTTCTTGGACAAGGGAAGTACTTACTTGATATCTTGAAGCGATTCAGGATGGAGAACTGTAAGCCTATGTCAACGCCACTTGTGACCAATTGGAAGAAGATTGATGCTTCCAAATCAGAGGCAGTGGACCCAACTTTGTACAAATAGTTGATAGGTGAGCTCTTATGTATCTGGTCAGTACCAAGCCAGACATTTGTTTTGCAGTGAACTCACTCAGTCAGTTTATGGTGGAACCTAAATGTGTGCATTGGATAGCTGTGAAGCATGTTTTGAGATATCTCTGAGGCACGGTTCATTATGGGCCGAAGTATGTTCAACAAGATGGAGTGAAGCTCGAGGGGTTTACCAATGCAGATTGGGTAGGCAATACAGCTAATCGGAAGAGCACTTCAGGGTGCAATTTCAATTTGGGATCAAGAGCAGTCTCTTGGTATAGCAGGAAACATAAGTCAGTTGCGTTGAGTTCTGCAGAGGCCAAGTATATCGCAGCCAGTATGGCTACATGTGAGGCTATCTGGCTTCGAAAACTTCTAGCTAGCTCTTTGATCAGGAGTTGGATCCTACAGTCATTTACTATGATAATCAGAGTTGTATCAAACTCTCTGAGAATTCAATGTTTCATGACAAGTCAAAGCACATTGAGATCAAGTACCATTTCATCAGAGATTGTCTGGAGAAGGGGATAGTGAAGCTCCATTACATAATTCCTACGGATTAACAAATAGCAAATATTCTGACCAAGGCCTTGATGAAAAGCAAGTTTGAATTCTTCAGGTATAAGTTGGGTGTTGTGCAGAACACCTTCCTCACTAAGAGGGAGTGTTGATTTTTGTAGCTTGAAAGGTGGGATGTGGAGTTGTTTTAAAGCAACTTGAGTTGGATATGCTTTAAAACAATTTGAGTTGGATTTTTAGCAATAGCAGGATTTTTATTCTTTAAAATAGAATGTTTTCGAGTTTGTGAGGATAGGATAAATCCAAGAGTGATTTTATGTGTAATTAAAGCCAAAGAAAGCAAGGAAATATTCTTTCCTTGCACGCTAAGTAAAGCAACTAGGCTCTATAAATGTAAGATTGTTGTAGCAAACTCATATTGTATTTTCGAAAGAAAAGTTTGTTGTTAGGTTGGATAGAAGATCCAACATTTGCAGGTTTTTCCCCGTATTGGGGTTTCCTGGATAAATTTGTGTTATTATCTATTTGTGATTGGCTTCGTGTTATTTTTGCTTTCGCTGTTATTAGTTGTTAATTAACCCAGTTGTGTTAATTGTTATAAATCAGATTTCTTTCTACGAATTTATTGTGCAATTAATCTGTTGCTAGGTTATAAGAAATTAACAATGAACACATTGTATAAATGAAGTAGTCAAAACTTGCGAGCACAGTAGTCTATTAGGAATACAAAGCACGTGGCCATACTGACTAATAAAGGTTTGGAACATGAAGACATCAACATGAATACCAATAACTTCAACATGAAGATTCAAACCCATGAACACAGTGAATATCCACTAAAATTATCTTAATTCGTTGTCAATGACTCAATAAATGTAAAACTTTAACAATCATTCTTTATATAAAATCTCAGAGGAATATATAATAAGTGTGATGAAACTAATGGAGTTTGGGTGAAGACCAACATATTTGAATCTGAATCTCATCTACAATTTTGTAGCGAGAGACAGCATTAAGATGAGATTGAGACTTGGATGAGTTTAAAGACTTTCTTTTCAACTCAAAAAATAGCTTGCCAGAGTTTCTACCAAATAGTGCTGAGTTTAACACTTTGTACATTAATGAAATGTTTGTTTTACAAAGAATTGCAAATACATTTTTTGATTGCATAAATCTAATTTCATGTCTTATAGTAACAATCCCCATTTTTTAACTAAATTTTATGGTTTCGTAGAAGTAAACACTAAAATATTTTTTTTTCAATTCTCTATCATTTCAATAAAATTTTATAAAGTAAATAAAAAATCCAACAAATATGGGAAGAATAATAAGAAATTCACCCAATTTGATGATCTTGCATAGAAGCAGTAACATGGTAATACAAGCTTTAATAACCTTTACAAAGTTTATATAGAAAAACTTCAATAACCTCTACAAAGTTTATCCAAAGAAGCTTCAATAACTTCTGCAAAATTTATCCAGAAATATTTTTACAATATGTTTCCTTTGGAAATCTTCTTAATCTAAAATATAGAAGGAAGAAGCATTATTTTTACAATATGTTTTCCTTTGGAAATCTTCTTAATCTATTTACAATATGTTTTCCTTTGGAAATCTTCTTAATCTAAGACATAGAAGGAAGCAAATGCTCCTTGGCATTGAGCTGAAGAAGATCGATTATTTGTGCTCTCAATCATACCAACAGGGTGTTTATTCTGCACTCAGAAAATAAACAAAAGCAAAGGAGTTCAACAGTTTAAATCTAAACCTCTTGCTAATAGAGATGATGGGAAAGACGGGGCTTGATGAAAACCTCCAAAGGCACTGCCTTTGTCATTATCATACCAGCCCCTTCACTCATGTCAATGATTTTTCCATCTGGAAGAAACCAATCAAAGCTTTGTAGCAACCTTGCAAGTGTTGTTTGCACCACACTAATTGCCAAAGAAGCACCAGGACATCCTCTTCTCCCTGCCCCAAATGGAATCATCTCAAAGCCACTCCCCTTTCATATACATATCTATCTCTACCTCCCCTCCTCTGTGAAACGCTCTGGGTATAAATCTCCAATGGCTTCTTCCATCGCTCTTGGATTCCTAGAATTGCCCATGCATTTACCATCAAAATTGGGTTCCTGCAGGAATGCCGATAGCCTCCCACCATGTAAAGTCTCAATAGATTCGTGTGTGGCCCCACCATAGGGACCCGCGGATAAAGACGCATAGTCTCTTTCACTATTGCTTGCAGGTATGTTAATTGGGGTATGTCTGAGTCCCTCCACCAGTCTCCTTCAATCCAACTTTAGAATCAAGTTCCTCTTGTGCCTTCTCTCATTACATGATGTTGCAATAACAATGACAATGCCTACCCAGGGAAATTGAAGATGAATCAGTCCCTGCACTTAACATATTCTACAAGGATACAATATTAATAGCAAGAAAAAGAGATAAAATCAAAACTTGCAAGAAGTTAATTTCTTCGAATGTATTGATAATTCAAATGTTTCTTGAGCAGAGATTGAAGGAAAATACAAAACACATAAATTGATGTAAGAAACAGAAATTATTTTTCACTACATGCAAATATTCTTTTATTCAATCTCAAACATTACAATTGTTTGGAAATATCATATGAGATAAAACTCATGATTCTACTATTTTGAATCTTTGTGTACCACTCACACACCTAAGAATCTTTTTGCCAATGAGACTCATATGGATTTGAAATATTTTACAGGATCTACATTTGGCTCAGGAACATCCAACCACTATTTATTGTGATAACAGTAGTACCATTGCAATGACCAAAAATCCTGTGTAGATCGAAGCACATTGAGATCAGGCAACGTTTTATATGTGACTTAGGTTCAAAATGCGACAGTGGAATTGCAGTTTTGCCCTACATCTAAACAAGTTGCTGTTATATTTACCAAGGCTATTCCCACAGCCAGTTTTGTTGCTTTGAGACATTAGTTGGGACTCACCCCTATTGATCATTCAGGGGGAGATTGAAGAATGCATGATCAATTATCCCGCTGCTTTTATTAGTTGCCTTCAGTTTTTTGTCCTTTTTAATAAAACTGCAGTTTGCATATTGCGTTAGTTCTTAGCTTTGCTTTTTGCTTGTCAACCTTCCATTTTTGTACAGCCTGATCGCCGCCTTCTAATCTCTTTATATGTACAATTGTAACAGAAATTTATATACATTTACAGTTGAATAATACAGTTAATTTTTCCTGCTTGCTGTTTGAGCAAAGTTATTGATTATTCATTCTTATTTTCTGAATGTGATGATTTCTCAATCTGAATTCTCAGTGGTGTAAGAACTGTTTATAATTTTTATTCGTCAGAGATTTCATAGAAAACCATGTATTAATAACTATTAAATTTTTGCTCTCCTAAACTGGTATCAAGAGATTCTCATATCCTTACTTTTGAGCACTAGATTGGTAGATCGAGAAATTCAAGGGTCTTTAGGACATTTATGTCTTGATTGAAAGAAGAGCATTGAAGGATTAGATTTTAGTCAGGTGAGAGCATTTATACCCTTGATCTAAGGTAGGGCCTGTGCAAGACTGATGCTAAATAATCTCTTGTTCCCTTTTCCAGGTCAACAGGTCTGTTTATTGGCAGGAATCATCATTTGTCATAGCTAAATTCTCAAAATCACTTGTTTAAGTTGGTAAGTTCTAGGCAGGCCAATTGTTGGTTACTGCTTGGGACAGAATCCCATTAAGATGTGTACCCCTGAATATGGGGAACTACTGTTGACCCTTTACTCACCCTCCTTCATCTCTTCACTTTTCCTCCCCTCAATTTTTCATTTCTTTCATTTCCCCCATCTCTATTTCCCACTATTCCTCTTTCTCATAGCCTCTATACATATGCACTCTAGCTACGCTTTGTTGACCACCTATTTCTGCACACTCTACCATAAATCCTCAATTTGTTTAGGCCGGAAAATTGAGCGACCGGGCAAAACACTTTTCAATTCTGCCCACTGAAACTGTAGAACCACTAGTGCAAGTAATGGTGGGGATATGATAATCTAATGTGTGTGCGGCTAGTTACATCTTTATAAGGATGATTAGCCGAAGGGGTGTCGGTTGAATGTGCAAATGGTGGCTGAATGAGGGTTTAGCTGAATTTGTATATGAAACTGGGCATTGTATTGTATAAAAATATTGATGAAATTGAACTTTTTTCATGAATCCATCAATCATGCACATTGCTACTTGTTCGAACATCATACTTGACAATATCTCTGAAACCCAATGGTTAATAAACCTGCAACTAGTAAATACACTGAAAAACTTGGCATACTGAAAAAATAAATTAGGCATTTGAAAATTCACTTGCAGTTAGCAATCACCCATTCATATTTCAACACAAAATATATGAAACTTATACCTCATGTATTGCTTGGAACTAGGCTGTCTAGTGCATTAGGTGGTTATTCAGTACTAATTTATCAGTTGTTACTAGGGGCATATTCTAATTCTGAGAGTCCTAATATGAATCAAATAATGAGTCTTTAGATTATCCTTAATATCTCAACCATCTACACACAGAATTTATAAACCAAAAATACCAAAACTGGCAAAGTCAAAACAACTTACAATAGCATTTGCCTTAATAAATGCATCTTTATCAGGTATTGCGTCACCATTCTCCTCTGCTTGCGAGATCAACACATCAATAAAGTCTTCCATCACTCCCTCCTCTTTTAATCCCTTCTCCCTGTGCTTCTCCACAATTCTCTGCATATACAAATCTAATTTCCCCTGTACCTTCTTCATAGCCTTCTCATACCCCTGCAAATCAAGCCACTTCAACCAGGGAAGATAATCCCCAATACAGATTGCTCCGTGAAGCACGAAGGACTCCTTGCACCCAAGAGGAATTTCTAAATCACTCGAAATCCCTCTATATTCCTTCCAAAATACTCATCATCTATGATCATAGCTATCAGAATTTTAAAACTCGCGGATAAAACACTTCATGTTAACGATACTCTCCATCTGTGTCTGATGAAACAGAGACTTTACTGTTTTACATATCTCTTGCATTCTCTTGGGTTCGAATGATTGGATTCTTTTGGAAGTAAGAAGCTCAAGTACACAGATTTTTCTAGCCTTTCGCCAGTAGGGGCCATAAGGAGCCCAAGCAAGCATAGAATAATTGTTGCCCAAAAGCTGGCCTTGTGTAAGCTGAGGGCGAGAAGCAAAAGACTTATCATTTACTGTAAAACATTCTTTGGCTAAGTCTGAAGAACTTATCACTAAAACAGGGAAGCTACCAAATTTGAGATGCATAATAGGTCCATAGAGTGATGAGAGTGAATTTAAAATCTGGTGAATTGGCTTGGTTTTATCTATGAAAAGATGGAGGTGGCCGAATACAGGAATAGCTCTGGGGCCTGGTGGGAGATGGCTCCTGTAATTTCTATGCTGTTTTAGTAGAATTGTTGCCACAAGAACAAGTGTGGCGGCTCCTACCACTATAACAGACGTCGAAAATGGTATGTTCGTGAATGCATCCATTGATTAAAGCTCTTTCCCTTCTGAAAGCTATGTTGAAAATAAATACAACTATATTTATTGAAACTTGGAATGGAATTTTTGCACCAGCTCGCAGAAAAATCAAGATAGAGTATGAACAGAGTCGAACATGAAATAGATACGTGTTGGTAAGTGGTCTCTAGTTGCTATCCAAGTCGAGACACTGACTTGTGTGAATTTGTACTTTATAATAGGATTATTCATATTTTTAGGCACGAACTTGAATCGTTTTAATCCTGGAAGCTAACAGAAGAATGGGTATTATCAAATGAACGTGGGGCTGAAACTAGGCAAGGGCGTGTTAGGCCTAATGCTGCCTTTGTTTGAGGGATAAATTTTAATGCAACATGTTTCTAAGAATAAGTGGGTGCACATTGAAATATTGAAGAACAATACGTCTAAATCTTATTTTGGATGATAAATCCTTAGTTTCCTTAATTCATTTTTTTTTTTTTTTTTTTTTGTGTTGATCATTTATAGAGAGTTTCAATTATGTTGTTAGTGTGGATAAGGTTACAATTTTATGGGCGTTTTTCTTAAACGCATAGTAAGTACTGTTGAAATTTTTTAGAAATATTTTAAATTGGTTGGTCTTATGAATTTTATAGTGCACTTTAACCTTAAATTTTTTTGAAAGCTGGTGGTCTCATAAATTTTACTATTTTGCATATTCAATTCAACATAGTATATAAATATAAATTAATTAAAAAATTGATATATAATATGTTACAATATTTTGTACCCCAGAGTTCAATTTAGTGTGCTGATATATGTTATTATTCAAAGCACAAAGAACTTTAGCTAGCTTGCTGCAAACTCTAATGCCTAAGTTTTCTTACATTAAAATTTTCAAAATACATGAGGAAAACCTCAAAAATGACACTCTATTCAAAGAGCTTATGGAATAATAGTAAGAAAAATATAAATAAAAATTAAATTTTATTATTGAAATATAAAAATGATAATTTAAATTATATTTGTTGTTGTTGTTCTTTGTTTTGTGCACTGCTCTTTGATTGATTTGCAAACAAAGATATTAAAAAATATAAACATAGATAATTTCCTTCCAAATTTTTTCCAGCTGATTGGCGAGAAGTTAAAAACTCCAAATCATTGACAAGTGGGAGAAAAAATTTCTACACTAGTGAGGTTCTCTAGCCTCACCCTAAATGCACCTACCAAATTATATTTGACTAAAATTGACTTTTTAATTAAAAACACTAATTTCTACCATGAAGTGAAGGTCGAAAGCGCATGTACTGAGATTATCTTCTCCCTTATCTCGCGGGTCATGCAATCGACGCAGTGTTCATGTTGGGTGCTTTCTTTTACCCTCCCTAGTCACATGGAAAGCACTAGCTATGTTCGCTACTATATGGAGTGTTTATGTTGGGTTCATATAGTTTTAGCCCCCTTGTTTTATGGTGAAACTACTAGATGATTGCCTACTAGATGCATGTGGATTGTGGAGTTCATCTTTTGGTAACTTAGAAGCTCATAAACAATCCAATTCCTCCATTTGCATGTACTTGGTGATGGTTGTGGAATTAACTCTCTAGTGGCTTGGGTATTGTATAACCCTCTAATCTTCGTAGATGATTATACTTGCATGCTATAGATTCATGTTGCTTGGATCCATGGGTTTTACAATTTTTGTATTTACTATATGTGGTTATGCTTATCTATGACATTCTATTGCTTTGGTTTACAGATTTGGTATTTTTAGATTTATGGGTTTTCAAATATTTAAATGAATTTAGATTTACATATATGGTTTCATAGGTTTTATTTGTTAGTAAAAATTTATGGTTTTGTAGATTCAATAAAAGACTATTATTTAGGGTTTTTTGCATGGTGATAGAATTGTATATTTATATGCATACTTTGTGAATGGTTTGAGGAGGTTTATTATAGCCTTCTCAAGTTTGGAAGTGTCCGTAAGTTTTTCATCACTTAATATTGATATTGGTTTACTTTTAAGGTTTCTAAACTATGGCTATGTTATTATGGGGTTATGAAAAGACAAATCTAGATTTTATTTGGTGTTTAAGTCATGAAGAATCTACATGTTATTTCTAATTACATCTCTATTATGGATGTTACTAACATGGTTTTGAACCTATATGTTACATTGTTTGGGTTAGACTATGAGTTGTGTAGTTTTGTGGCTTGTTTGCATGAATACCTCATATGTAGGTTATATATATCCACATGTATTTTATAGTGTTAGTGTAGATTTTTTAGTTGGATCTTTTTATCATATTGGTGTATTGGCATGTTCATTATAATGATGTAGATAAATGGTATTTAGAGTCTAGATAAGATAGTTATTATTTGGGACCTATAGTAGTTGATTGTGGTGGCATCAAAGGGAACTGAATCAATAGTGGCTTCTGCGGTAAAGCCATTTATAGTCACTTCTTTATCTGGTTGATGACAAATTAACTCTTCTTGTGGTTTCTAATAGTGTAGTTGTGTTCTCTATGATTGTGTGATGTTTTACTTTTATTCTATGAGATGGTTACCATGATTCTAGCGGTAGCCATAGGGACCACCTTTTGTGGGAGCTTTAGTAGTGATTTGGATGTGTCACTTCATGATAGATCATATTTTTTTGTGGGTTTTAGTGTCATGAGGATCTCTTGATAGTCATCATATGTGTGAAGTGAGAGTTGATATACATCTAAATAACTTTGTTAATAGATGATGCTTATCTTCACATTTCTTGAAGATGTAGATAACTCAAGTTTCCATGGAGGGCTCTTATAGTCTTTGGTCGAAGTTTCCACTTTAATTTGTTATTTGTGATAGATTATCCTTAGAATAATGGTTTATTGTGCCATGGTGGAGTTTGGATTATGTGCGCTTGAGTTTTAGTATATAAATACAGTGTATATATTTATTAGTTTACATTCCCTCGGTGAGTATACAAATTATGAGGCAAGTGGATTTCATGGACTTGTATACGCTTTCTCAATTGTTATAGGAAAAGTGGTCATGGTTTGAGTTGTAAATCATAATGTCATGGTAAGTTTCTAGATTCTATATTGATCATGTACTAGGAGCTTTGATGGTGGTTTGTTGTTATTTACTAGATGAGTGTTGTGATCATTTTTCCTTGTGGGCATAGAATGTTATATTACAATGTTGTAGTTGGATTTTAGCTGGCATAATATTATCGATTGTACACCAATATTAGACTTGGGTGAGGTTTGATGTAGGGTGTGTGAACCCTTTTCCTAGTACCTGCAAAACAACATGAGTAAACAAGTTAAACAAGGAATTGCAAGCTAAAACAAGGATTCCCCATGAAATCCATTTACAAACTCAAAATAGGAAAGAAAACAATGAATAACCAAATAAAAACAATGAAATAATTTGAATCCTAATTTAAATATGCAAACTCATGATCCCATGGGGGAATTGGTGCCAATTTGATTGGCCCTTTCCCAATTCCTATGATGAAATTTTGATATG
>VDFB02258656.1:0-20218 GCA_007258455.2 Sequoia sempervirens | reverse complement strand
GATGTCATTCCTATCTTCTATGTGAGTATATCAATAATATAAAATAAATTGGCTAAACTCACTATGACTCTAACAGTTAGATAAGAATCATGTGAGTATAGCGAATATGTCATAAGAGTAAGAGATCAACCATAGAAATTTAAAGTAGTCTATGATTAAATGAAAGAGTAAAAGAAACTAAGTTTCAATTGAAAGATTGAAATTTTAGAATATATTAAATTAAAGGAAACATCAATTTAATTTTTGAAGACAAAGATTAAATTATTTCTGATTTTATTTAATGGGTTTGACTTATTCTACAAAATTCAAGCATTCATTGATGATGCGGTATGTGAATTTTGTTAGTATTTTATTTTGTTTACCATTGAAGTGTTTATATCTTTTATAAAATAATTATGTTGTATGTAGTCACTAGTATCTCCATGGTTAGGAAAGTTAAATTTTGCCATGACCATCATCTTTAGACTTATTTGTATTCCCACATCTAACAACTTAAAAAAATTTGTCACCATTATGGTCAATATGCTCTAAAATACCTTGATGTTTATAATAAAGGAGATGCATATATTATGCATGATTGCCACACTCTATTTATGATTCAAAGATTTTAAAAAATTAACATCACCCTATTTTCTATTGATGTGGATGTATATATCTTATTTTAAGGAGATTAATTTTGCACACTAGCAACACCAAGGAGTGCCTTGAACTAGAGTTTTAATTTCATAAGGTAATCCATATTTGTAATTTATAAATTGTAAAAATCTTGCTTATTCAATATAATATATGTTCCTCATTTTTATCACAAAATTCAACATCCAACTTTAGCTATTATCAAAGAAATTCATAACTATTTGAATTGGTCATTCCACACAAAAATATTACCCTTATTTTTATAAGACAACATTAATTTAGCATCCTACTAGATAGGTTCTAGAATAAATATCCATGTCTATTTGAATTGGTCATTCCATATAAATTGATTAAAATTTCTCTAATATCAAAATCATCCCACTTTGATACTTAAGATAAATACAAATTTGTCTTTTACAATATGTGAGGAAATTGCAACAAAAATTTGAAGCATATCCTCATAAATATATTCCCTACAATTTTAAGATAATGAATTTAAAATCCAATAAACATAGGTCCATAACCTAATAAGGGATCCTATATTTGTACCACTTAAAATTCAATAATATCTAGTTTTAGTCCAAGAGTTTGACCATTATGGTTTGATTAGAATCAAACCTTTAAATTATTATTAAATATGTTATATTTTCACAAATAAACATAGGTTAATATATCTAGTTATAGATTTCTTGTTAAAAGGAAAAAATATATAAATTTTGAAGGAAGTTGTCCATTAGTATGGATGACCATTTGTAAGGGGATAATGCTAGAAAATAGACTCATGTACGTTATATTAATAGTTTCTAATCAAAATTAATGGCTTCTATATAAGCAAGGAAAACGGTGTCAACCAATAGAATATTCACAACAAAATTAAAATAATGAAATTTAAAGAAGCTAAATACATCTCAATTCTTAGCGATTACTTTAATTTTATATTAAGAGGAAATATATCATAATTTTTGAAAACATGAATTAAAAATATTAATTAATTCATTATGTTCTCTTATAACCACAATAATCATTTAGACATATAACTAGATCAACTACTATAGTACATTAGATAGTAAATGAAGTTTCTAGTTACACAAGGATAATGATAAACCTATAGATATATTAATGTACCAATCATAATACTAAGTCTTTATGTGTTAAATTCTTAATCTATAAGCTGCATCTCTAACTTCTAAATTTAAGATTACTTGTGATATATTTTATTATAGAAATGAAAGTTATGGTAACTTTTTGGTGTTAATGTTATCAATAAGTCTTTACTATTTAGTGGATTGTAATATTACAACCCTATAAAAATTTATAATATTCTTCAATGTTCTTGAACCGTTTGCATTAGGAAATAAATATATGTTTAATGTTGGTGTAATATTTAATTATATTTTAGTCTCTTTATTTTCCTAAGCACCATTTTCTATTGTCTATATTAATGCTATGATATACCATATTGTGGTAAAATTGTTGGTTTATGATTCAAATAATATGGAAAGGATGTGGTTTACTACTCAAGATGTTATTCCAACTAAAAAATTAAATTTATATGAGATTGCACAGTTTCTAGTGTTCTCAATAAAGAGTATTTTTTATGGGAACCATAAGAAGGCCAGCTAATAAATTTCATTAAATTAAATTTTATTTTAGAAAGTGATCTGGTAGAGACATGCCATGGTGAAGAAAACTTTAAAAGCAGATATCTGTTTCACGCCATTAACTTCCTGCAAGAAACAAGGCATTTGAACAACTTGAGCATTAATCATGGATAAATAGATTTTGAAATATTTTAATTGCACTTTTCTCCAAGTACTAATTCCTGACCTGTCCTTTTAATGTATGGTATATATCACTATTTTCTTGAAAGTAGTTAGAAAATAGAATAAATCAGTTAGCACATTACTTCTCATAATTTCATGAGATTATGTATATTCAGAATTAAGTATTTCATTCAGTCCAATGTCCTAATTAGTATGACCACAATTCTGTACATTCTTATACACCTAACACTTATATTTTAACTTATCTAGTATTCATGCTAGTTCAATATATCTATCAAGTTATAATTTGAAAGCTCTTATTTGGTGCTTCCACATTCATCTCATGAACTACATCAATAAGTCACATAATTTATTTATTTTCATGTTGTAATATGTCCCATATCGATGATTGAATTCAAGGAACTGATATGAATCTCTCCCTTCTAGAACATAGATCATGTTAAGTACTATGGTTTAATATTCTCAATAACAAGTATTTCTTATGGGACACTAAGAAGGAAAAATGATAAATTTCCTTAATTCAAATTTTATATTATTGTTCAAATGATAATAGACACGTAAAGGCCTAGCTTTTGAACCCTATAAACTAGTCAAATTTATTTACTCATGGCGAAAACAAATGCAATGCTACTAAATGATTCAATTTTATTTAGTGAAATGGTGTTATGAGAAGTAGCATCAAATAAATTATGCAAACACATCCAAGTGGGTTGGATAATGCTAATAGAGGCATAATTTCATTTCCCAAGAATCATTATATTTTGAGGCTATAATGGTTAGATGAAGTCTCTTAAGAGTCATAAGAGAAAAATAGTTCCAAAATTGTGCACATTCTCTCTCGAACTATGAAATCAAGGAATCTCTCTTATAAAACTACAAGTAAATTTTTTATCAACCTTTAAAAATAATGTCTTAGTCTTTCTCAATTTGACTTCATTTTCCTATGGAGAGGATAAACAAAACATTGCTAAATGTTTCAATTTTATTTAGTGGAATGTGCTATGACAGATATTTTATATTGTGTACCTTGTGGAACCAAACCAACTATGCCAATATATTAGAGTGGGCAAGATAATGCTAATGGAGGTGTCATTTGACTACCCAATCCTTCAATCCTTATTGGTTATAATGGTCTAATGAAGTCTCTTAATAGCCCTTAGAACACAAAATATTCAAACTTTGGCATTTATTCTCTTAAACCATGGCACCCAAGAATCTCTCATTGAAACCTATAGGTGGATGCTAGTTCCACCTACAAAAATTTATATCAAATTTTCCAACTCAATTTCATTAGCTTATGGGGATGAATTGAGAGAGGTTTTCGAGGTTTTTTATAGTGTCATCATTTTGGGCCAAAATTATTGAAGCACTAGCATGATGGACATGAAATATACATGATGTGCATGCATCCTATGATAATTTATTATTTTCTTATAATTTTTGAGTATTTTTCACTTATACCAATCCAAATCATCAGAAAGAAGCTGAGGGTGAATCTAAACAGCAGCCCACTTCAACCCTTTGGTCTCTCCTACTCTTTTAAGAAACATTTTGAACTTTACATCCACCTCTATCCTCTCAATACCTGACTTTGCAAGTTTGGCAGAACCCCAAGCCTCTTACAACCTCTCCAAACAAGCCTAGTTCCTCTTTGTGAGCATAACAACATTCTTCCTATATAGCACTCTTATATCTTTGTTTTCCTAAAATTTCAAAAGGTGATATTGTTCTTGTTTCATTGCTATTATTTATATTATTTTCATTTTTAATATAGCTCCCTTCTTTTTGTGCACCTAAGAACCTTGTGATCCTCACATCCCTATTTCATTTTAGTTTCACTATTGCAAATTCATAGATATAACCATTCCCTAATACACTTGTGACATGAACACTCTCACAAATTATTTTTCTATCTATCTATCTATCTATCTATCTTGGTTCTTATTTAGATAACAATACCAAAGTGGGGATTTGGCTTGAAGACAAACCCCCAAACAACCCTAATAATATTTATTGTTCCTTGTACAATTACATGTTTCTCTTTAAGAAAAGATATCTAGCCACATGAGATCTTGGTGATATATTCCCTTTTTATTATTATTTTTATAAATTTCTTTTAATAGATTAGCTTATTGATTTGTTACTATTTCACTATTATTTCTAGTAAAAAAAATCAATACTCTCAATTTTCCATTTTGTTCTTGCAAGTAGTCATTTTTTAGGTAAATGAGTGATTTTAAATATTTCAAGTTGTATGGGTGACAATGTGACATGGGGATGTATTCATGGCACATTAGTGTCCTTGATAGTGAAATTATTCATTTAGAACTAGGTTCCTTTCTGTGGACATCTAAAATTGTCCTGATTGATATCACATACTTGATTTCTCATACTAACACCATTCCTAGTTTATTTCACCTAATTCATCCATTTAATTAAATAATATCAAGTATTTAGTTAAATTCACCTTTTCTCCTATTAATTAAATATAAATCAATTTTATTTAGTTAATTCACTTTTCTTCATAGTAATCTCATTCTCATTTGATTAAATAATTCATCATTATTTAATTAAATCCTTTTTCTCATCCACTTGCACAATTAAATAATTTTAATTAATTATTTAATTACTTAATTAAGTGTCATGATCATACTTAATTAAATAATTCATCTTTATTTAATTAAAGCCTTTTTCTCATCCACTTGCACAATTAAATGATTTTAATTAATTATTTAATTAGCTAATTTATTTCCAAATCCTCCAACTTTTCCCACTCAAGCACATTGAATATTCCCTTAGAGTATTCCCTTTTCAAATTCAAATATTTCCCTTCAAATAGAAATATCTCCAACATAATTCCTAAATATTAGTGAATTGGTTGAGTCTCTCATAGATCTTGAATCGTTGATTTGATCTTTGATCATGTCTCATGGATTATCAACTATTGGATTCATCCTTGATCCATGTTCATTCCTCTCATTCGATTTCATCCATTGATTAGCCTTTTTATCCTCACCATTGATCAATATTTCAAAATTCTATAAATAGCAAGCATTTTTTCATAATAATTCATTATTCACAAGCATTGAGTAAACTTACTCTCTTGAATTGATTTCCCAATTTGATCAATTTGAGAGCACTTGTGAGCCATTTTACTTCATTTCTAGCTTCAATTGCTTTGAATAAACAATGTATTTTGTTTGAATTGAGCACTTCACATCCAATTTGAACATAATCTCACAATGATATTGAGGTTTTCATTCCTTAGATTTTAATTTGAATTACTTTGATCTTTCATGTTATTTGAATTCTAATTGATCTTTGTGAACAATTTCTTTGGATTGTGTAGTTAATTAATCATTTGATTAGCATTTTAGTTCAAATTGATATAATTTGGTTAATTGATATTATACATTCACATAATGACACACCTAATGGGACCCCACTTCCCTAATTGATCATTTTCTTCAAGTTTTGTCAGATTTTGCATATGTACAAGGTAGAATTGAACTTTTGTTTTTGGTAGAGGCATGCCTTTACCAAAGATCTGCACCTTTATTTAAAGGTCCACACCTTTGCATTTGAAAGTTTCGCTCCTTCATACCTAGAGTCGCGCCTTTATTATGGATTTTTCAAATTTTTCTTGAAGAATAGGTCGCACTGCAACACCCCACCAAGGAACCCAGAGAACCACACATAAAGTAACAAGATAACTGAACAATTTTTTTTTTAAAAGTCATTTGATTACAAAAAGAGTACAAAATAAACATGAACACATACATTCTCAAGGTTCTGTGACAACGCTACTTAAACATTCACAAAAAGAACATCACATCACTAACCATAAGACATAAAGCATAAGTATAAATCAAAATATTAATGAATGATCCAATCACATAATAATAATGTAGTCAAGATACATATTCAACTTACATCAAGTGAGATTATGACAAATCTCATAACATAATAATATTACAATAAGTTCACTCAGACACATCAAGAGTGTATACAATATAGATGAAGATCATAACACATTTGTCAACCTCATTCATGAGCACGCTCAGTGTCCAACTTCATGAACTGTGTAGAATCAGGAACCAGTCACATGTACAATATTATCCAAGCACAATAACACCTGTAAGGGAACCCAATGGAGGAAAAAGCACGTTCCTCCCAACTAAGTGGTACCTGAAGGTCCACCCCCCATGCTATAGGAGATGATAATTACTCTTAGTCCAAGATGAATAAATACATGATGATAGGAATATAAAATTTATATATACATTTGATGTACATATCACATATATAAATTCCATATATAATAATTAAAGTTTCCAGAAATATAAAACAAGTAACTGTATAAGAGACTCATATAACATTGCCTCTAGGAAGAGCAGTTATCATGAGAAGGTTTATTATAGGTTACTTCCAGAATCTTCTTAGATTAATGCCTCCTACTGAAGTTACTCCTAGCAATCTCTACCAATTCTCAACATTCCCTAAATAACAAACCTATGTGGTAATTTAACTACCTTTCAAGAATATTGTAAGTAGACAATTCATGCTATCTAAAGCTATCATCTCCCAACTTAACTCCTTAATCTATATAATAAGAGCTAAGGAATCTTAGGCTTATGCACCCAATTATCTCAAAGACTAGGCCTGAACCCACTCCAAATCTCTACATTTATTATTTAAGGTTTTAACACTAATAACTTCTAATAGGGTTACTCCCCTGCTACTCTTAGGCTTGACCCCATTGAGAGTTTTCACTCTTCCTAATAAATACAACTCCCATAATCACTATGGATAAATCTATCATGGTTATTGAATTAACTTCTATGAATGAACAACATACACTTCTAATCATGACCTAAACTATTTAATATCTAAGATACCCTCAAGGTAAATAAATAATTCATGTATAGGCTAAATCCTAAATCACACATTTCACACAATTGAATACAAGGGCAAACATACAGCATTTCACATAAGTTCTTTTCTAACTCTCCTGGAAGATTTGAGAAAAACTCAAAATATATAGAAGTACATATATTCTTAAATCATTATAAATAAATATAAATAATCTTACAATCTAAATATATATATACATATATTCCATTTTAAACTACTCAATAATACAATATTTTCTATTTTCAAAGATAAAACTCCTAAATATAGAACAAGCAATAAATAATTCAACATATGTTTATATAATTAAATGAATACAAGGGAAAATATCAATCCATAAGCATCATAGAGAAACTCAAGACGTTCACAAATAACCTCAGGTACAAGCTCTAAATCCAAAAAGTGACCTACGTATGACAAAAACCATCACACCAGAAAAACAAGGCAGAATGGCACATTAGTATAATTTTGTGGCGCATAGACCTAATTCTATGGAGCATACACCTAATTCTATAGAGCATACACCTGATTATGTGGAGCATACACCCGACTCTATGGAGCATACACCTGATTTTGTGGAGCATACACCCGATTTTGTGGAGCATACACCTAATTTTGTAGCGCATCCAAGACTTTCTATGGCGCATCCAAGGCCTTCTATGGTGCATCCAAGGAATTCTATGGTGCATCCAAGGAATTCTATGGTGCATCCAATCAATTATATGGTGCATAGAAGGAATTATGTGGCGCATCCACAACAGAGACTAGAAACAAGAAAAACAGAATAAAACAAGTGACGAGACCACCCAGAATTGGTCATGGATTCACATAACGACTCAAAGACTCTTCTAGAAGGTGTGGAAGACCAATTCAGAGCCAAAGCATAACACAAATGATGACAACAAGATCATAACAAAGAGATTCAACATCATTACCAGATAACATTCGCACATAGCCAGTCATGGACAAAGAAGACACTAAAATTCCAAATCAAAAGGATGAAATAACCACCATTATCATCTTTCCTGGGTCAATTGAATACACAAAAAATTCTACAACAACCACTGAGAATACAAAAATCATTTCACAGGAAATTGCATAAAATCTTTCCAATTTCATACGCAGCAAGAAAGACACGAAGAAAACAATCTTTTCCAAATGAAAATCTGCAAAAAAAGGAAATCAAAGCTATGGCCAAATGAAATCTGTAGAAGAGCCAAGACCAAATTCCAAATCCAACAATCTTCAATTAGTTGAAATCCAAGCTCAAGCAAACCAAAAATTCCAAATGCACAGAAAAACTCTCCAAAAGCCAACCCAGCAAACTTCTCAGAAAAATTCCCATGAAAACTTCTTCAGCCAAAAATAATAATAATTTTGTTGTGCACACTTTAGCATAACCAAAGTCTTTATTCATTTTCAATTAACTCAAAGTCACAAAACTTAACTGACTATCAGCATGCAATCAAGATTGATCAACCAGTTTCAATTTAATCAATTATCCAAGATCACACTTTCTAACTCCAAATCAAGATTCTAACTCAAAGTCTATATTTCAGATATTATTTATAATCTGTTGAAAACAAACTCTTTCAAAATATCTAATTTTCATTTATTTAAGTTTGCACATTAAAATCAACAATTACATTCAAATAAATATCTTGTTTAATTTAATTTAATAAATCAAACCATAAACACAATTATTCTTGAATTTAACATTTAAATAAAATTACATTAAATCAAATAAATTAATTAATAAACCATTTAACTAATTAATTAATTTCCAAACAAGGCGCAAACATGAACGACTATACAATGACAGGTGACTACACAAATAATCATCCTATAAGAGAATGATGGACAAAGAAGGACCTGACATTATCTCTGAAACAACATGTTTCCATTGGGCCAAGGTGCACTTAGACCTTAAAAGTTAGGTGAAGTCGATGCCTGATACCTACAAACTGCATCAACCAACACTATTAAACATATCTACATGTACCAACAATCACACCGTGAAAGAGAGTCGTAGTGTAGTAAGGTACTCACGAGTGAGTTATGTTACACTGTCTCCTTCACCAAGACCAACATACAGTACTACATCATAAACAACATCAGATACATCATCATAAATACACTAATGCTTCAAAACAACATAAAACCATAACACGCATAATGCATATCAGAATGTCACCACACAAACATAATCAGATGATCAACAATGTATCTATGTATCATCAACACAATATAAAGCTAGCATAGTATGAGTGTTGTAACTGAAATAAAGTAGCATAGTATTAAAACAACTAAAACAACTATCAACCGAATAGAAACAACTGAATCAAAGTGCAACAACTGGAGGGACACTACACGCACCTTCATTAAAGGGTTGCGCCTTTGTCTATTTGACAATGCCACGCCTTTGTATATAAAGTCGCACCTCTGTTGGATGTAGTCTTGTACCTTTGTTTGTTTTCGTTCTTCAATTTTATTACTTATTTTACTAAGGACTAACCCTAACTATTCTCTATTTTCTAATTTTATTTGATAGAGATGGACATTTATAGCATGATAAATCTGAAAAAAAATTATTAAACACTCATTTGGAAATAACATTAGAGAAAATTTCATTTTATGCATCTCACATTTACTTTGGTGTTTAAAATTAGACAACTACAACTTACATTTTTTAATTTGGTGCATAAAATTGAACCACACAACTTTATCTTCGTTTGGGTTTAGAAAGAACCTATAAATCTCGCACTTCCATTGGTGCTTTAAAAATTTATTCACTTTTATCTTTTGTGCACCTAAAAATAACAAGAGTATGATTTATTTTCTATGTTTGCTAGACTAGAAAATGTGTATCCTCTCCCCTTACGCTTTGTATGATCTTTGGTGAAGAGAAATGGTAACACCTTCATTTTTTCCTTTTAAGTAGGAGGCCTTCCTTGAGATACATCCCATAACATTTGGAGAACTCAAGGCAACCTCAAGTGACGTTTTATGGCACCCTATATAAATTGGATGAGAGTGAAAGTTGTAGGTCTATCTGTGCATGTAATGCTTCAGACTTGTGTGTGTTTCCTGATACAATGTACGAGAGGTTGGAGATGTTCACCTAGTTCCACCCACTAAAAACCTATTTATTTTAGAGGCCTAAGACCATCGAACATCTCTTAAGGAGGTGCAATGGGATAGCATTGTTCCATGAAGTTATTCACCATGTACTAATCATAGTTGAGGTGACAAACACCTTGCAAGGAACTTTTCCTTCCAAGGTAAGAGGTGTATCGTGTATGTGTGCATACTCTAGTTACTCATTCTATGAGCAGTATTTTATTGTGCAGGCCCTACTTAAGAAGATAAACCTACTTGAATAAATAGGATTGTGCTTGCTTTTTGTTCTATCGATCTAAATTGCTAGTGAGCTTTGTGGAAGAAATCTTACGAAATATCTCCCACTACCTATTGAGTCATTTGAACACATTGCTTGATCATCAAAACACAATAAAAAACATTAAACATGGTTATGAAAATATTTTAAACCCTTTGAACACATTATTATGCACTTGAAAGACATTGTACTACTGTATGCATCTAAGTATATTTTTTTTTATCAAAATAATATCTTTGTGTGCATCCTAGTATCACTGTCTACATCTTTGTGTATTGTGTCAAAGTAAACCTAGGTAACTACAACTTAGAATCTTTTTCTTTTCACAATATTGAGCTTTTGTGGAAAATAATTTGAATTTTGTAGACATCTTAGTACTAGAAAACTCATAATCAAGATCTTTATGTGGTAGAAATAATTCATGACTAAATCAGATTTTAAGAATTGAACCTAAAAAGAACATTCAAAACCACTTGTGTTACTTGCTTCAAACAAACAAACAAGTAAATTCATGCTTAATATTGTTTTTATCAAAATATTTTTTTATTTATCATTAGACCAAATCATTGTTGTACATCAAACATTGAAAAATAAAAACAAGGTTCTTCAACAAAGTCACTTGGAAATTATCAAAAACAATCTTAGGTTGTCATTTGGAACAAAAACATCATATTTATTCAAAATCAAATACCAACCATCAAATCAAACATCACAACATATCATATCAAAATGAACAACTTAAACATTTGGACATAAATCACTTAGGTTTGAATCACTTATCATATCAACTAATTTATCCTTATACTTGGAAATGATCTTTTTTCAAGGTATTTAGGTTGAATTGGAAAAATCATTTTGGAAAAACTCACTTTAGAAGTCATTAGTCTACTCCCAAAGTAGTAAGTTCATAATCATAAAAACATCAAAATCAAAAAATCCAATCAAACAATCAAATTCCTAAGTGTGGTCTAGATCAAAAGTTTCATATCCTCCACTCATTCACATCGATCATTTCATCATTGGTCCAAATCCAATCAAAAAATTATTATTAACAAAATATTTGAGGTCACAAATACATTTCAGAATCATTTATGTCAAATATTTCCTACAATCGATAAACCTTACATGATCACAACTAGATCTCAACACAAAAGAGCTGTGGAGTTTAATCCTAGGGAATCAAGGGACCCTAATGTTAGTGATCAACCATATGGAATGCCTCAAACAAGTGATCTTCCTCCAACAACAAGACAGCATTGAACTACAACACAACCTCTAACTACAACCAAAGCTCAAGTGTTAACAGTTTACATTGAAGAAGAAAAAAAGCACGTGAAGTCACTCCCAAAGATATACTAGAATTGCAACAAAGTCAAGATTTCCTTCATGAATGGAAGTATTGATTAAACAAGATCCCACACATTACATGCTCAAACTTGCATAATTAGGTGCCAAGCTTCCATCAAAAATTGATCTTAACACAGTGAAGGAACAATCTTTTGGACAACTGATACAAGCACATGATCAAACTTTGGCCCAAAGATCTTCAAGAAATTTCCCACAAGGGTAAAATCCTTCATACATAATGTGATTCAACAATTGCCAAAACCATCATCATTTGTTCAATGTTCACCAATAGTATATGCAAGGGTTTGGTCAAACAAATCATTCAAATCAACATGGTAATCCCTTACATAATACTAGAGTTTCAAACAATACCAATACAAATGTGGGTTTTCATAATTCTTCAATTCCACCTACATTCAATGCATAAAATCAAAACTTGGTACATTATGGTTTTAATCAATCATCTTCTACTATGCACCAACCCTTGATTCAAGGTCAAAATCAACCACCATCACAAAATCAACAATCATCAAATCAAGTTCAAAATCAACAACCAAACCCAAATCATCAATCACAAAACCAAGGTTTAAATCCAAACATGATTCCAAATCCAAACATTGTTTCAAATCCAAACATAGTTCCAAATCCAAACATTGGTTCAAATATAAACATTGTTCAAAATCAAAATATTGGTCCAAATAAAAACCTTATTCCATATCCAAACATTGATTCAAATCAAAACATGGTTCCAAATCAAGATCTTGGTTCAAATCAAAACCTTTTTCCAAATCCAAACATTTGTTGAAATCAAAACATGGTTCCAAATCTAAACTTTGTTTCAAATCAAAACATAGTTCCAAATCCAAACTTTGTTTCAAATCAAAACATGGTTCCAAATCCAAACATTGGTCCAAATCAAAATATGGTTCCAAATCAAAACCTTGTCCCAAATCAAAACCTTGTTCCAAATCAAAATCATGTTCCAAATCAAAACATGGTTCTATATCAAAACATTGTTCCAAATCAAAATGTGGTTCCTAATCAACACATGAGTCAACAACAAGGTTTTCCGCATGATTAATTACAAGCTCAACAACAAGCACAAGCCCAACAAATATATACGTAACAACAAAATTTGGAATATGGTCCTCAAGGTCAACAATATTTTCAATCTCAAGGAAATACCACACCACAATACCAATACAGTGGAGCATATAACACACCTCCCACACCACCATCTAATTCACAATATCACTCATACAATACACCACCATATCAAGATCATACATATGTTCCACCATTGGTCAACACAAATACATTTCATCACAAATACAAACATTGACCCAAAAGATACAAGATATTCAAGCAGGAAAGGTAAGGAAATCATATGCATTCCAAGACCTATGCCCCTATCCATTTGATAGAAGCATCATGATGATACCTTTTCCTCCAAACTTTTAGATCCAAAATTTTGACAAATATAAGGGAAGAGGAAATCCAGAGGAACATATCAAAGATTTTTATGTTGCTTGTATGGAATTCTCCTACAATGATTTATATCTTATGAGACTATTCCCAAGAAGCTTGGGTGGATTAGCAATGGAATGGTTTTCACATCTACCTCCTGGAATTAAGACATTTTAAGATATCATAGATCAATTCCTCATGTATTTCTCTTATAACTTTGATGCTGACATAACATTGGAGGATATTTATACCCTAAAACAAAACATAGAAGAACCCTTTGCTACCTTTTTGCAACAATAGAGACACAAAGCAAGCAAGTGCAAATGGCCTATACCAGAAAAACAACAAGTCAAAATAGTTTATGGGAATATAGGTATTGATTTGGCCTTTCAATTACATATGCAATATGTCTCTACATTTGAAGAATTAATCTCCAGGGATTACTATCGAAAGAACTCTAATTTCAAAAGGAACCATTCAAATATCTAATGATAAACCATCATCTAGTACTAATGAAAAACCCTAATTTTGGGCTAAACATAAGAACATTACTAATGATGGTGTTGTGGATGCAAAGGTGATCATCAATGCTCCTCCTAACCCAACATTCCAACAAGAAAATCAGAAAAATGTATAAACTATCAATAATCAACAGTGTCAACAAGGGCAACCAAGATCAAAAAATGATCCTCCAAGGTGAAAATACACTCATTTGGGAGCCCATTGAAACCATCTTGAATAAATTAATTCAAACTAATCCTATCAAACTTCCTGGTTTTCATCAATATGGAGAACTTGAAGTTAAACCTCCATGGTACAAAGACATTGATTATTATGAATCCCATTGTACCAAAGGTCACAAAATAACCAATTGTATGAAATAAAAAAAATGCCATTCAAGCTCTTATAGAATATGGTGATATAAATGTCAATCAAATATTAGGAACTTTAGGAAACAATGACCTTGGAATATACAAGAATCCAATTCCATACCATGGAAAAGGAAACGATGCAAGAAAAGGAAAAGGGAAGGTATATAACCAAGTCATCCATACCTATGACAATGTAGGAAACACGTATTCATTTGATAATCATGTATTTGTCATTACCATCCAAGGAAGAAATCCAAAGTGTGGAGTCACCACATGATAGGGGAAAGTAACCATACAATGGGCTCCTTTACAACCAAGAGTACCACCCAAAGATAATGTCACAGATTATAGTCTTCTTGATCAACTCAAGAAGACGCCAACCCAAATATATATTCTAAAGCTTTTGAAAATTTTACTAGCCCATAAGGAAATTCTAGAGAAAGCCTTATCTTCATCATCTATGCCTAATGACATTGATACTAAAAAATGTCAAGCCATGGTAGGACACATATCATCCAATCACCAATTTTTATTCTTAGAGAATGACCTTCCATCCCAATCATTTCATAATTGTGCACTGCATCTTGAGGTATTGGTGCATAAGAACAAGGTAGAAAGAGTCTTAATAGATGGGGGTGCAGGTTTAAACATTTGTTCACTCCAATTAATTAAATTCTTGGGATATTCAAAAGGATTCATAGAAAGAAGCAAAGGAGCAAAAATAAGAGGTTATGATGATGAAGAGAGAGATTCTAAAGGGGACCATCACATTACCTATCCAAGTAGGATTAGCAATAATAGAAACAACATGTTGAGTTTTGAATCTAGACTTTCCATATAATATTCTCCTTGTTCGACCGTAGATTCATGCAATGCAAGTTGTGCCTTCTACCTATCATCAATGTCTTAAGTTCCCCTATAATGATAAAGAGATTACCATTCATGCTAATCCAAAACCTTTTTATTATTGTAGAGGGATAGAGGAGAAATATTCCAAAGTATTTGAAGTTCCAAAGAACAATGAGGTTCATATACCTTCTTCTTATGTTTATCCAGCAATGATAGCATCAACTTCAAGTTCTACATTAGAATCTAAGAAAATACTACCTGATGTTAAAATTTAAGCCAAGAATAGTGATTGTGGGGAATACAGCCTCTCGGATTCTTTACTAGGACAATTGAGTTCAAATCCAAAATCTCATGGTGAACCCCACCACATTGAGAAGGTCACCAAGAAAACCAAAAAATCCACATTTGAGAAGTAGGGAGAGCTCAATGTTGAAGTCATAGATGAAGGGAACATATCATAATGGATTTACCAAGATAAGAAAGAACCCCCCCTACAAGTTGACACAAGCAGCAAATGATTTTAGTTAATGAAGAGTATGGGGTACACATGCATAGGTTGCCTTGGCTTAAACAAACAAGGGATGAGAGAGCCAATAATTCCTGAGAAATGCATAAAGAACATTGGTCTTGGTTACACCTCGACCAAAAATATGGTCCCTTGTGTTAATGATATTTTGATCGAAGAGGATAAAGCTTACCCTTGCTTAAACACATCTGAGTATGAAAATATCGATGGCGCTCCAATTTGCTTCACATATTTATTTGAACATGCATAGATTTACATGATCACTACTACTTCCTTTTCCTCACCAACTAAATACAAAGAAATAACCCTTATATATCCTTAGTTAATTAACTAGGACCAAAAACACACATCGGTTCTTGATTCATTCAAAAATGATGAGGCAATTTTTGAATTCATTGGAGCTATAGATCACATCTTTGGCGATCATAAGGCGGGTTTTGATATTGACTTAGATAGAGGAGCTTATTTTTGGGAGAATTAAGTCATTCAATCGAAAAAGAGAAAATTGGAAAACCAATACACAATCTTTAAGTGAAAACCACAACATGGTACTTTTTGATCATAAAATGGTAAAAAGAAATTATGCATCCAAAGGTGAAAACCTCTCTGAGGGACCTGAGGATGGAGGATTCAATCTCCCCCATTTAGAGAAGGAAAATATAGTAGTTCTTGTAGTGACATCCAAGTCGGTCAACATAGGAACGAAAGAAGCTCCTCTGATAACATTTCATACTTCCTCATTAGATGATAAAGAGACAAAATTTGGAAAAAATTCCCAAAGAAAGGAAAATATGCTTTGCATGGTCTTATGTTGATATGTCAGGTCTAGATACATCCTTAATAGTACACCATCTCACAGCTCGCCTAGATTCCAAGCTAGTTAAACAAAAGCTACAAAAGATGCATCCTCAAATAGCATTGCTTGTCAAGGTGGAGTTGCAAAAAATTACTTGATGTTGGTTTCATTAGTCTGATTGAATATCCTGAGTGGGTTTCCAACCTGGTGCCAGTGTCCAAACCCACTAGGGGCATATGATCCGCATTTAACCAGAATGTTACAACTCCAAAGACGATCTTCCACCCCAATATATAGACACATCATTATGGATCCCATACAACCATGAACAAATATATTGACGTATCAAGGCATGCAACCAAACCAAGGTGATCATAAGGATGATCAACACAAAAGCATTAGCACGCCCTAAAGAACCTAATTCTAGAATGCAATTCCTATTCAAAACAAATACATATCATGTGAGGATACAACTAACTTTCATGATATGTTCTACAAAACTTAGAAGATTATGTAATCGAAACTGGGCACCCATGACATGACATCCAGGATAGCACCATTCAACTTTGACATACTGATGCTCAATCCAAAAAAGTAAATCTAGAACCCAAAAAAGTACGTCTTTGGTGTCACCATTGGTAAATTATTGGGATATATAGTGTCACGAAGGGGCATTGAGGTCAATCCAAAAAAAGTAAAAGCAATTATGGAGATGCCACCACCTCAAACACTCAATTAGCTAACTAGCCTTCAAGGTAAATTACAATCAATCAGGAGATTCATCTCCCAACTAGTAGATTAGTGTCACTCATTTACCCATCTCCTTCACAAGGGTGTGGTATAAAAGTAGGATGATAATTGTGAGTAGGCATTTCAACAGCTAAAGGATTACTTAGCAACACCACCAGTCTTAATTCTATTGATAATGGGAAAACCTTTGATCCTATATATTTTAGCAACCTCAATAGCTCTAGGATCTCTCCTAGCTTGACACAATGAAAATAGAAAAGAATAGGCCATATATATTACATCAACAGAACTCTAGTTGGTTTTGAGCTTAATTACTCACCCATGGAAAGAGATTTTTTAGCAATCGTTTCTACTTCTCAAAAGTTGAGACACTACGTGTTATCCCATCAAGTTAAACTCATTTCCAAAGTGGATCCTTTGAAATATGTGCACTACCAAAAGCTACTCTCATTAGTCATATGGAAAAATGGGTGATGATTTTGAGTGAATTCAACATTGAATATGTGGATTGAAAATCCATCAAGGGACAAGTTATAGCAGATCAATTGGCTAAGTCACCATTATGTTTAGAGAACCCATTGGTATCAGAGTTTCCATATGAGTCCATCTTCACCCTTACAACATCCAAGTAGTGGAATTTTTACTTTGATGGATCACACATAGCATGGGTTAGGGGTAGGAATTTTGTTAATTACTCTACAAGGGGATTGCATACCCAAATATTTCATATTGGTATTTCCTTGTACCAACAACATAGCAGAGTATGAATCACTTATCATTAGATTAAGGACTATAATTCAATTCAAAATCCAAGAGCTTCAAGTATAGGGATATTCACAACTGATAGTGAAACAATTCAATGATGAATATCAAACAAAATATGATAAGATCACACCATACAAGAAGATGGTGGACAACTGCAAAGAATACTTCATTGATATAAATTTTAAGCAGATACCAAGGATTAACAATAAGATAGTTGATGAAATGGATACTATTAGATCATTATTGGATATACCAAAGAACAACTCAAGATATAAATTCCTTGTGGAGCAACTTCTCATACCAGCGTTCGAGGTTCAAGAAATAGAATTCGTGTGTGAGATTGTTGTTCTAGGTTCACCCTGGTACCATGACATATTTACCTACCTACACAGAGGTATATTCCCCACCAATATCACCCCTAGATTACGAAAAAACCTTTATCAAAAGAGCCTCATGATTTTTCATTATTGGTGATACCCTATACCGGAAAATTTCTGATCTAACATGTTACTCAGATGTTTCAACCAAGGGGAAGCTTAGGTCGCTTTAAAATAAATATAGTCCAAGGTATATGCGAGTCACATTCGAGTGGCATAACCTTGGCCAAAAATTTATTGAGGACAGGATATTATTGTCCCACCATGCAGCAGGAGTCAAATCAATTTCTACCAAAAATTTTACAATGTCAACAACATGGAGATCTCATTCATGCTCCAGCGCAAGAGCTCCAACCAATGGTAACTCCATGGCCATTTTCTCAATGGGGGCTTGATCTCATAGGTTAAATTACACCCACTTCTTGGACAATGGACACAAGTTCATTATTACTACCACTGAGTATTTTACGAAGTGGATATAAGCCATTCCTATGATGTATATCACTGGGAAACAAATCTCAAATTTCATCCTTAACTACCTTATCTATTGTTATGGTGTTCCACAAGCCATTATCATAGAGAATGGAATTCCTTTCAAGAACCAGAATGTATGAGATCTTTGCAATAATTTTGGCATCCAACATCGTTTCTCAACCCCCTATTATCCCAAAGGAAACGGCCAAGTTGAAGCCTCAAATAAAACAATCATTAAGATCATCCTTAAAATGACGGTTAATGATGTTGGTTGGGATTGGCATCTACAATTAAATCTCACTCTCTATGCATATCAAAGTAGCATCAAAACACCAACTGGTGTCACACCTTATTCCCTAGTCTATGGTAACAAAGTCGTTTTACCTATTAAGATTGAGCTCCCCTCATTGAGAGTATCTCTATAGAACCTGATCACCAAGGAAGAATACAAAGTAACAAGACTAAATGAATTGGAAATACTAGAGGAACGGCGTCTAGAAGCACTCAATCATCTTCAAGTATATCAGAACATACTCAAGAGGAGTTATAATACAAAGATCAAGGATCAAAACTTCCAAGTGGGAGATCTTGTACTAAAATAAAATCAGAGGAACATGCTAGATGAAAATAGCAAGGGGAAGTTTGAACCAAATTGGTTGGGACCCTTCATCATCACAGCCCGCTATGGATCAGGATCTTATCAACTCACAATGTCAGAAGGAGATCCATTGTAGGAACCCATGAACAATATGCATATCAAGAGGTTTTATGCCTAGCCTAGGAGGGCCAATATTACAAAAAAATAAAAAAATCAAGAAAATCCAAAAAAAAAAGAAAAAGGATTAAAAATAGTAAAGAGAAAAATCATCCTCTAGTGAAAACCACTTAGTGGCACTTTGGGAAAGTACCTTGGTGAAAACCTAGTAAACAGGTGGCTTACGTAAATAAAATCCATCTCCCATCTATTAAGTACTCTTATCACTCCATCCACTTCATAATAAAGTTGGCATCCATTTTTCATCCATCTATTTTCATCCCTACCATGGCTTAGTATTCAAGAAAATATTTATTCACCCTATTGAGTGGTACCCTCGAGTCATCCTATCTGATTCATATCAAAGTTCCATAACACTCGCCTGGTGGCATCTTCTTATACTTGGTTACTGGATTGGATTCTTGCATTACCTAAGTCTTGCAAATATCATTCTCAAAAAATCAAAAAAAATCAAAAAAACATCAAAATACCAAAACATTGGCAAAATCATCAAAA
>VDFB02258655.1:0-14568 GCA_007258455.2 Sequoia sempervirens | reverse complement strand
GTCACAAAATAACCAATTGTATGAAATAAAAAAAATGCCATTCAAGCTCTTATAGAATATGGTGATATAAATGTCAATCAAATATTAGGAACTTTAGGAAACAATGACCTTGGAATATACAAGAATCCAATTCCATACCATGGAAAAGGAAACGATGCAAGAAAAGGAAAAGGGAAGGTATATAACCAAGTCATCCATACCTATGACAATGTAGGAAACACGTATTCATTTGATAATCATGTATTTGTCATTACCATCCAAGGAAGAAATCCAAAGTGTGGAGTCACCACATGATAGGGGAAAGTAACCATACAATGGGCTCCTTTACAACCAAGAGTACCACCCAAAGATAATGTCACAGATTATAGTCTTCTTGATCAACTCAAGAAGACGCCAACCCAAATATATATTCTAAAGCTTTTGAAAATTTTACTAGCCCATAAGGAAATTCTAGAGAAAGCCTTATCTTCATCATCTATGCCTAATGACATTGATACTAAAAAATGTCAAGCCATGGTAGGACACATATCATCCAATCACCAATTTTTATTCTTAGAGAATGACCTTCCATCCCAATCATTTCATAATTGTGCACTGCATCTTGAGGTATTGGTGCATAAGAACAAGGTAGAAAGAGTCTTAATAGATGGGGGTGCAGGTTTAAACATTTGTTCACTCCAATTAATTAAATTCTTGGGATATTCAAAAGGATTCATAGAAAGAAGCAAAGGAGCAAAAATAAGAGGTTATGATGATGAAGAGAGAGATTCTAAAGGGGACCATCACATTACCTATCCAAGTAGGATTAGCAATAATAGAAACAACATGTTGAGTTTTGAATCTAGACTTTCCATATAATATTCTCCTTGTTCGACCGTAGATTCATGCAATGCAAGTTGTGCCTTCTACCTATCATCAATGTCTTAAGTTCCCCTATAATGATAAAGAGATTACCATTCATGCTAATCCAAAACCTTTTTATTATTGTAGAGGGATAGAGGAGAAATATTCCAAAGTATTTGAAGTTCCAAAGAACAATGAGGTTCATATACCTTCTTCTTATGTTTATCCAGCAATGATAGCATCAACTTCAAGTTCTACATTAGAATCTAAGAAAATACTACCTGATGTTAAAATTTAAGCCAAGAATAGTGATTGTGGGGAATACAGCCTCTCGGATTCTTTACTAGGACAATTGAGTTCAAATCCAAAATCTCATGGTGAACCCCACCACATTGAGAAGGTCACCAAGAAAACCAAAAAATCCACATTTGAGAAGTAGGGAGAGCTCAATGTTGAAGTCATAGATGAAGGGAACATATCATAATGGATTTACCAAGATAAGAAAGAACTCCCCCTACAAGTTGACACAAGCAGCAAATGATTTTAGTTAATGAAGAGTATGGGGTACACATGCATAGGTTGCCTTGGCTTAAACAAACAAGGGATGAGAGAGCCAATAATTCCTAAGAAATGCATAAAGAACATTGGTCTTGGTTACACCTCGACCAAAAATATGGTCCCTTGTGTTAATGATATTTTGATCGAAGAGGATAAAGCTTACCCTTGCTTAAACACATCTGAGTATGAAAATATCGATGGCGCTCCAATTTGCTTCACATATTTATTTGAACATGCATAGATTTACATGATCACTACTACTTCCTTTTCCTCACCAACTAAATACAAAGAAATAACCCTTATATATCCTTAGTTAATTAACTAGGACCAAAAACACACATCGGTTCTTGATTCATTCAAAAATGATGAGGCAATTTTTGAATTCATTGGAGCTATAGATCACATCTTTGGCGATCATAAGGCGGGTTTTGATATTGACTTAGATAGAGGAGCTTATTTTTGGGAGAATTAAGTCATTCAATCGAAAAAGAGAAAATTGGAAAACCAATACACAATCTTTAAGTGAAAACCACAACATGGTACTTTTTGATCATAAAATGGTAAAAAGAAATTATGCATCCAAAGGTGAAAACCTCTCTGAGGGACCTGAGGATGGAGGATTCAATCTCCCCCATTTAGAGAAGGAAAATATAGTAGTTCTTGTAGTGACATCCAAGTCGGTCAACATAGGAACGAAAGAAGCTCCTCTGATAACATTCCATACTTCCTCATTAGATGATAAAGAGACAAAATTTGGAAAAAATTCCCAAAGAAAGGAAAATATGCTTTGCATGGTCTTATGTTGATATGCCAGGTCTAGATACATCCTTAATAGTACACCATCTCACAGCTCGCCTAGATTCCAAGCTAGTTAAACAAAAGCTACAAAAGATGCATCCTCAAATAGCATTGCTTATCAAGGTGGAGTTGCAAAAAATTACTTGATGTTGGTTTCATTAGTCTGATTGAATATCCTGAGTGGGTTTCCAACCTGGTGCCAGTTTCCAAACCCACTAGGGGCATAAGGATCTGCACAGACTTTAGGGAATTGAACAAAGCATGCACCCTAAAGATGATTTTCCACTCCCCAATATAGACATCATTATGGATCTCACAGCTGGTCATGAAATGTTATATCTTATGGATGCATTTTCAAGGTATAACCAAATCATGATTGCTAAGGATGATCAGCACAAAAAATCATTAGCATGCCCCTAAAGAACTTACTCCTGGAATGTAATTCCTTTTGGTCTAAAAAATGTAGGGGCTACGTATCAAAGGGCGATGCAACTAATCTTTCATGATATGTTTCATAAAATCTTAGAAGATTATGTAAATGAAATCTTGGGTAAATCTATGACAAGGACATCTAGAGGCACTAGCTCAAATTTTTGACAAGCATTGAGGTCAATCCAAAAAAGTAAATCTAGAACCCAAAAAAGTACGTCTTTGGTGTCACCATTGGTAAATTATTGGGATATATAGTGTCACGAAGGGGCATTGAGGTCAATCCAAAAAAAGTAAAAGCAATTATGGAGATGCCACCACCTCAAACACTCAATTAGCTAACTAGCCTTCAAGGTAAATTACAATCAATCAGGAGATTCATCTCCCAACTGGTAGATAAGTGTCACTCATTTACCCATCTCCTTCACAAGGGTGTGGCATAAAAGTAGGATGATAATTGTGAGTAGGCATTTCAACAGCTAAAGGATTACTTAGCAACACCACCAGTCTTAATTCTATTGATAATGGGAAAACCTTTGATCCTATATATTTTAGCAACCTCAATAGCTCTAGGATCTCTCCTAGCTTGACACAATGAAAATAGAAAAGAATAGGCCATATATATTACATCAACAGAACTCTAGTTGGTTTTGAGCTTAATTACTCACCCATGGAAAGAGATTTTTTAGCAATCGTTTCTACTTCTCAAAAGTTGAGACACTACGTGTTATCCCATCAAGTTAAACTCATTTCCAAAGTGGATCCTTTGAAATATGTGCACTACCAAAAGCTACTCTCATTAGTCATATGGAAAAATGGGTGATGATTTTGAGTGAATTCAACATTGAATATGTGGATTGAAAATCCATCAAGGGACAAGTTATAGCAGATCAATTGGCTAAGTCACCATTATGTTTAGAGAACCCATTGGTATCAGAGTTTCCATATGAGTCCATCTTCACCCTTACAACATCCAAGTAGTGGAATTTTTACTTTGATGGATCACACATAGCATGGGTTAGGGGCAGGAATTTTGTTCATTACTCTACAAGGGGATTGCATACCCAAATATTTCATATTGGTATTTCCTTGTACCAACAACATAGCAGAGTATGAATCACTTATCATTAGATTAAGGACTATAATTCAATTCAAAATCCAAGAGCTTCAAGTATAGGGATATTCACAACTGATAGTGAAACAATTCAATGATGAATATCAAACAAAATATGATAAGATCACACCATACAAGAAGATGGTGGACAACTGCAAAGAATACTTCATTGATATAAATTTTAAGCAGATACCAAGGATTAACAATAAGATAGTTGATGAAATGGATACTATTAGATCATTATTGGATATACCAAAGAACAACTCAAGATATAAATTCCTTGTGGAGCAACTTCTCATACCAGCGTTCGAGGTTCAAGAAATAGAATTCGTGTGTGAGATTGTTGTTCTAGGTTCACCCTGGTACCATGACATATTTACCTACCTACACAGAGGTATATTCCCCACCAATATCACCCCTAGATTACGAAAAAACCTTTATCAAAAGAGCCTCATGATTTTTCATTATTGGTGATACCCTATACCGGAAAATTTCTGATCTAACATGTTACTCAGATGTTTCAACCAAGGGGAAGCTTAGGTCGCTTTAAAATAAATATAGTCCAAGGTATATGCGAGTCACATTCGAGTGGCATAACCTTGGCCAAAAATTTATTGAGGACAGGATATTATTGTCCCACCATGCAGCAGGAGTCAAATCAATTTCTACCAAAAATTTTACAATGTCAACAACATGGAGATCTCATTCATGCTCCAGCGCAAGAGCTCCAACCAATGGTAACTCCATGGCCATTTTCTCAATGGGGGCTTGATCTCATAGGTTAAATTACACCCACTTCTTGGACAATGGACACAAGTTCATTATTACTACCACTGAGTATTTTACGAAGTGGATATAAGCCATTCCTATGATGTATATCACTGGGAAACAAATCTCAAATTTCATCCTTAACTACCTTATCTATTGTTATGGTGTTCCACAAGCCAT
Organism: Sequoia sempervirens; assembly: GCA_007258455.2. Taxonomy (NCBI): domain Eukaryota; kingdom Viridiplantae; phylum Streptophyta; class Pinopsida; order Cupressales; family Cupressaceae; genus Sequoia; species Sequoia sempervirens. The sequence continues at coordinate 9,878 of VDFB02258655.1, read as the reverse complement.
TATCATAGAGAATGGAATTCCTTTCAAGAACCAGAATGTATGAGATCTTTGCAATAATTTCGGCATCCAACATCGTTTCTCAACCCCCTATTATCCCAAAGGAAACGGCCAAGTTGAAGCCTCAAATAAAACAATCATTAAGATCATCCTTAAAATGACGGTTAATGATGTTGGTTGGGATTGGCATCTACAATTAAATCTCACTCTCTAGGCATATCAAAGTAGCATCAAAACACCAACTGGTGTCACACCTTATTCCCTAGTCTATGGTAACAAAGTCGTTTTACCTATTAAGATTGAGCTCCCCTCATTGAGAGTATCTCTATAGAACCTGATCACCAAGGAAGAATACAAAGTAGCAAGACTAAATGAATTGGAAATACTAGAGGAACGGCGTCTAGAAGCACTCAATCATCTTCAAGTATATCAGAACATACTCAAGAGGAGTTATAATAGAAAGATCAAGGATCAAAACTTCCAAGTGGGAGATCTTGTACTAAAATAAAATCAGAGGAACATGCTAGATGAAAATAGCAAGGGGAAGTTTGAACCAAATTGGTTGGGACCCTTCATCATCACAGCCCGCTATGGATCAGGATCTTATCAACTCACAATGTCAGAAGGAGATCCATTGTAGGAACCCATGAACAATATGCATATCAAGAGGTTTTATGCCTAGCCTAGGAGGGCCAATATTACAAAAAAATAAAAAAATCAAGAAAATCCAAAAAAAAAAGAAAAAGGATTAAAAATAGTAAAGAGAAAAATCATCCTCTAGTGAAAACCACTTAGTGGCACTTTGGGAAAGTACCTTGGTGAAAACCTAGTAAACAGGTGGCTTACGTAAATAAAATCCATCTCCCATCTATTAAGTACTCTTATCACTCCATCCACTTCATAATAAAGTTGGCATCCATTTTTCATCCATCTATTTTCATCCCTACCATGGCTTAGTATTCAGGAAAATATTTATTCACCCTATTGAGTGGTACCCTCGGGTCATCCTATCTGATTCATATCAAAGTTCCATAACACTCGGCTGGTGGCATCTTCTTATACTTGGTTACTGGATTGGATTCTTGCATTACCTAAGTCTTGCAAATATCATTCTCAAAAAATCAAAAAAAATCAAAAAAACATCAAAATACCAAAACATTGGCAAAATCATCAAAATCCCTAAAAATCAAAACAGTTGTAAAGTTTAAAATCCCACAAACATTCAAACATTTGTATAGTTCAAAATTTCAAAAACATCAAAACATTTATAAAGTTTTGTAAGGAAAGCTTAGGTGCGGAACAAAATTTCCTAATGTCAAAACCTCAGGGAAGAATGCAGAGGTGACTTTAAATTTTTCAATTACAGTCCAATAAGATGCACATGAAAAGAATAACAGAAAGGAGAAATAAAGACATACACAATTGGACACTAGATTTACGTGGGAAAACCCTTACGGGAGAAAAACCCACCACACCAAGAAAAGCCTCTTTGTATTACAGTAAGGAAAATTACATACAAAGATCAGACTTAACTTTCTGATGTTAATTTACAGCAGCAACATTCACTGATCAATCTTGTACAGAACATTAATCTCACAATGCTCTCAGATGCATACAATGAACCCACTTAGATCAATCCGTGTTCAGCAAAAGCGAACTACTCTACCATCAAACTTTTACCATTATCGACCATTACAGAGCATAGTCATTTTTCTCATAATCTATTCATCTTCCATGAAAGAAACAGTCACAACAGTCCAACTACCAATGGTTCTCCTTCTGCTTCACTCATTGGTTCAAAACAGACCACGTAGGATAGAAGTGTTCATCAAAACATTAAACTGAATCGCATGTCGGTGGGACACTAGATCATACTCTCCTCGATGCCAAAATGCCGATCACATAGCTATTAGCAAGACCAAAGGTATCGGCAACACCTAAGAAGTCAGATCAATAACAAATCAAGTCTCTCATTATCAATGTCCATCGACAAGAGTCGGAGATTTCATCAACAGTTAATGTCACTCTGATATGTCCATCGACAGAGACCAGTACCATCGGTCAGACCCACTCTCCGGCGAACATCTCCCGATGTCCACTACAGAACCATCAGGAAGACCATCGCTATCGCTAAGACTTCACACCGATGTTCAACTCAAGTAGCTCTATCGTACAAGACCAAAAGTATTCGGTGAGACATCATGCGAACACAAATCCATCAACAGATATCCTCTATCGGCGGAGTTCTGTGATCATAGAATGGTCGTGAGAAAGCAGCTATAAGCCAAGATCATACCGAATGCACTAGGTGAGAGAGAAGAATCCATCGGCAAGAGTTCTCACCGAAGGTATACCTGTCGACGAGACCTCCACTGTTGCTTAGACTCTTATCAAGCCTTCATGTCACCCCGATGGAATTCGTGTGTAAAACCATTAGCGATACATACTCTATCAGAATGAGTCACTCTGAAGGTTCATGCCTCTCCCCGATGCCACTCGTCACCAAGAGTCTCCCCGATAATCACCAGGAATCAACCCATTGGCAAGAGGTCTTCTCGAACGGAAAGAGATACAAGAATCACAGCGATAGACATGTCTTGTCGATGACTCCCGTCAGCAAAACAGAACCAAAGTCTCAGGGACTTTAATCTTTTGAACACAGTTGCTGGTCGGTAAGACATTCTGAGGGTCTCACCGTTTTTTCTCTTTCAGGAGTTTCATGTCAGTAAACTTGAGGCACATTTTCCAACAAGTTTAAAATCCCAAAAATATCCAAATCATTTTGAAATCCAAAAACATTCATAACACTCAAAAATCTCAAAACATCTAGATCACATCAAAACCCCTAAACAGGTCTAAAACATCAAAAATTCAAAAACACTTGTCGAACTACATTGTCTCTATGCTTACATAGGCAAGGCCATCATTGATGACCCCCTGAGGCATTAGGTTAGTCCTTTACAATTCCATCATAATAAATTGGCAATCCATAATATGTTCATATCTCATCAATAAATGATCACTTGTCAAGGAGTCAGTCGAACTACATTGTCTATGTGCTTACGTAGGCAAGACCATCATCGATGATCCCCCAAGGCATTAGGTCAATCCCTCTTAGGTATTGTTCTTGGTCTACCCCTTGGAAAATACAAAAAAAATGAAAATTTTGAAAAATCTAAATAGTTGTAATCTAGAAAACCACAAAACATTTGGAAAACATTCAAAAACCAAAAATAGCCTCAAATAACTCAAAAAATTTAAATATGCAAATAATCATATATTAAAACAGCCTCAAAACATTTCAAAATGTCAAAAACTCAAATATTCCAAAAAATCTCAAAACCACCCATCTCATTTTGCTTTCATCCGTAATAATCTTTCATTCCTAAAAAATTGATCGTCATTCTCACCCTTTGGCAAAGCAAGCAGAAACAAGTGTAACATTTTAAAAAGTAAACTTTAAAGAAGACAAATCATGAGGTTAAGGTTAATATTCCAACACGTTAATTAAGTTTGTATCAACAGCCTAATCAAGTTTAACGTAAAATAATTATCCAATGCATGTCCTAGGATATATCGTTCTAACAATGGGCATCATTTCGGATATCACCTAAGAACATCAAAATCTTTGTGGTAATAGATATGAATTATAACATTGATTGTTTATTCATTTTGATCTTTTCCTATGATTTATCTTATTGGTCAATTTTGATGATCTCTTGATGATGTCTATCAAAATGATTTAGAGAGAAAGGAATAGGTCATTGGTCATTGCTTTTGTTTGTTGTACTTGTTTGATATTGTTGTAGTAAAACTTGGGTGAATACTTATCTTGCATGTTTTGGGATAGTCTCAAGTAAAAAAATGGCTAGGACATATCTGGTTCTTCATACCTTTTTTGTATTAGTCACATTACTTCAATGTCTCATTCTTTCACACGATCGAACAAGGTTTTCATATCTTAAGTATGGACAAGGATACTCCTAGATCTATTTGCAAAGTTAAAGTCCATTGCATTAGATACAACATCACCCTGGTTCTTCATACCATGGTGCATCGTATCTATTTTCTATATCAAAAATAAGGATTGTTATGATGAATTAAACAAAGCCCTAGAAGCAAAGCAATATTATCTCTCTCGTCAAGTGTATATCTAATAAGATCTCATAATAATCATAGGTTTGTTGGAATTATGAATCAATCTTAATAATGAAAATCTAATTAGTGAACATCTCATTCTTCTATCTTCAATTCATTTTTCTATTTGATTCTTACTAACATCCAAGTATCATGGCATAAAAAATAACTACATCCATCCTACATCCATAAATCATCAACATGCATATCATAACATACATCCTGCATACACTTAACATGTCACATCAAAAAAATACAAAAAAATAAATGCATCCATATCATCCATAACATGTGCATTACATTCATGAATCATGTATACATTTATATCATCATATCATAAGCATTATAAGAACATCACATTTGCATGCATAAGCATACATCCTCCATAATACATCCACATAGAATTATAAGGCATACGTCACATGAAATAATAAGCATAAAGGAAATATTACATCATATAACTATCACATCAAAGGATCATCTCATATATATCAAAATCAATGTCATGATACAAGTCAAAGTATGTTCAATATTTCTCATAATATATACATGAGGCGACAAAGATCTAATGAATGAATATATACATAAGTCTATATCATCAAAAGCTAAATATAAGATGTCTATACAATGTTAACCCCTGCTAGCCCGGTCCTCATGGTCTATCATGCTCACCTGAAGGTCCTGCTCTTCCCAACTGCCTATGAGATTGACCTGCAGATGTGCCTAGTGATCTTCTCAACCCCATAGCACTCCACTAAGAGTATGGGGGTTGCCTCCTATGAGCTTGGACTATCTGCATATATATAATCTTATAATAGGAGGCCTCATCATATACCTCCCTTAGATCCTATTAATATCTTGCAAGAGAGTTGTATCTCCCTAGGCCTCCAACTATTGTCTCCTAGCTATCTCTTGAGCTAGCTACGGCTCTACCTATTGTTGTCATGTGATCTATGTGTCTAGCTACCCTCGAAGCTGATCCCACTCCTTGTGTGCTTGGTCTCTCTTGTGTGAGAGTTTGGATCGTTTGGTCTCTTTGATTTGGTCCCTAACCCCCCATTGGCTAATCCACCTGTTGATCATGTTGTTGATCGTGAACTTGGTTGTGTAGTGGAGGTGGTCCCTCCTTATTTTTGTGTTGATCCTGATCCCCCACCTATTGTACCTTCTTATCCGGGTGTTGGTCATGCACCTACGTCAATCTCTACCTCCTTAATGTGCTCCCCTCACCCCTCTGCCTCCAGGGCATAGCTACTGGATCAATAAACCTAAACAACCTCCTAGCAATAAACCAAGTATTGTACTCTCCTATTATATCAAAATTTGTAAGCCCTCCAGCATAGTCCCATGGACAAGGGGAAAGCTGACATAAATCAACCAAAGTTGCATCTCTATCTGGCATTTGGCCTCAGAAGCTCTACTCTCTATGTGTCTAAGTGAAAGCAGCTATATACTCTAGAGGGAGCACTATTTGGATCTCCCCAAAATATCTCATACATCGGTCAAGTATCTCTCAAGTTTAGTGTTGGACCATCTGATTTGGCGATAGTAAAAGAGTTGCTCATTTTTATTATCCCATGGATTGCATCCTAGCCATGGCCTCTAAGTAAACTTGACCATGTCATCAAACACTCGTCGCCAGTATGGTAACTCAACCATGTGGTGGTGAGTCATGAGTCCCTCATATCCACATACAAACGTCTCCTCATCTCGATGGTGAAGAGCACAAACAGGATGTAGAACTATGATATGCTCTCATGCCCATATATGTAACATGGTGCATCCACCTGAAAGTGCAATGCCTCCTCTATAAATAACCTGGTGCATATCCCAGTACAAGTGCACAAGAATACATGGACCCCAGGAAAAATGGGTTGCATCCTCCAACATGCTCTCTAATACAACACCCCATCCAACACTAAAGTGTTGGGAACAATGGTCAGGAACCAATGTGTCTATAATAAGGCTAGCTAGAACAAGTGTAATGTTGGAAGTAGTGTCAATGAGGGGTCTCAACTCCACCTGACCCTCTACTAAGGGAACCGACAGTACTCCTAAAACATGAAGCAAGGCTTGTCCACCATGAACAATGTCGCACACCACATGCTCACCGTAAATCAAAACTCAGAGAATACACCACATGTCCTATAGGGTAATGGTGGCCTTGCTAGTTGGGAAATGAAATGACGATGTCTCTAAATACCATTACTCCACAATGGTAGTCATCAATGCATAGTGTGTTCAAATCTTAGGCATGTGCAGAATGTGCCACAAACCCAAGGCATGAAAATAAATAGTCTCCTCAAGACCGAAACCTGCTCTTTGATCTAACAACACTGATCTACACTCTTGGGATGAGAAGGGTAGTAAAGTGACCTGCAGGCACAACGCGCATAAAGTCAAGTTGGTAAAATTGAAGTAAGAAAATCTAAGTCGAAAGCCTAAAAGTACAAATGAGTTTAATTCCACCAACACATCTTTAGCCACATTGAGATTACATCTATATATATCCATAACATAGACACATTTGAACCATGAGAAATAAGGGTGAATTTTTTAACACAACATGGTAGGCAAAGTCAAGCACCCTTAGGAATAAATTTTATTTCTATTTTCTATTTATTTTTCTAGTTTACTTTTGCAAATGTTAGCAATTTAGAGTCGCATCCATCATATATCACCCAATATATAAACCATTTAGCTTCAGTTGTCATTGTAGCTCCCAAATAGTGTGTGAAACATGAAGGTATGAATCAAATGTGATATTTTGTAGTCTATTTTTTATATTTTTTTGGTATTTGCAAGATGATAAAAATGAGAAACATATAATATTTGAAATAGGAAATATTTTTCTAATTTACAAATTACAAGCATAGGCTACCTTATCAAATTGAAGCCTTAATTCAAGGCTCACCTAGTGTGGCTAGTGTGCAATATCAATCTCCTTCAAACAAGCTATGTATATCGATATCAATAGAAAATGGGGCAACAATAGAAATTTTAAATTGTTGAATCATGATAGAGTGTGAAAATCCTATATAATATAAGTATCTCTTTTATTGTAAGCATCAAGGTATTTTAGGGTATATTGATAGCAATGGTAACAACAAAATTTAAGTTATTAGATGTGAGCATACAACTAAGTCTAACTATGTTCGTTGTGGTGAAATTTAACTTGCCTTACCATGGATATACCAGTGACTACATGGAACATAATTATGTTATAAAAGATATCAATAATCCAAGGTAAACAAAACAAAAGACTAATAGAACTCACATATCACATCAAAGCCAAACCCTTTAGGTATAATTAGATACAATTGAAGCTTTATCTACAAAAATTAAATTGACTTATCATTTTGTCTAATATATTCTAAAGTTTCAATATTTTAATTCAAACTTAATTTCAAATAGCCTTCAATTTTATGATTGTTTAAAGGTGTGGACATTGAAAAATGTCTCGAGCCTGCAAGCAACATTTTATCATTAATTTTCCTTCTTCCATGCATAATTAAATCATTTTAATTATTTAATTATTTCCTAATGTCATTTTCTTCTATTAATTAAATAATTCTTAATTATTTAATTAATTCGTTTTATCCTTATTTCTCTTTTGATTAATTTAAATAAATATCAATTTTATTTAAATTACCCCACTAATTATCTTTTCTATCCTTAATTAAATAATTTTAATTATTTATTTTCATTTTCCTCTATAATTAAATAATTATTTAATTATTCAAATTTAGTCTTTTCTCTCCATAATTAAATAAATTCTTATTTATTTAATTATTTATCACTTTCTTTTCTCCATAATTAAATTTATTTATTTATTTTTTAGAAAAAGTGGCAAGCCACTAAACTTTTATTGCAAGAAATAAGGAAAATACATATCGATGCTCCTCAAGAGAAAGTATACAAATTTTGCAATCTGAATATCACATTAGAAAAATTCCAAAGCATAAAAGAAGATTCTACAAAACCCAGCTCACTAAACAAATCAGTGCAACACTTTGCAGGTAGACACACATTATTTTCCAAGATACACAATACAAAAGTCACCAAAAATTGGATGATGTTTCCAAATGCCAAGTACCCAAAGCAGTGCAATTATACCATAAGCAAAATATGTTAAATTGAGTGTAGTTTACTGCAAGAAATAACATTCCACATAACGAAATAGAAATACCACGAGCCAGAAAGGAAGAATACATCCTCATGTAGAGATTGTAACTGTGAACAAGAGCCAGAAAATTTGAAGAACCGACAAGGTTTGAAGAAAGGCGCCAAAGCATCTAGAAGCAAGAAAATGGTTCAAGATGAAACCCTTCGAGAAGCTCCAAAGAACCCTATGAAACACAAAATCTTTGTGGAATCCAAAATAAAACGTCAATAGCATATAATTTTTTCCAAAAATATAGTTGAAAAGAGCCCATGTTTCAAATGAAAAAACTAGAAGAAGAACAAATAGAGCTTTTCAAGTGCAGCTTTCAGCAAAGGAAGTAATATCAACAAGAGGTGGGAAAAAAGGGACATCATGAGGTTGGACCAGTACATTTCGAATAAGGAATTTGATGGCATCAAACAAATTTTTCAATCTATCACAAATTGAATTCCCTAGGTGGCATCTCAACCTGCTAAGTCTGCAATTAAATTCACTTGGGCAATCATCAATTAGCCTGTGTGCCATCAAACAGGGCAACCTTGTGAGACGCTTATCTGCAAGCAGGTGTTGACGACAAAGAATACCACCAATCTCATTGGTGCCATGGAGAATTCCATATCCTTCTAGAGCTAGCTGAAGGGTTGAGAGATGGAAAATATGAGGCAAGAGGTATGTTCCTGCCAAGAACTTGACCATCTCCACACACCATAAAACATCCATCAGGTTTGAGAAAAATCTTGAAGCAACCTCATGCAACAGCACCATGGCATGGAAATCCAACGAATCCCACCCCAGAACAATGAAGATGGTGTCAGCAACTTGGTTGCATTCAATCCCAAATGTTCTATGCAGCTTTTTAATTGTGAAGGGGGAGTTATCCCTAATTTTGTGCATTCTGGTAAAGACGAGAACTCTGAAAGAGCTTTCCATATTCACAGCACATCAAAAGGAAATTCTCTGCATGAAATATCAACCCATAAAATGAAATGCATAAAACTAAATAAACCCATAATAATTCTAGGAGCAAGCGCTCGTCTATGAAGTTAATATCCTGATAAACCATTGCACCGAATGGAGGTGTCAATACATGTAACCATTAATGCAGAGCTGAAGGAAGTACCAATTTCCAAATGGAGCATAGCCAAGTTTCAACATGATGAAGATTAAATAGAGAAGGTCTTGTTGATCAGACCGAATAGAAGGATCACTATTTTTAGCAACAATTACATTCCAAAAGCATGCCAATCAACCACAGACAGGAATAAAAGAGAGAAATGCAAAATCATTTGTGCCCCTAGAGGAGGCTTTAGTGATTAAGTATTGTAAATGTAGACATCAAAAATTGTCCTCTTCACGATTGCTACCACAACATTGCATCATTTGAACACCTTGTATCATGTTTTTTCCCTAGGTACTTCATGTCATCCATCTAATTAGTTAAATAAATCTTATTTAGTTAAATAAATCTTATTTATTTGACTAATTTCATTATTCAACTTCTAGGCATAATTCATCAATTCCTCTAATGTTAATTAAATAATTTATATTATTTAATTGAATTAAAATCATTTTCATCCAT
>VDFB02258654.1:0-20199 GCA_007258455.2 Sequoia sempervirens | reverse complement strand
GATGCACAGGCAAGGAGATTCTATTTCAGCCTTTATTTGTGAGGAGAAGTTAATAACTAGCTGGGCCGTACATTTCTTTCATTCTTTCAGGGGGCTGCAAGCAATAATCAGGTTCTTCAAAAAAATATCATTCATTACTTCTTTTGTTACCGGGATAGCATTGTAGTTGTTCAATAATGATAATAAAATCTGCCATTGCTCTGGGAGTTATTTGATGCATTGTTATTTATTTATGAATTTATTTGTATTTATTTCTTTAAATCGCAATTACCTTATTGCTGCAAAAACCATCAAAAAATCATAAAATATCGAAAACAAACAAAACCCTTATATTTTTAGTCAGTGGTTGGGTTGAGAGACACCTGGTCTCTTACAGTGGTATCAGAGCACAGTTTTCCTGCCATCCTGTGCTTTTTCAGTGAACAGTGTGCTTTTTCGATGCTTTTTCATGGGAAATATATCATTTTTCTGATGAGGGTAAGAAGGCAGGCCGAGTTGAGGGATTGAACTGGTCCACCTATTCTGAAGGTGAGCGATGCTCGGGGGTTTGGGTATTCGGATCGGTTCCAATATGGTGAGAATGGTGTCACAACGATGGCGGTCCGGTGGTCCTGTGAGGACGCAGGGATTAGGAGAGCGCATAGAAGGTGATACTCGATGAGGAGTTTAGGCCGGGGAGATGATAATATGGACATGATGCTCACAATTGATGGGCACTATTAGGCGGTGTACTCCATCTCAGCCGCACTATATCCAGATCGGACAGTCGAGCAGGACTGCAAGAGTGGACCAGCCTTTGGCATCAGCACCATGGCAGCCATCACCGATCTATCATGAGCGTAGGCCTGGACAACCTACATTCATATCTAGAGAGACCCCACCTTCGACTTCAGAGGCAGAGCAGCAGGGGCATCATCAGGAGTTTCAGCCACACAATGGCATGTCAGTGGCGGATGTGACTAGATTTCATGGTGAGTATCTATCATTAGCACCTGAGATCAGGCAGGCGTTGTCTTTTCATGAGTTTATGGATGTGCATAAACCTAGAGGGGGAGGTAGATTTGACCGTAGAGCTCCTCAGAACCAGCAGCCACAGCCACAGGTGAACAGGGATTTATAGTATGCAATTAGCAAAATCACCTTGCCGTACTTTGACGGGTCTGATAAGAGTTTAGTGAGGTCTTGGGTCCAAAAGTTGGACAATTATCTATCACTGAGACCTATGCAGGAGGACGAGGCCATTAAGTTTGCTACTTTGCATCTTGATGGGTTGGCGCATGATTGGTGGCATCATGGCATGTACACATTGGGCCATCATGCAGTCACTACTTACCAGGAGTTCACCAGCAGGCTCATAGAGTGTTTCGACAAGAAGGATCCTAAACCCTACTGCAGAGAGCTAGCTTAGCTCAAACAGACAGGTAGTTTGGATGCTTATGTCGGTGAATTTCAGAGGGTTGCAGTCATGGTGATAGGCATTTCAGAACGGAGACTTGTTATTCTCTTCGTCGAGGGTTTGATGGAGCCTATGAGAGGTTGGGTCAAGGCATTTGATCCTCCTACTCTGCAGGAGGCCATGAGGAAGGCACGTAACATGGAGCTTGCAGCACCTCGCAGCAAGTTCAGTTCTGGCTCGACACCCTACACGAGGCCTAATAGGTCATTTGACAGGAATAAGCCATTTGACAGGAAGAGGGATCCACCTGATCCTAGGAGACAAAATGCACCACCATTTGACAGAGAAACACTAAATGATTTACGAAAGAAAAAATTATGTTTTTGGTGCAAGGCACCCTATGATGATAAACATGTATGCCCTCTTCGTCCCAAGGTGAAAAATAACCAAATGGAGTGGTTTTATGAGGGGGAAGAGCATTCTGATCTGTCAGACCAGCAAGCTGATTCTGAGCATTCTGATGATGAGAGGTCTGAAAATGATGGTGAAAACAAAGGAGGAAGGAAGCTACAGGAGGCACATTTGACTAGTCTTCAGAGAGATGGATCATTTAGACTTCGTGGGCTCCTAGCAGGTCAGAAGATAATCACTCTACTCGACACTGGTGCTACTCATAATTTCATAGATGCACGATTGGTAGAGAGACGAGGTATACAGACAGAGGAGTTTGAGGGTATTCGAGTCAAGGTGGCTGATGGGTACACACTCAAATGTGATAGAAAAATAACTGATCTTCTAATGCGGTTGAACAACTATGAGTTCAAGACTGAATTCTATGTTGTAAATATGGGAGATACTGAGGTGGTGTTAGGGATGGCATGGCTTCACGATTTGGGTGAGTTCACACTCAATCTACGGGATATGGAGATGAAATTCAAGGTAAATGGGAAACCTCATGTCATCAAGGCCATCAAAGATAGCAATCTGAGGATGGTATCGTACAGGCAGATGGAGAGACTCATTCGTCATGATATGGTTGATTGGGCTGCAGAGTGTATGATACTGCCAGTACAGCAGGAGCAACAGAAGGGTGAGTACCATCCAAATATTCAGATTCTGAGGACTAAACACTCTAAAGTGTTTAGCGACATTCCACCTGGCAGACCTCCAGACAGAGGCACTGAGCACATTATCGAGTTGGAGGAGGGCGCAAAGCCCATTATGATTACACCCTACAGACATCTGAAACGGCTCAAGGATGAGATAGAGAAGACCATCAATGAGTTATTGGCTATGGGGCATATTATACCTAGCAAGTCACCTTTTTCTTCATCGGTTGTGTTGGTGAAGAAGAAGGATGGATCACTTCGGATGTGCATAGATTACCGCCAGCTCAATAAGAGGACAATTAAGAACAGGTATCCAATACCCCGCATCGATGAGTTGATTGATGAGTTGCACGGTGCTATCTTCTTTACAAAGATTGACCTGAGATCCGGGTACCACTAGATTCAGATGAGGGAGCAGGACATTGAGAAAACCGCTTTCAGGTGCCATTGCGGTCACTTCGAGTTCTTGGTTATGCCTTTCGGTCTAACCAATGCACCTGCCACCTTTCAGGCTACCATGAACAGGGTCTTCAGTTCTCAGCTGTGGAGATTTGTATTGGTCTTCTTCGATGATGACATCACGGTATCACCCGGTAGGTCATGGAGGAGCATTATCACTGGATCACAGGTTTTAAGGTGTATCTTAATTTTAGAGTCCTTTTTATGCCGGGAATCCAAGTGTGAGGCTAGGCATGGCGAATTGTTGTATCTTAAGGCACATCATGGAGTGCTAAGAGGAGATTGAAATGGACCTTGAGAAGGTCCGAGCTATAGTTGAGTGGCCAGTACCTGAGAACCTTACGCAGCTCAGAGGATTCATTGGGTTGTATGCTTTTTATAGGAGATTTGTTAGTGGGTTCTCACGTCACGCCGCACCCCTTACCAGTTTGACAAAGAAGAGGCTTTTACTTGGTCACCGCGAACCGGGGAGTGCTTTGACAGGTTTAAGGTGATCATGACTTCGTGTCCAATGCTAGCATTACTTGACTTTACAAAGTCATTTGATTTGTTTTGTGATGCTTCAGGAGAGGGCATTGGTGCTGTCTTGATGCAGGAGAGACACCCTATTGCTTTTGAGAGTAGAAAGCTTAGGGGTCCTGAGAGTTTTTACAACATTTATGACAAGGAAATGTTAGCCATTATGCATGCTTTGGCTAAGTTTAGGCAATACTTGGTAGGCAGCAAGTTTAGTGTGCGTACAGACCACAATAGCCTGAAACATTTCCTTGGACAGCGAGACCTAAATGAGAGGTAGCAAAAATGGGTCAGCAAACTGCAGTCGTATGATTTTGACATCACCTTCATTAAGGGGAAGCAGAATGTTGTAGCTGACGCCTTGTCTCGTAGACCTCAGTTGAATGCCATGGCACAGATCTCAGAGGATTGGAGGCATCGGATTACTGCGAATGCAGCTAAGAACCCATGGGCTTCTAGCATTGTTGATGGGAGACGGCGGATGCTTGGTACGGTCATTAATGACTTGATCATTTACAAAGGAAGTTACCGATTCCTGATTTAGAGTTGAGGAATACAGTTCTGAGAGCTTTTCATGACCTTCCTATGGCGGGCCATCCCGGGTACTTCAAAACATATAAGCTGGTTCGGGAACGATTTACTTGGAAAGGGCTAAAAACTAATGTTCTTCAGTATGTTCGAGAGTGTTCTGTTTGCCAGCAGAACAAGCAGGAACACACATATCCTGCTGGATTACTCCAGCCACTTCCAATACCTGACAGGAAGTGGGAGTGTTTATTGATGGACTTTATCACGGGTTTGCCGCAAACCCAAGGTAAAGATTGCATTTACGTAGTGGTTGATTGGTTGACTAAATATGTGCACTTCTTTCCAATCACTACTACATTCACGGCATCACAGACTGCAAAGCTCTTCTTCAGAGAGGTATTCCGGTTACATGGGTTGCCTCGGACGATAGTCAGCGATAGAGACAGTCGGTTCATGAGCAACTTTTGGCAGGAGTTGTTCAGGCTCTGTGGGACCGAACTGACACCGAGTACCAGCTACCATCCACAAACAGATGGACAGACAGAAATTGTCAATAAGTGGGTGGAAGGTTATCTGTGCAATTACATAGCTGGACAACAGAGAGCTTGGGTGAGGTGGATATACCTCTGTGAGTATTGTTATAACTCTACTCACCACATGACTATCTGATTGGCTACCCTTCATGGCATTGTTGGTGTAGAGCCCAACCTTTTGATTTGATATTGGTGATAGCGAGTGCCTGTAGATGCGGGGGATATGATGTAAGAGTCGTGAGACATTTTGAGGAGTCTCGAGAGACAATGCTGCTTGAACCTGAGAATCGAGAAGCGATATCTTGTCGAGGAAAAGAGAGGGTTGGCGTTCTTAGCACTACTTGATGGGTGACATGAATTGTATCTCATGTTCTGACCATATCGATAGTCTACTCTGCGGAAGTGATCTGCGAAGTTGAAACCTACGTTACTATGGTCCATTTCGTGTTATCGAACCCGAGTGGGTAGAGGTTCTTATGAGTTGGACTTACGGTGGATAGAGTTCATAATGTATTTAGGCGTAACAACTAACACCTCACGGAGTAAAAGTTACTCTGAGCGACTGCTTACCTCCTTGGCGGTGCTCTTCCAAATTGGGAGGAGCTCCCTCGTTGTGCTTTACAAAAATACCTGCAAAGGGAAATAAACTAAACTAATTCCTGTCTTTTTGTTTCAGCTGTAGAGGTACAAGGCTTTCTTGAAAACTAATACGTTGCAGCTGAGTTTTCTCTGGTTTCGCAGATTCACTAACTACAACTAAACTTAATAACTTAAATTCTATCCAGTTCCCTCAAGAAAACAGAGCATGAGAAAACGGAGCAAGGTTATGACTATCAGACAATAAACGTGTTTAGATTCTCTACTTGAAGGCAAGGTGACGCAACTATCATCTCAATCTGAACAAGTTTATTGGCACAAAACAGATTTAAGAATTTACCATGATAATCTTATGAAACCCTATGTGGCATAACACTTGATTATAATAGTAAAGACTCGCAAAACAGATTTATCATCACAATCTTATGAAACCCTATGTGGCATAACACTCGATTAAAATGATAAAAGATTCACAAAACAGATTTATCTAAACTAAGGGAAGTATTTACCATGACAACCTTATGGAACCCTATGTGGCATAACACTTGAT
This sequence comes from Sequoia sempervirens, assembly GCA_007258455.2. Lineage (NCBI taxonomy): Eukaryota > Viridiplantae > Streptophyta > Pinopsida > Cupressales > Cupressaceae > Sequoia > Sequoia sempervirens. Next base: position 14,511 of record VDFB02258654.1, on the reverse strand, counting down.
CATAACAGTAAAGACTTCTCAAAACAGATTTATCATCACAATCTCACGAAACCCTATGTGGCATAACGCTTGATCAATAATGATAAAAGATTCACAAGACAGATTTATCTAAACTATGGAAAGAATCCACTATCACAATTGCATGAAACCCTATGTGGCATAACAATTAACTGTAATAGCAAAGACGCATGAACAACTACCAAAAGAGCAATATTGAGGGCAAGGTAGGCGCAGCATATATTTCTCTCTCAAGCAAAAGTTAATTACAAATGAGCCACAGCTCTTATTTATATACATCAAGGTGTAGGGAACCCTAAAATCACCTTGTGTCATCTACAGTTCTCGCAATGCATGCAAGCTATGCGCCAAACCCTAATGAAGTAAACTATACAGTTAACTGGAAAGCTACCATCAGTTAACTGGTACAAATAACCTAAATGGACCATGTGCAAGCATGCACGTCCTTATTTAAAGCAAAGTTAACTGGACACTACCTTCAGTTAACTGGAAACCCTAACCCTAAATCTGTGTTGATAATTCCAAGGATGAGATAAGCATGTGTTAAGTCAGCAAGTGAACTGAAGACTGGAAGTCAAGTTAACTGCTGCTTAGGACTCAACCCTTGAAATTAACTGCACGTTCAAACTGGCAGATCACTCCATGTCAACTCGGTCTAACACTTCGACCAAGAACTCATCGATCTCTCTGTCATCTGGTACTTTGACGCTGTTCAAAACAACAGTCTGTTTCTTTAGTTCTCTGCCACTTTCTGTGATTGTGTGCATGCCATCTTTACACTCCTCAGTCGCCTTTCTGAAACTGGCTGCAATTACTGAAATATTCTCTAACCTAGGCGCCATACGTTCACCTTCAAGGCTGTCACGAATCAGCTTCTCGAACTCTGCTTGAACTTTATCCAACTCAACATACGTGCCATCTTCCAGAAGATAATGACACAGAATCTAAACAACGAAGCCACTGACCAGTGCAAGTACTCCAATCACATCATCCTTGAGTGAAAACAATTTGGAAGAGATCTTCTCACATATTTCTGTTCTGAGAAGGTGCTGCTCTCTCCAAATAAAAACTTTGTCTTGGTCCTCAACAATCTCCAAGGCATCATATGCAACTGATAACTGAGATACCAGAACACGATCCTTTGCCAAGTTCTCTGCAACTGCAATCTCAAGCGACTGAACACCCTGACGGAGTTTATGCGCATCACTTCTCAACTGATACAGATCTGCAAGAAGAGTTTTACCAGCAGCAACTAAATTATCAATCCAGTTGTCTAAAAGTCTGCCATGACTAACCAACTGATCCAATTTTTGTTGTTCTGCAGGTGTATGCTGAGGAAGAACAGGTGCTCTACTCGAATTCCCATGAACAAGATCAGAAATGTATCGACGAAGTTGACCAATTTCAGCTTTAAGTAATGCCTTATCTTCTCCATCTTTGGTGATACGCTCTTCAAGATTATTGGTAACAATCTTAAGAAGAGATACATCTGTCTCTCGTGTAGTCCTGCCAAGATTAGCCTTAGTGAATGTAAAGTCACCAACTTCGACTTCATCTAAGCTTTTACCCTCTGGAGGAATTGCAACTTCAATAACAATCTCGGATTCAGGAGTCTTCTCAATGTGCACCTGTTTCTTTATCTTCTTGTTTGACCTTCTCTGATAAGGTTCACCGAACTCAGATAAATCAAGGTTGTATGATGGTTCACGCCTCTGTCTCCCTAAAGACTTCTCGAGCCAACAAGACTGAACAATATTCTCAATTCGCAGAGAGACTGTCCCTGATGTATCAACCTGTGGTGGTTCAGGTGTCTCCGATCCAGCCTGAATTGGTGTCTCGGGCTCAGAATCTATGTCAATGGGCTGCACGTGAGGCGAACTAGGAGGTGAAACGTGAGGCTCAGCCTGAATGACTATCTCTACTGGAACCTCAGGAACATGTTCAATTTGTTTCTGCTTCCTTTTACCAGTAGCCCTTTTCCCCGTGTTTCCACTAAGTCTAACCCCTTCAGGAGGTATAATAATAGCCTTGACTCTAGGTCTTGCTCTAGAAGTAGAAGGCAACGAAGAGAAACCCTTTGGCGGCTCTGCTACAGGAACTGACTTCCGTGTCCGTTTGCTCTCCAAGAATAACTTGCTAGTCTTGATAACTGATCTGGAAACCTCTTCGATAGAAGTATTCTCCTTGGCATACCAATCAGGTGAGCGAAGTGGCTGCCGAGCAACTTGATCCTTAACATAAGAATTGAGAAGAACTTCTCCATCATCATCGGATAGACCATCAACATCTTTTGATAGGTAATCAGAGAGCTGACCAATAGTGAGTCTACAGTAGTGACGACGACGGACCTCGAATTCATCTTCACAATTTGCCCAGAAATCTTCAAGTGCTGGCGCATGTGCAATCCCTCGCTCTAACCGATTTGCATAATGTCCAAGCGGATCATAGGAACGCCTCTCAGTATAAGGCTTGAGTTTGAACCTTTCAATCTCAGTAGACATATGCCTGGCATCTGTTGCTGCATCACATGTGAAAATTCCCAATGAGAATGGAAAATTTGCCGCAGCCTTATGACGACTACGAAGAAAGAAGTGAACATGCTGCATTTGCCTGAGGAATTCCATAAAGACAATCTTGTCTGACGGATATCTTGGCAACATCAGAGGCTCTCCAACATAACCATAAACTCGGATGTATGTAAAAGTAGGAAACTGTATGAACCAATGTGCCCAAGTCTCCATTGCTGATTTGGCCTCAGCTGAAATACGAATGTGCATCTCATCATCAAGATCTCTCACGGTTCTCATGGAAAAGTGATCATTTACTACCCGGAAGTCCTGCTCAGACTGAGAAAACTCTAGCTGTGGATAATACTCGTGAATACGCTGAACACCGAGAGTACCATTGGTTTTAAGAAGTCTGTAGCTACCTTGAAATGCAACCAAGTAGACCAAATAGGATATCATATGAAACTCGTGATACTTGAGAAAGTTAGTAATTTGCTGATGTAAGCAATCACTAATCAGCATAGCCCAATCAAAACGCTCTGTACCATCAAGGATTCTGGTAATTAGGTAGAACATCCATGGACGGAAAGTATTAGCATCTGATTGACCGGTAACTCGATTGAGTAAGGTTATCAAAACAGCAACTTCCCCTTTAAATTCACCACGACCAACCTTCTTAGGCAAGTTAGTTTTCTGAATTGTCAACCATTTCTGAGCAACTTTTCTCTGTGAACGTTGATGATCAGCATCCCATATCTTCTCACAAGCTTCAAGAACAACAGTAAAGTTATCTGAACAAGGAGGAATAGCAGAACATTTCTCTATATCCTTCGGCTTGAGACTGCAAACCACTCTTCCATCAACCGATCTGATTTGTCGTGAAGACGAGTCATAATGCTTAATGCAAGCAAGTACAAACTCAAGATCGAAGATAGAAACAGGAATGGATGCCGCTGCCAGCAACCCAGAACGCTCAAGATTCTTCATCGAATTGCTGCTAACATTCTCCAAACTGCTCAGATTGACCACTGGATAAACATGATTCAGGTCTGTATCTGACGTTTTGATGAAATTATGTGTAAGGACTGATTTCACCTTGTAATCAATGAGATTGAACTGCATTTTGAAAATGATGACTTTTGACTGTAAAGTCAAATATACTTGAAGAACTTTCTGAAAAACTCTGGACAAGGCTAAAAATAGCTTCTGACAGAAGAAATTTTCGAAGGATGCGGAACATGGGTTTTGTACAAGCCCGGATTACGAACAAGAGCCGGATGGTGATTCTGAAAAGTATGATTCAAGCCCACATGCAAAGAGATTCACCGGAAAAGGAAACCGGAAGCGGAATGAAGAAGAGACTCACGAGGCGATTTTACCGAGAAAAATCTAAATTAAGGTCTTTATTTACCAAAGCGCTGAAATATGAGAACCCAGATGATCAGATTCTGAAAATGTGTTGAATTACTCTGGCATGCGAGAAAAGTACCTAAGGTGAGAAAATAGAAGAAATAAGACAGAAGATAGAAAGTTTTGCTTGTCTGCTTCTGAAAAATCTGCAAATCTCTTCTTCGAATCTTTATAAAACTTGCATGCAAAGTGGAAATAAAGTCTAGAATCGACTTCCTCCGAACAATCTGAACTCGTTGCTTCGAAGAATGCTGAAAACGGACACCTGAATCACCTTAAGCTTGCTGGTCGCTCAAAAAGAATAAGAGCTTCAGAGCAAAAGATGATGAAATAATGGACGCCATTCTTGAAATATATAGAATTTCATCATAGAAAATTCGCACTAAATAAAGCATGCTTAAAAATGGCGCTTGGCTTCTCATTGGTCCTTATTATAGTTAACTGAAACTCGAACAAGCTCAATAAGTGGTTATGCATTAGGGTTTGCCTTTCAAGTCTTCAGTTCAACTCAACCATGCGACTTTAGCTTCAGTTAACCATCTTATCAAGTTCGCCATCTTCAACCTTGCTTTGGATTCATCAAATTTAACCGAAGGCGTGCCCTTTTGAAAACTTTAGTTAACAATGTTGATTGCAAAGAGAAATTCGCCATCTTCATGCAATAAATATGCTAAAAATAGCTAGCCTTTTGGAACTTCAGTTAGCCTTCAAGAATGCGCCAACTTCATGTGCTTTAATCAAATATAATTTAAATATAGCAACCCTTTTAGAACTAAAGTTGCCATTCCCTTGAAAAGTGCGCCATCTTCACCAATTCATGCTTCACTTTTCAAACACTAAATATAGTGACCCTTTTGATGAGTGAAGTTAACAACTTCAAATTCGCCATACTTCACTAAAAATGCTTCATGCTTCACAAAATAATGCTTCATGCTTCAATTCGTCCCTTTTGAACTTCAGTTGACATTTGATGAAGCGCCATCTTCACTAAAACTTCACAATTGCAACCAAATTCGCCATGCATGTGAACTCCAGTTGACATTTACTGATAGTCTTCAGTTAAGTGGACATGCAATCAAGTTAACTTGACATGCAAGCTAGTTAACTGAACATGCAAACTAGTTAACTCGACATGCAAACTGAAAGATCACTCCACATGCCAATATATGGGCGAAGATAACCAACCGAAATCGTTCGATCTAGCGCGGTCGAACTCTCCCGATTAGTCCATTCAACTCACTTTTCGAAAATTCAACTTTGAACTCTCAAAAGCGAATTCGGACTTAAACTAAATTGTTAGAAAATTTAAGCTAAACTCTGTCGGGACCTCTTGTTCATCCCCTCGACCGGTTGGTGACCTCTCCGTTAGGTAGGTAGCGGAGTGCATTGCAAAGCTTGGTAAAAACTGATCAAAAGATATCTTGAGACTACACATCATAAAACTGACATCTGAAGGCTCAAAAATCCAAGCGCCTTTTCCAAAAGCTGCGCTTTTTCTCAGACTTAGTCAAATTTCAACTTCCGCATTTCGTACGAAGGGAAAAACAAATCCTTCATAACTTCTGATTTATCAACTTTCAGGATTGGATCTCAGGTTCACTGCGGAGCTGACTTCGTTCTGTACGACAGCTGCAAAGGCACATTTCCCCAGAAAACGTCATCTGAGGGGTGAAAAACAAGAGCGCCCCTTTCAAAAGTTGCTCTTTTCATTCCAGACTTAGCCATTTCTGGAAACGACAAAAATAATATAAAACCTTCCACTGCAAACTGACGAGACATCTTCTGATCTGACGGAGACAGGCAACGGAAAGCTGAACGTAACACGGACACATTAGGCATCTGAAATCATCAGAAAGAAGGCATTAAAGGCCTGAAAAGCTTGGGCGCCTTTCTCAAAATGTGCTCTTTTGCTTTTCTTCTGATATTTTGACTAAGATTTGACCCTATGTTTGACCCTCGATTCAGGGGCCGACTGACAACTTCGATTCCTGCCAGCCGGATGTGCGGCTTCGAGCGAATGTAGAGATAAACATCTTAGGTAGCATTTAGCCAAAATCTTCATTTAACCTCAAAAGATGAAGCAACTTCGAAAACAAGCTTTTTCTCGATCTTAACCAATTCTTGCTTCGCCTCGATTTACCTTTGTATGTATTCTCGTAACTCGAACAAAGCAGTCCAGTTTAGCGGACTTGATGAAGAAACTCCAGCTAGCGGCGTGATCTTAGAGCAGTCTGTTGAGGTGAATAAAACCTAAAAGCGGAGGATCTGGAGCCCCTAAAAGATAGAGCCTATTTTAGAATGTGCTCCCTTCTCAGAGATAGAAAATTTTGATGTTTTTCGTTCAGATTTTCATTTTCTTAAATCTCTTCAGTAACAGACTGACATAGTACTGACACCAACTCCATATTTGAAAACCCCAAAAACGACCATTTGACGACACTTTAACAAGAATAAGACTCAATTAAGCAAAATGCCTTAGTGAAGCAAAAATTTTGGTTTTGGGTACAACATAATATGTTCATGTCACGCCTGAAGAAGGCATTGGGTCAGCATGTGATCCCCTCTCCAGTACTGCCACCCCTTGATGATGAGGGGAAGTTGATATTAGTGCCTGAGGCCATCCTTGATGTTAGAGAGAGACATCTTCGGAGGCGGGTTATCAGAGAGTATTTGATCAAATGGAGACTTCTTGAAATCTTTTATTCTTTTCCAAACTGTAACTCCCCAGACTTCTTGAATTCTCATTCTTTTCCCTTTCCACTTTATATTTTAATTCTTTTGAGAATTCTCTTCAAAAGTAACTTTAATTTATATTTTAACTTTTTAAAGCATAAGTTATTTTTGCACCAATAATTAATTTAAGTTGTCTTTATATTTTGACCTTTTTTTGACAACATTAAATTAATTATTTAATTATATGCTGACTCAAAATTGGGGACATTACATGGAAGCTTGCCAATATCCTCTAATATGAGGTCAAGGCTGTTACACCTTGATTGTATAGCTAATAAGATATTAGTACTGTGTTGTACCCAAACCAAATTTTTTGCTTCACTAAGGCATTTTGCTAAAAATAGTCTTAAGTTTGTTAAAGTGATGTCAGACGGTCATTTTTGGGCTTTTTGAATATGAAGCTTATGTCAGTTTGATATCAGTCTAATACTGGAGAGTTCTGAGAAAATCCAAAATTTGAAGGAAAATCATCAAATTTTTCTAACTCTGGAGCAAAGAGCATTTTTTTGTAAAAGGCTCCCTATCTTTTAGGGGCTCAGATCCTGTTTTTAGGGTTTGTCACCTCCAGCAGACATTTGTCCGGGATCTCGCCAGCTTCGCAATGAGCTATCAAGCCTGTCAAACGAACCTGTTTTGCTCAAGTTATGTGAGATACAACAGAAAACGAGAGGAACGACAAAATTGGCTAACACTGGAGAAAAGAGCAGCTTTTGAAAAAGGCGCCCATCTTTTTGAGGTGTCAAATGAAGGTTTTTGACTAAATGCGACCCGAGATGTTTGTCTCACATTTGTTCAGGCTTCGCAATGCATCCGTCAGTGGGTGAATCTGAGTTGCAGAAATGCCTGAGCCAGGGGTCAAACATGGTGTCAAATCTTGGTCAAAATATCAAGGAATAAGCAAAAGAGCACTTTTTCAGAAAGGCGCCTGCAGGAGCTTTTCAAGCCTTTAATGTCCTCTATTTGGTGATCTCAGATATTCAGTTTGTTCGTGTTACATCTAGCTATCCGTTGCCTGTCTCCGTCAGATCAGAAGATAACCTAGCTGCCCGCAGTCAGAGTTTCAATGATATTTTGGTCAATTCCAGAAATGGCTCTCTGGAGAAAAAAGAGCACCTTTTGAAAAAGGCACCCTCCTTTTTCACCTCTCAGATGATGTTTTCTTGGGAAATGTTCCTTTGCAAATGTTTTGCGGAATGGTTTCAGCTTCACGTTGCACCAATTTGTCAGTTCTAAAAGTTTGCTGAATGCGAGATACAAGGGAATCTGGTTTACCTTCATAAGATGAAAATGTTGAGAAAATGGCTATCTCTGGGATGAAAAGAGCACTTTTTGAAAAAGGCGTCCTTGTTTTTCAACCCTCAGATGTTGGAATTTGAATAAATGTTGTCTAGGAATTGTTGTGTGGAATGAAGTTAGCTTCACAGTGATCCGGTTATCCAGTCCTGGAACTTTGTCAAACAAAAGTTATGGAGGATTCAGTTTTCCCTTCATACGGAATGAAGATGGAGAAATTTGACTAAGTCTGAGGTCAAAAGAGCAGTTTTTGAAAAGGGCGCTTGGATTTTTGAGCTTTCAGATCTCAATTTTATGGTCTGCAGTCTCAAGGAGTCTTTTGATCAATTTTTTCCTTGCTTTGTAATGCAATCGTCAGCCAGTCAATCGGGCTTGTCAGTCATCAATCAGTGCTCGAGCGGAGGCTCCGGCGAAGGTTACAATCCAAATTTTCATCAAAATTGGCTAAGTCTGGAAAAACGCCTTAAGGGTCAAAGTTGACTTTTCAAAACAAGTTGACTGGTGCGCCCTAATTAGGGTTTCTGACTTCAGTTCAATTGAATGATTTCTGGGTTGCATGTAGAAGATACTGAAGTTCATTTTGAGTTACTATTTTTAGAAGTTTAGTTCATCTGCAGTGTGCATGCATTTGCATGTTCAGTTAACTAAAGAGGATGTTGAGTTCTAATTTGCATGTGAAGTTAACTGTTTTGCATGTGCACTTAACTGACTTGCATGCACAAGTTTAACTGATTTGCATGTGCAGTTCAACTAAAGTTAAAAGTGGCGCTCTATTAAAGCATCATTTTCATTCATTTTAAGCTTCAGTTCACAGCCAATCACATTCTAGGCATTCATTTTGAAGGCTTAGTTAAGCATGCGCCCTAATTTGAGGCTCAGTTAACTGCCAAATTAAGAGGTGCGCTCTGAGTTTGAGAAGATGGACGAATTTTAAATGAATTTTATTTATTTAAAGACAAAAGTCGTTCTTATTTCTTCATTCTTGAGCAAGTCGTATCATTCAGAGCTCAAAACATGGCGATTTCTTCATGCATTTGAGGATTCGAGGTGCTACAGGTGTCAGATTTCAGCGTTCTTCGTAGCAACGGATTCAGTTTGTTCAGAAGAAGAATATTCTAGACTTTGTTTTCAGTTTGCATGCAGGTTTCATCAAAACCAAAACAGAGATAGGCGAATTCTACAGAAGCAGAGCAAATAAAACCTTCTTTCTTCTGTCTTATTTCTTCTATTTCTCATCTTAGGTACTTTCTTCGCATGTCAAAGAAAACGGCAAAATATTCAGAATCTGATCATCTGGGTTCGCATATTTCAGCATCAGCAGCAAAACCCATGTCTTAGATTTTTTCGAGAAAATTGCCCCGCAGCCTTCATTTTGAAGCTCTGTGCTTTTTTCCGAAGATTTCTTTGCATGTGGGCCAAAATCACATCTTTTTGAAAATCGCATCATCTGGGTTTGTTCAGAATTCCGTTATGCACAAAACCCATGTTCCAGATTTTCTCAAGAAAAGTTGCCCCGGGAAGCTCTAGAACCCCTGCTTTTCTCGACTGAAAAGTCTCTGCATGCCTAGCTACAACTCACTTTTTCGAATTTTTATTGATCTGGGTTTGCTTAGAATTTGATTCTGCATAAAACCCACGTTTCAGAAAAATTTCGAAAAAAAAACTTTCCCACAGTGAGCTATTTTTAGCCTTGTCCAGAGCTTTTTCAGCCTCTTCAGAAAGTTGTCAGAATATAGTCGTGTTCACAGTCAACAGGCGAGTTTTTCAGAATGCAATTCATGTAGACTGAATTCAAGACCAAATCGGTCTTAGTTCATGATTTCATCAGAGTAGCTGACAATGAAGAGCAAGTGCATTCGAGGGTTGATTCAGACAATTTGACAAGCGTAGACGTGGGGTGGATCATTGGAATTCTGCGTGTGCAGCAAGTTCGTGTGTATTTCTCGCAACCAGAGTGTTTGCGATCAAGCTTCGTGGTTTCATCATGCAACACTTTTTTGTTGAGAAGAATCAAGAAAAGCATCAGAAACATTAAGCTGTAGAAGGAACAAAGATCACTCCATTTACAAAGCCGCCAGAGTTACTAGTCAATGAAATGCCAGTGGATATTTCCAAGATTGTTTGAGTTGCTCAAGATAGCGGCCAGTGATCTGCCAGTTGGAACCTGCAATTAATTTCGAGAATAGAATCAAGAGCAGCAGTTAACTCGTCTTTCAGTCTTGAGTTTACTTGCTGACTTCATACATGCTTATCTCTTCCTTGGGATTATCTTCACAAGAGTTAGGATTAGGGTTTTCAGTTAACTGAAGGTAGTGTCCAGTTAACTTTGCTTTAAATAAGGACGTGCATGCTTGCACATTGTCCATTTAGGTTAGATCTACCGGTTAACTGATGGTAACTTTCCGGTTAACTGTATAGTTTGCTTTATTAGGGTTTAGCAATAAATCTTGTATGCATTGCAAGACTTTAGTTGACTCAAGGTGATTTTAGGGTTCCTACTCCTTTGATGTCTATAAATTGGAAACTTTTGCTCATTTGTACATAACTTTTTACTGCGAGAAAATATATTGTGCCTACCTTGCCCTCAATATTGCTCTTTATATCTGTTCATCGCGTTTTTCTATTATGATGAATTGACCCATGCCACATGGAAATTCATCTGATATAGTATTAATTCTTCCATAGTCCAGGATCAAATCTATTTTGTGTTCATCAAACTTGTTGATTGAGATGATAGTTGTGCCACCCTTGCTACTTCAGTAAGAGAATGCGCACTTGGTTATCGTGTGTTTGTTGTAAGCGATAAACTTATTCAGTTGGTGATGGTCGTGCCACCTTGCCTTCAAGTTGAGAATCCGTATTTAGTTTATCGTATGATGTTGTTTCCAATAAACTTGTCTAGATTGAGCTGATAGTCGTGCCACCTTGCCTTCAAGTTGAGAATCTATACTCGTTTATCGTCTGATAGTCAAACCTTGCTCCATTTCCTTATGCTCTGTTTTCTTGAGGGAACTGGATAGATTTTAAGTAATTGGCATAGTTGTAGTTAGTAGTCTGCGAAACTAGAAAATACTCAGCTGCAACGTATATAGTTTTCGAGAAAGCCTTGTACCTCTACAGCTGAAACAAAAAGACAGGATTTAGTTTAGTTTACTTTCCTTTTCAAAGTACTTTTGTCAAGCACAACGAGGGAGCTTCCCCTCCTAATTTGAAGAGCACTCATTGCGTAGTGTGCATAGCTGTCCGTACCAACTCTTACTCCAGAGGTGCTAGTTGTTATGCCAACATACTGCATAGGGAATAAATGATTGTAAAAGACAATTCTGTGAATGAATAAGATATGTTGCACCTTGTTATCAATATGAGTATTGTACATTTGATGATTGTCTCATTTCATGTTGTTTCAATTGATGTTATTCATGGTGAAATTATGCATAAGGAGGTTAATGAATCATGTTGATTTATCTTGTGAAGTTTATATATATTGCTATTGTTGTGAACATTTGATTGTCGTGAGTTTATGACGGTGGATGTAGGTATGTGAACCATCCCTCCAGGCGGAGGGGAAATATCACTTGGGAGAGGGGCTTGGTCGTTTAACTGGTAATGTTAACTATTTGAGCATACACACACATCATAATGGGTTTGGAGGAACCGGTCAGATAAGTTGGTCTTGATAGGTCTTCCATAGGCTTTAGGAGTCTTGTTTACTTCTTTGTGCTTTGTGAGTGATGTTTATTTGTCTATCAGACTTACTATACTGTGATCATTGTGTGGAAAACGTGAAAGGATATACGTGTATAGGTTGAGTGGGTATGTATACACATGTATATAGTACGTACACGTGTCCATATGTATAAACCTGTGTTACACGGGGATGCGTCCCCTGCCCCAAAACCCCCTGTACCCGTCCCCATCTGTCCCGAGGATGGGGGGACGCATTGGGGACAGTCCTCGACCGTCCCCCAATTAGGAAAATTCACAGGAAATGGCGGGGAACGTTTCCTCTTGTCTGGGAACGGTCCCTCGTCCCCGGGGACGGCGGGGGACGTTGGAAACGTCCCTCGCTGTCCCCAGGGATAGCTAACCGTTCCCTGTGTATATGGAGCTCCAAAAAATTAAAGAACATAAAATTTTGTTTTTTAAAACATTTTATATTGCTATTAAATGTTTTGTGGGCCCACAATAACATAATGCGTTTGTGTAAAGTCTAAAAACAAAAATTTAAATGAAACTTAATAAAGTTTTATAAGATTCAATGATATTATTTGGCTCTCACGGCAAGCGACGGCAGGGGCAACGCCTTCACACAGCAAAGCACGGGAAAATCTTTGCCTCAGCTCAGTCTAAATGATTTTTTGACATTTTGCTCCTGCGTTTGGGCATTTAACAGAGACGTTTTTGCATTTTAAAGAGGCATGAAACAAATTTCTTCAAGTTTTTGTTTCTCACGCCTAGAGTAAAGTCGTGGCTGGGCTCTATTTGACTGCGTTTTTTTCTTCACTCAAGCTGCATTTTGTTTGTGTTTGGGACGCCTTGAGGAGCTGGGAGCTGCATTTAGTTCCATTTCCTACCACTCTCGCAATTTATTGATATTGATAGACCATGGTTTTATTGATGTTTGATATTGCTATGATAAATTTTATAATGCTTTAATGACATTTATTATGTTGTTATGCTACTACTCTCGCGATTTATTTATATATTGATATTGTTGTTAGCAATTATTAATTTATTGACATATATCTCTCTCTTTCCCTCTCTCTATCTATAATATATTAATAAATTTTGAAAAAATCATATATATATATATATGTATTTTGTATGTCGCCATCCCCTACCGTCCCCTAAAAATGGGCCCCTAGGAAACATCCCGGAAATGCGTCCCCAACCATCCCCCCATCCCCGTCCCCAAAAGGCCGTGGAACACAGGTATAAACATATTGATACAAACGTATGATCGACAAATGGATATGCTCATACGTATGTGTCGACATGGTATACATACACATACGTGTACACAGAGGTATATACGGTTATACACATGTATATACATACACATGCTACCTATTATCTATGGATATAAATAATATTGTGTTATTATTGCCTGGTAATTTACATATATATGTATGTATATTTGTATATATTGATTTATGTATGGGTATTAAACGATATATACATAGATACGTAAATATATATGTAAATATATATTTATATATACATAGAATAGTAGGGGCCCTGGGGTTCTAGCCATTTATCTGTAGGGGGTCGGCTAGAACCCCAGCGAATTCTAGTTCCGGGCACCCCACCCCTTTCTAGTTGTAGTAGGGCAGCGTTTATTTCATGGAATGAAATAAAGTGCAATAGGACGAGGGCCCCCAGGTCGCCCTAGGCCGCCCCGGGCGTAGCGACCCCACCATCCAGCGCTTCACGACCTAAGGCCTGCCGAAGGTAGCCTAAGGCCAATATGGTTGGCTGCCGAAGGCAGGCCTTACCCACCGACCATGCCCCCCCTTAGAATAGATTGGCGAATGGGTAACTATAATGGGGGGGTGGGGGGCGATGGGGTTGGTTCATCCGGGAACTATGATTCCCTCCCACCTTATGCTAGCAGGCTATGCCTTCGGCACCGACCATATGGCCGGGGAATCATAGTTCCGGGTTGGGGGGGCCCCTAAGGCCCCTATTATATAATGGGTAAATATATCTATATATATTATAGTAAAATAATATATATACATTACGTGAGTAATGAGGAAATATATATATATATATATATATATATATTTATATATATAATATATAATATATATAAATATATATATATAGTTTAAAATATTTTAAATCTCTAAAGTGAAAATTAAAAGATTAAATTTTTACTTGGAGTAAATATTGAATTAAACTATAGAGAAATAATAAATCTCTTGAATTAAACTATTGAGAAATAATAAATCTCTTCAACCAAATATAAGAGAATCGAGCTATTTTACTTGGAAGAATTTTAAATCATTTTTCAAAGGGAAATTGAAACATTAAAAGGTAAATGTGGAACCTTTTAAAGAGAAAAATATTTACTCTAAAACTTTTTGAAAGAGCTTCCCGTGAAAATATTGTAACGACCCGACATCTACGTAAAATAAAAATTTCTAACTTTTACAACTTTTAACCACAGTAAACGAGTAAATAACATAATAACAAAAAAAAATTCTTTTCTTTTCAAAATAAAGTACAACATATAAATATGATTTCAAAGCTTTTCCCAATTTAAATAACTGTAACTATTTCAAATGAATAACAAAGTATGAAAGTATAAGAAATACATACACAGCTTAAACAACTTTTGCACAAATAGAAGTAAGACGGTCCAGGTTCTTCCCTTTCAAATCTTGGTTCTTCGGTTGTCAGGTTGTGGAGGAGAAACATCACTCGGGTGCTTTTCCGCCAACCACGGACTAATAATGCGGTCCCCCGCACATTCATTTTTCAATGAATGGCCCTCCCTTCATCGAAGAGATTGGTTGAGTGACCAATTCCGTTAACCAACTGAGCA
>VDFB02258653.1:0-90095 GCA_007258455.2 Sequoia sempervirens | reverse complement strand
TGGTCTTGATAGGTCTTCCATAGGCTTTAGGAGTCTTGTTTACTTCTTTGTGCTTTGTGAGTGATGTTTATTTGTCTATCAGACTTACTATACTGTGATCATTGTGTGGAAAACGTGAAAGGATATACGTGTATAGGTTGAGTGGGTATGTATACACATGTATATAGTACGTACACGTGTCCATATGTATAAACCTGTGTTACACGGGGATGCGTCCCCTGCCCCAAAACCCCCTGTACCCGTCCCCATCTGTCCCGAGGATGGGGGGACGCATTGGGGACAGTCCTCGACCGTCCCCCAATTAGGAAAATTCACAGGAAATGGCGGGGAACGTTTCCTCTTGTCTGGGAACGGTCCCTCGTCCCCGGGGATGGCGGGGGACGTTGGAAACGTCCCTCGCTGTCCCCAGGGATAGCTAACCGTTCCCTGTGTATATGGAGCTCCAGAAAATTAAAGAACATAAAATTTTGTTTTTTAAAACATTTTATATTGCTATTAAATGTTTTGTGGGCCCACAATAACATAATGCGTTTGTGTAAAGTCTAAAAACAAAAATTTAAATGAAACTTAATAAAGTTTTATAAGATTCAATGATATTATTTGGCTCTCACGGCAAGCGACGGCAGGGGCAACGCCTTCACACAGCAAAGCACGGGAAAATCTTTGCCTCAGCTCAGTCTAAATGATTTTTTGACATTTTGCTCCTGCGTTTGGGCATTTAACAGAGACGTTTTTGCATTTTAAAGAGGCATGAAACAAATTTCTTCAAGTTTTTGTTTCTCACGCCTAGAGTAAAGTCGTGGCTGGGCTCTATTTGACTGCGTTTTTTTCTTCACTCAAGCTGCATTTTGTTTGTGTTTGGGACGCCTTGAGGAGCTGGGAGCTGCATTTAGTTCCATTTCCTACCACTCTCGCAATTTATTGATATTGATAGACCATGGTTTTATTGATGTTTGATATTGCTATGATAAATTTTATAATGCTTTAATGACATTTATTATGTTGTTATGCTACTACTCTCGCGATTTATTTATATATTGATATTGTTGTTAGCAATTATTAATTTATTGACATATATCTCTCTCTTTCCCTCTCTCTATCTATAATATATTAATAAATTTTGAAAAAATCATATATATATATATATGTATTTTGTATGTCGCCATCCCCTACCGTCCCCTAAAAATGGGCCCCTAGGAAACATCCCGGAAATGCGTCCCCAACCATCCCCCCATCCCCGTCCCCAAAAGGCCGTGGAACACAGGTATAAACATATTGATACAAACGTATGATCGACAAATGGATATGCTCATACGTATGTGTCGACATGGTATACATACACATACGTGTACACAGAGGTATATACGGTTATACACATGTATATACATACACACGCTACCTATTATCTATGGATATAAATAATATTGTGTTATTATTGCCTGGTAATTTACATATATATGTATGTATATTTGTATATATTGATTTATGTATGGGTATTAAACGATATATACATAGATACGTAAATATATATGTAAATATATATTTATATATACATAGAATAGTAGGGGCCCTGGGGTTCTAGCCATTTATCTGTAGGGGGTCGGCTAGAACCCCAGCGAATTCTAGTTCCGAGCACCCCACCCCTTTCTAGTTGTAGTAGGGCAGCGTTTATTTCATGGAATGAAATAAAGTGCGATAGGATGAGGGCCCCCAGGTCGCCCTAGGCCGCCCCGGGCGTAGCGACCCCACCATCCAGCGCTTCACGACCTAAGGCCTGCCGAAGGTAGCCTAAGGCCAATATGGTTGGCTGTCGAAGGCAGGCCTTACCCACCGACCATGCCCCCCCTTAGAATAGATTGGCGAATGGGTAACTATAATGGGGGGGTGGGGGGCGATGGGGTTGGTTCATCCGGGAACTGTGATTCCCTCCCACCTTATGCTAGCAGGCTATGCCTTCGGCACCGACCATATGGCCGGGGAATCATAGTTCCGGGTTGGGGGGGCCCCTAAGGCCCCTATTATATAATGGGTAAATATATCTATATATATTATAGTAAAATAATATATATACATTACGTGAGTAATGAGGAAATATATATATATATATATATATATATATTTATATATATAATATATAATATATATAAATATATATATATAGTTTAAAATATTTTAAATCTCTAAAGTGAAAATTAAAAGATTAAATTTTTACTTGGAGTAAATATTGAATTAAACTATAGAGAAATAATAAATCTCTTGAATTAAACTATTGAGAAATAATAAATCTCTTCAACCAAATATAAGAGAATCGAGCTATTTTACTTGGAAGAATTTTAAATCATTTTTCAAAGGGAAATTGAAACATTAAAAGGTAAATGTGGAACCTTTTAAAGAGAAAAATATTTACTCTAAAACTTTTTGAAAGAGCTTCCCGTGAAAATATTGTAACGACCCGACATCTACGTAAAATAAAAATTTCTAACTTTTACAACTTTTAACCACAGTAAACGAGTAAATAACATAATAACAAAAAAAAATTCTTTTCTTTTCAAAATAAAGTACAACATATAAATATGATTTCAAAGCTTTTCCCAATTTAAATAACTGTAACTATTTCAAATGAATAACAAAGTATGAAAGTATAAGAAATACATACACAGCTTAAACAACTTTTGCACAAATAGAAGTAAGACGGTCCAGGTTCTTCCCTTTCAAATCTTGGTTCTTCGGTTGTCAGGTTGTGGAGGAGAAACATCACTCGGGTGCTTTTCCACCAACCACGGACTAATAATGCGGTCCCCCGCACATTCATTTTTCAATGAATGGCCCTCCCTTCGTCGAAGAGATTGGTTGAGTGACCGATTCCGTTAACCAACTGAGCATAGTGTCGTGTCCTACATTACTAGATTCTTGTATCTTACAATCCCAACCTAGTATGTACGTTTTGGATCACTGTGAACTGACAATGTAATCATCTTCCTAAACTAAGAGGATGTAGGTACATTACATTACTATGGCCATAGTATTTTGGTTCAGTAAACGACTGAGTAAGTCATCTATCACTTACACTACTCAGGGCCGATTTGCCTTTGGGCTACCTTACTCTATGCGTAGGCCATGTCCTTCAATGGGTTCAGTTTACCCCAGACTTCCTACCTCAAATAGTTTACTGGAAATGAGTCTTTAAACAAGTGTTTACTATCCTATCTCCTGTTTCCGGAAATCTTTATCCTAGGAGCGAAGCTTCCTAATGTTAACCTAATAACACAAGCTAGGATTACACTTTGTATTGACATCATTTCGTTCCTAGAAGTTAATACTTATTCTACGTACTCTCCATATACGGAGATCATACAATTTTGTAACTCCAAACAAATGCATCAATCATCACACACAATAGACATCCTTTTAGCACAATGCATATAAAATTAAGTTGATTTAAAACCCTTTAACCAAATTGAATCCCTTCTTTTCAAAACCCCAATTCCTATTAAATCTTTCTTAACCCTTTAATTAAATATATTGAATTGCATCAAGATTTCTCCTTTAGCTACATTGTCATTCCCTAACTTTTACCCCTCGCTTAAAATGAAGTCCCTTAAATCATTATGCAATAACAGCTTATCTAACAACACTTGATTGCTAAGGATAATTTATTTATTTCACATCAAATGCAACCAGCAATTCTAAAAACAGTAAAAGAAAGACAGCTTTAAGCTATAATTCCAATTAAGAAACATGCCTGTATATATTTTATGCTCCTTTCCAATGTTCCTCTGTCAGCAGCCTTCTATTGATGATGACAGAAAACAATTTCTTCAACTAGAAACTCTCCACAGAAAGATTGCTATTGATTCCTCATAGTCTAAGAAATACAGCTGAAGAATACTCTAATCCTTTTACTGAAAACACTTTGAAACAAAACAGTAACTCTAACTCACAGCATAAGCTCTCAATTGCAATATAAAAACTCTCTAAACACGCCAAAGATGAGAAAACAAACAGTGTATTCGAATGAAGAATTGTGAAGTATTTATAAGCCGAAATAAGAACAGTTTCCCCGTTTCTGGGCATGTAAAATGACAGATTGACATGTTTACCTGGTCAAATCGTTACTTGTCATCTTATCAAACCCTCAGTCATGATTTTTAATGATGATTCGACCTCATGGAGCCAGCAGTTGAAGAATTTTTCAACTCAGCAAACAAAAACGCCACCTACAGGAAAACGTTTTGCTGCCAGCCGTATGAATTCAACATGATTTTCTTGCTGCGTTCTTGGTCAATATTTCGCTTGTTACAGCACTGAAATTCTTCGCCATTTCCCTATTCTTCAGTTTGAATATTTCTCCCTGCATTTTCTTTTGCGCAGGAGCTTCCGCATTTTCACGGGAATGTCCATATTTGCTTTCCATTCGTTTTTCTAAAGTTTAAACTTTGCAAATATTCACTTTATGAAGTTCGCTTCCTTCTGCAATGTATTTCATTTGTGAAGTTCGAATATTTGCTTGCTACTTTTCAAATGTTTATTTCCTCTATAAAAATTGCGATTTTATCCTTTTTAGAATAATGTTCATTCTTCTAAACATTTGAAATTCTTTTCCATAATTTAAATTTTAATTATTTATATTTGCATATTTTATTTATAAATGTATTATATTAAACATTAATATTTCTTTATATATAAACGTATTTATATATAAAAATATATTAATTTTAATATTAACACATTTAATTTATAAAATATATAAATATATTATTATTTACACATCCTTTATGTATTGATATATATATTAATAATCACTTTATTAATATATATAATTATACATTTATATATTTAAATCTTCTAGATAAAAATACTTGGACATTATTTATATCAAAGATATTAGGCGGAATGTGTACGTGTAAACATGTCCACATATACTTCATGTATATACATATGTATGCGTATATACATGTCGATACATATGTACGAGCATATCCATTTGCTTAACGCACATACGTATTGATATGTCTATACATTTAGATATGTGTACATAGTGTATACATGTGTATACGTACCCATTCGACCTTTATCACATACCTTCTACTTCGTTCATTCACAGGGAGTCATAATATAGTCAGACTGACATTTAATCAATCACATTATATAAAGCATAAGGAAATAAATCAAACTCCTAAGCCTATGGATGACTTTTCTAGACTAACTTATCTGACCTGTTGCCCTATGTACCGTTCACAATGTGTGTGCATGCTCAACTGATTAACTTTACCGGTTAAACGACCAATACCCCTCTCCCAAGTGATATTTCTCCTCTGCCTAGAGGACTGGTTCTTATTCCTGCATTCACAATTATAAACTCACGACAGTCAATTGCTCACAAAATTAGCAATACATATAAATTTCACAAGATATAAAAACATCAGATATAAATCTCATCATGCACATTTTTCACCATGATTAACATCAAAAGAACAACATAAGAATGAGACGATCATTAATGTATAGAACTCATATTGATAACAAGGTGATTCACATCTTTATTTATTCATAAAATTGTTTTTACAAACACATATTCCTTATTCAACTCTAATAGCCTAGTAGCTATACAATCGGGATGTAACATACTTCCCCCCTTAGGAATCATCGTCCCCGATGACTTAAGGTATTATTTCAAACATAATAAAAACAAATACATAAATTTTATTCATTATTCTCAAAAGCTTTGAGAATATTTGGAAACTTCCGTAGAATTTCCTCATAGTCCTCCCATGTTGCTGAATCCTCTGTGTACTGATCCCACTGAACTTTACATTGAGTGACATCCCTATTGCGCAAATGGAGTTTACGCACTTCCAGCACCTTTACGGGCTCGAGAGTTATTATTCCGGGATCCTTTACCTGTAAAGCAGTCCAATCAATAACATGACTATCTCCTGGAATGTACTTTTTAAGATAGGACACATGGAAGACATTATGCATTTTGGCAAGAGCTGGTGGTAAGGCAATTCGGTAAGCTACAGGATTGACTTCCTCAAGGACTTCAAAAGGACCTACATAACGAGGAGATAATTTGGAAGATTTTCCAAACTTGATGGAACTCTTATGAGGCTTGACTCTCAAAGTACCTTGTCACCTATAGCAAAATTACGGGGCACTCTTTTTGCATCTGCATAACTTTTCTGTCGACTATTAGCTTCTGCTAACCTTTGCTTAATAACCCTTATCTGCTCATCCATTTCTGCCAACATTTCTGGTCCAAGACTTATTCGATCCTCAAGCTTATCCCAGCTTATCGGAGTTCGACACTTACGACCATATAGAGCTTCAAATGGAGCCATTCCTATAGAAGAATGATATGAATTATTATAAGCAAATTCGACCAAAGGTAAGTATTCTTCCCACTTATATTGCTGATCCATGCAATATACCCTAAGTAGGTCTTCTAATACTTGATTTACCCTTTCCGTTTGCCCATCCGTTTCCGGATGATATGCTGAACTTATATTTAACTGTGTCCCAAGTGCAGAGAACAAAGTTTGCCAAAATCTAGAAGTGATTCTTGCATCCCTATCAGAAATAATCTTTTCGGGAATTCCATGCAATCTGAATACTTCTTGAACAAACTTTCTTGCAATGATTGGTGCTCCATCAGTTAAATTTCCTGGTATAAAGTGTGCCACTTTTGTCAATCGATCCACTACCACTAATATGGCATTATGTCTATTCCTAGACATAGGTAGTCCTTGTACAAAATCCATACTAATTATTTGCCACTTCCATTCTGGTATTTCATGAGGATATAACAGTCCTGCAGGATGATGATGCTCAGCTTTTACCCTTTGACATTCAAGACAACTTGCTACAAAATTAGCTGCGTCTCTTTTCATTCCTTTCCAGAAATATAAAGGTTTCACATCTGCCATCATTTTCGTCACTCCAGGATGACCAAAATAAGGTGCTTCATGAACTTCTTTCCATACCAGATTTCTTAATTCTTTGTCTTCAGGTACGTACACTCTTCCTTTGTACCTCAACAATCCATTGGTTTCAAACTGAAATCCTTCATATCTAGAATCTTGTGGATTTTCTTCTAGTGCTTGCCTTACTTGCAAATAGTACTCATCATCTTTGCATTTCTGTAGTACTTGCTGCTTAAAATCGGTATGAATTGCTACTATCGAAGAGATATGGCGTCTTCGACTTAGTGCATTAGCTACTCGATTTTCTTTTCCCTTAATGTAATTAATGTTGAAGTCATAATGTGCTATCAACTCCAACCATCTTCTTTGCCTAGCATATAGGTTTGGCTGAGTAAAAAGATACTTTAGACCATTATGATCAGTTTTAAGCTCAAAGGGTCTTCCTAGCAAATAATGTCTCCACATTTGTAAAGCATGAACTATAGCTGCTAGCTCTAAATCATGTGAAGCATAATTAATTTCATATGGTTTAAGCTTTCTAGATTCATAAGCAATCACTTTCCCGTCTTGCATTAGTACTCCTCCTAATCCTTCTCCACAAGCATCAGTTATGACTATGAAATTTTCTTCAGGATCAAGTATCTTAAGAATAGGTGCGGTAGTTAATTTCTCTTTGAGTAGGTCAAAAGCTTTTTGACACTTCTCATTCCATTCAAATCTTTTTCCTTTCTTCTGTAATGAAGTTATAGGAAAAGCAATCTTTGAGAAATTTGCCACAAATTTTCTGTAATATCCCGCCAAACCCATAAAACTTCTTACTTTAGACACATTTTTGGGTACAGGCCATTGTACTATAGCTTTAATCTTGGCAGGATCTACTGATATTCCTTCTGCCGAAATGACATGACCCAGATAATGAACCTTTTTCTGATAGAACGAGCACTTAGATAGTTTTCCATACAGTTTATGCTCTCTTAACCTTTGTAAAACCATCTCCAGATGTTTGCTATGTTCTTCTTCATTTCTAGAATAAATTAGAATATCATCTAGAAATATCAGAACAAACTTGTCCAGATAATCTCTAAATACACTATTCATGAGATTCATGAATGATGCTGGTGCATTTGTCAATCCAAAAGGTAATACAGTAAACTCATAATGTCCATATCGAGTTCTAAAAGCTGTTTTGAAGATATCTTCATCCTTAATTCTCAGCTGATGGTATCCAGACCTTAAATCTATCTTTGAAAACACTGTTGCTCCTTTCATTTGATCAAAAAGATCATCAATGTGGGGTAAAGGATACTTATTCTTAATCGTAGTCTTATTAAGCATACGATAGTCTATACACAGTCTTAAAGTTCCATCTTTCTTTTTGACAAATATCACAGGCGCTCCCCATGGTGAAACACTTGGTCTTATCAATCCTTTTGACAATAACTCATCTAATTGTGCTTTCAACTCCATGAGTTCTGTAGTAGTCATTCTGTAAGGCACCTTAGAAATAGGTTCGGTTCCAGGAACTAGATCAATGGAAAAGTCAAATACCCTCTTTGGTGGTAAACCAGGTAGTTCATCAGGAAAAACATCGGAAAATTTCTTTAAAATGGGATATTTTTCCATATCCGTTTTTCCACTTTCCTCAATTTCTCCATCTTCTAGTTCTTGTTGACTTTGAAAATCAAAATTTTCATTTTCATACTCAAGATCTTCTATTTTTACTGCAAAGAGTTTGCACCCTTTCTTCTTAGCTCTAAGAAGTTGCATTGCTGATATCTGCCTGACTTTTACTTCTCTTGGTACTCCCTGAATCTTGACTGGATTACCATAGTCATCTAAACATTCAATTGTCTTGGTATTACAATCCACTATGGCTCTGTGTTTCCATAACCAGTTCATTCCTAAAATAACATCATAGGATCCTAGTGGGGCAACATAAAGATTGACTTCGGTTGTGAAACTAGGTAGTTCTATTTTAGCCTCAAACAGACATTGGTCCACCCTTGCTCTTGTGTTATTTGCATATTCAACACTCCATGACATAGCCATGTGTCCTGCCTTTCTAGTTAGTTGATTTGCTATCTTAGGAGAAATAAAGTTTTCAGTAGCACCAGTATCAATCAAAATAGAAATAGGCAAACCATATAAAGTACCTGGTGTCTCAATTGGTGTTACTTGATATTCAGCCTGACGATCATCAACAGCGGCATGAATCCTTTGTTGAAACATTGCTTGCTGACTTGGTAGCGCATTGCCATGAGATTGAGTTCCTGAATTCTTATTGGGACATTCATTTGCATAATGATCTCCCTTGCAAATAAAACACCCCGATCTTGGACCTCTTTTCACAATAGCTTCTCCAGTTTTGCTTGAACTCACAGTGGTTTTGTTAACGTTGCCAGTGTTGGTATTGCTTCTCTTGCGATCACCTTTGAAATCTTTTCCACCATAGCGAAATCTTTTTCCCTTTGATTTAGCAACACCTTGTAAAGATTCTTCCTTCTTAGGAATTGTTTTATTAAAAACTTCAGCCTCCTTTTTGTGTTCTTTTCTTTCTTGCCTTGCAAAGTCCGTCTTCAGTTTCTGTTCTTGCTTAAGAGCTTTTTCATATACCAATTCCATAGTTGTTGGCCCATGCATATCAACTTCTCCACCAATCTTACCATTGAGCCCTAAGATGAATTTTCTGATACGGAAATGTTCATCCTTATGGTATATTGGGACATAGCGAAGAAGTCTAGTAAACTTCTCCCAGTACTCATGTACTGTCATGTTTCCCTGCTTCAATTCTTCAAAATCAGTTAACTTTTGGTCATAAAAGAGTTGGGGTAACCATCTCTTTCGGAATATTTCAACAAACTCATTCCATGTCAATTTCCATGAGCTTATATTCAATTCCAGTTTCTTGTTCATCCACCAGTTAGAGGCTTCACCCGCTAACTGATATGCACCCCGTTGATGCGATTTTGTGACTCTACCAATCAGCCGAAGAACAAAATAGTTTGGGCTACTCCGCTCTCTTGATCAAAGTATTCCATGCTAAGATTGCAGAAAGTTCGCATGTTCAACTCCAAGGTTCCTTTTTAGTGCCAATAGACTCCAGCTTTGGTTGATGTGTATTGTCGTGTTCGACAGGGACTTACACAATTGTCCAGATTTCTTGCAGTTAGCAGCTAATGTATGATTTTGAAGGGGATTCTCATGTGTATGATTTGGCAATGTGGTTCTTTTCCTAAAACTAATCAGAAAGTGCGGAAAGTAAAAGGGAAAGGGCCTAAGAAATTTGAACTCTATTCTAAATGCAGGGTATATGGGGCTTCGTTTCAATAGACTTCAACCAGATTTCGCCTAGCCTCCGTCGGACAGCCTCAGCAAAATCGGTGCAATC
Organism: Sequoia sempervirens; assembly: GCA_007258455.2. NCBI lineage: Eukaryota > Viridiplantae > Streptophyta > Pinopsida > Cupressales > Cupressaceae > Sequoia > Sequoia sempervirens. The sequence goes on along the minus strand of VDFB02258653.1, from coordinate 79,784 downwards.
TTCAAAGGAGATGACGAAAGGTATTCAAGTTACAGTCTAACATACGTACACCATCAGAACAACGCATGTAAGTATGTAAGCCATAACCGAAGTTAAACACAAGATAATGTCCAGTTGACCACGCAAGGCAGACTTATCATCAACAAGCCGCTAGTGGTATGGAATAAAGCGAACCTATCTCAATAAAACATACAATCAAGTAAGCTTACTTTGTAATGAACTAAGCTAATGGATAATGCAAAAGGAAGAAGAAACCTTGCTAGCATTTCATAAATTGGACGAATTCCATCATCAATGAAAAGATCTATTATCATAAAATGTGTTACATACCAATCTTTCAAAAGTTTCAAGGAAAACTTTCTCTTTCTCCAAATTATGCAAAATGCTCTACAATCTAGCTCTAACTCTATCTCAATTCTAGCTCTGATCTAATCTCTGATCTCTAATTTCTAATTCTAATGCCTTACAAATGAGGGGGACTCCCCCTTTTATAGCTAGCCAAGTCCCAAAGACGGCTAGGGTTACAATTAATAGAGTGGCCAGAATTGTGCCACCTCAGCCCTAACCCTAAAAACTGCCAGAATAGGGAGTGGTACATTAAATGAATCAAAGATTCCCACTCACTCCCAAAAATAGCAAATGCAATAAATGATCCATATTCAGTCTTCTAGAAGCTCCTCGTCCAGTAGTGTGTTTCCATTTGCCTTCTCTCTGATTGCCAACTCAACAAATCTGCTAAGTACGGCCTCAACCTCCTGAGCTGAAATCGGTGGAACACAATCTAACTGAAACTCTAACACCGTGACTGAATGCTCGTGCCTTGTATAAGATTTTCTCCAAGCAGCTAATGAGTCCTGCGTGTTCTGGATCAAAGTGGAGAATGTAGCAGTATTCTCAAAGTCATCCTGTACAAGGGTCTTAACATCTCAAGGGAAGAAGGAACCAAAGAAACTTCAAATTACTAAGACTTATCTCATCCGACTGCCCGCCTAGCAAATATGGCCTCTAAAGGTGTTCTCAACTCCATCTATAATGTTGGCTATATAGCCCTGCGGAACTCCTCGGGTCGAACCGCCTCGGTGGTTGCCGTGACGAAGAAGCACGCCTCGCGGATAGCCGAAGAATACCACCGAGAGAAATCATATCGGCCACTCCGCCTGAATGACACTTCCATCAATCAGCAACTGCAGTGGCACATGCCTCAGCACCTCAAGACGCTGGATCACCTTACTCTGATAGATGGAAGCATCGCCCCAAGCATGATCCACCGCATCCATCCGTGTCAAAATAGAAGAGGCCTGCTGAAAAGCAAAGGATAGGTCCTCCATAAATTTCCGCCTCTACATTTTAACTCCTCGCGGACCTACGAGACCGCTTCCCCGTGCTATCCTCTAACTCTACTAAGCCGCTGATCGAATCTCTAGGAATATCTGTTGGAGGCTCTATCACTGGTACATCCTGCCCTCGAGAACGAGACAACTGCTGTACATATCCAACTAACGCCTTATGTTCTCGTTTCAACTTCTTATATTTCCCTTCTTTCTTGAATAATCTATCCTTGAGGGCAAGGAAGGAGTTATCACGCTCCTCAACGATCTGTGCACCAGTAGGGCGTCCCAAGTCAAGAGTGGTGACCACATAGTTTTCAGGAGCTGCTTCACTCCGGTCACACTCGACTCGTGGGACTGCTACGTGAAGAGTACGAGAGCCATCCTCATCAGTGGCGATCTTCGAAAATTTTCTTGCCTTCTTCTTCGGTGGAGGAGCAATCGATCCGTTCAAGAACTCTTCCATCTCAACCAACTGATCAATCTCCTCACTCGCTTCTTCTCATTCTATCCTTTAGCCAATCGGGCACCTCATATAGTATATCGAAGGGCTACTGCTCCTGTGCCTCGACCTCTCTAACCTGTTCAACTTCTTCTTCATTCTGGCGAGGCTCATCGTCCTCAAGTGGCTGAGTGTCACCTGACACTATATCATCATCGCCATCGTTCATGGCCGCCTCTAACTCCTCGCTGAAACCGGAGGGTCAATAGTCCCCTATCATCCCGCCATTGACGCATTGACAAATCCCCTAATGTGGATAGCTGGCACTCGCCAATTGACTCCTCGCGGGAGTAGCTCTTAATATCGCCTTCAGACCTCGTACCGATTCATCGCACTCCTTCGACGTTAAAACAAAAGACACTCTCAGATGTTTGAGAACGGTTCCAAAGGTAACCGCCATCGTGAATCCTCGTGGAGGTTCTGGCTGAATTATTTCTTTCTTTCGGGACGCTGGTCCTCTTGTGATCTGTTTCTTTCTTCCTGTGGTGGGCGTCCTGTGATCTCCCATCAAGTTGTAAGTCAAAGCAATTGACCTACTTTTCAATCTGTTCACCTTTCTATCAACCCATGCCCTGGTGAATGTCATAACCGGGATGGATAGAGTATCCAAATCTACGACCTCGGGCTCTGACCAATCCACAGGTGGAAGTGGAGTATCTCGAACAGTTGCATAGTCTGGATGAACAACATTCATATCTTCGCTGACCTGGTCCGGAACTGGAACTACCTCACACTCCCTGATCAGAGTAATCGGCAACCTAGAGAACATTCTCTTCCTCACTTCAATCTCATCAACTGCATCAGCCCAGTAATCCTCAATGGTGGCCTTGTGCTTGAATTCCTCTGACAACACCCAGTTGATGTTATGGTGTGGGTCATAGTGTTGTCTACTTGTGTGATATGAGAAATGATAGAATTGAAGCTCGCTCTCAGCTTCCCTAGCTGCCTGTATCGAAGGACAAACCTCATCCGAGTTGCCCATCACAATTGGAAACTCTATCCCTCCTTTCTTCTTTTTCTTCTGGATTTTGTCAAAGGCCAGCAACTGTCTAGCTATCTCTAGCATTATTATTTTATCTGTTGGGTACTTAGGCAGCCTATAAGGGTATGACGAGAAACCTTGCAGCCTAATGTATGAAAATCTCGGAAATTGAATAAACCAGCACCCATACCTCTCAATCAGCTCCTGTGCATTTCTAGAGATTCTGCACTGTAACCTCTCCTGGAGTAGCCTCGTGATGTACATGGTGAATGAATCGTTGACACGCTTATAATGGGTTGTGCTCGAAAGGTGTAACTGCGTACACGCCTCATGAATTTTGAACTGGTGGGAGCCACAACCGATGGGTTCCTTGTAAGAAATTCCTCTGTACCTCGTCATCCGTGCCAACATGTAAACAAGATAGGAGCTCATGTAGAACGTTTTAGTCCTCCGCAAACTCAGGAGCTGCTCATGTATATTGTCACTAATCATCTCAGCCCAATTGACATAATCCTTGCCTTCTAACACCAGGTTGATGTAATAAAACATCCAAGGCTCAAAAATGTAAGACTGTGGGCAACCACCAACCCTGCTCAGCAACATGATAAGATCACAATACTCCTGTTTCAGGTCCTCTGCTATGATCTGTTTCGGCAACTTCGTTCTTGAAGGCTTCGGAGTGCTCATCCAGTGAGTATTAATTGTATCCATGCATCGCTCAAAAGCAGAAGCATACATACGCTCCGCTCGCTCCCTGGACTTGTAGATCATGTTTCTATGCACCGGGATCCCAAAAGCTTCACCAATGGCTGCCGGAGTAAGATTGGCAAGTACTTGGCCATCTGGTGACGTGATCGACCGGTGTTCTTTCTCGTAGCAGTTGGCGCACTCCATAATCAACTCCGAACACTGAATAGCTGGCGGAAAACCAGCTGCTGCATATAACCCACTTCGGACGATGTTGTGCGAAGTGACCGACGCCCGATGACTTCCAATTCCAAATAGCCTGTTCTTGAATGTTTCCAGGTTGACAGAGCCCAAGTTCGTATCCGTCAACTTGCCCAGCTTTGAAATAAACTTCGTCTCCGGCGTGAATGTTTTGCTGAGCTTCTTGATCACAGCTTGTCTGGAGGCACCATTGTCTTTTCCGGTTGTCCTCGCTTCAGCCATCTGCAACACAACAAACATTTCATCAGCAATTAAATTTAAATTTAATGATACATGATATAGGGGCTGCAGTCGAATTCTAGAAGCTGCAATATCTTTCGTGTTTGCAAACCTCAGCTTCTTCTCTTGAATAAGTTCAAATTCCGACACGTAGAACAGATTTCTAAGTGAACTCCGATGACTTTACTTCTCAATTAGCACTCAACAAATTGAACTTCTACTACATCGTATCAGCAATCAGCAAATTTTAAACTTCTATATCCTTGCACGTCAAACCAGCAATCAGCACATAGCGAACTTCTTAACTTTGCACTTCAGACTATCAACTAGCAATCTCACAAACTAGCATTTTCGTATTTTTGAGTTCTCAACATTTCAACTCAATACAAGGCGTCCCACAGGCAACTTCAACTAAGCTCAACGAATCAGATTTCAAACTTCAATGCCAGCAAGGCCGTACTTTTCAATCTTTCAGCAATGGCGTACCTTTTTAAGCTTCTATAATTCAAGCAAATCAAATTTCAGCCACAAAGCCGTACCTTTTTCAAGCAACTTCAAATTGCAGCAAACACCTCCTTAGTCAGCAATGGCGTACCTTCCTCAAGCCTCTAGCAACCTCAGCAAGGACGTCCCTCAAATGGCAACTCTCAAGCCTCAAGACGTCTTCTTCAACAAGTTCAACCTCTCAGCAAAATTCAAACCTCTCCAAGCTCACTTTGCCTTAGCAAATTCGCCTTTTCCAGTTGTGAAAATGAGTGAAAAGCTTCTCCATTTTATAGCTAGAATTCAAATTCTAGAAGACGTTATTTTTAGCCAGTGCCATTAAACTCCACTACTCCACTTCAAGAATTCGAATTTTCCCTCTCTGATGTTTCTGACACTTGTCTCCAGTCGTCGGGAATATTATTCTTCTAGAAACTTGACTTTGACTGGCGTTCTGGATTTTACTTTCGAAAATTTAATTTAATTCATCTTCTTTTAACTCACCAGCCGGAGCTCTGTCACTTGAATTCGAACTTTTTAACTTCATCATCTGCTTTGGAAAATTCATCCTTGAAGAATTTAAACAAACTTATCTAGGCAACTCCTTTCAGATTCATCATTCGAAGAAAATTCATCTGGAAAACTTATTTTATTCATTTTTGCCTTAGAAAATTTAAAATTCTCCCTTAGGAAAATTCACAATTCAAGCACTGATTAAATTCTTCACTGAAAAAGTGTTGGCGAAGCTTGAAAGATTTAGAAATTCATTCATCATCACGAACGTCCAGTACCCAGAAGCAAATTTTCGTTAGAACACCTCGAATCCATGGGTACCCAACGAACGGGTTCATTTAATTTTTCGAATTTTGAACCTTAGAAAAATATTATTTTCATCATTTAAACTCGTTCTTCGCCTGTGATCACTCTGTGTTGCCCTGACTTCTTGAAGAAAATTGAATCTCCTTGCAATATCATCATCTCTGGATTTTATCACTGAGAAAAGTTGTTCGCGCTCTGAGAAATTTCATCAACTTGGAGCTCTAGGCGTATTTTCTAAGGAAAATAATTTTGCCTTTAGAAAATATTTAAATCATCTCTTGCATTTTGAGAACTTGCCTTAGAAAAATTTTATTTCATTTGCCAGTGGAGAGAAATTTCTATCAACTTCATTTGGAAAATTTTATATTCCCGGCACGCCTTGTACATTTTATTCTCACTTCATCCCGTATCACTTCACACTTGGAAAATATTCATTAAAAGTCCAACGCCTTAGAGAATTTTCAACACTTAGCAAATATTTTATTTTTTTCCCTGAGGCGCCTAGCACACTTCAAAAATATTTCAACTCCTTGAAATGCCTTTGAAAAATTTTCCAACACCTTATAACTCCCTTGCTCTAGGCGCACACTTTACCTAGCATTTTATTCCACACCTTGGAATATTTTCTAACACTTACCACTTCCAACGCCTTAGGAAAAAAAATCTCCAACACCCATAACCTTAGGCGCATATCACACTTTGGGAGGATATTTAAAAAAAATCACGCCACACATACCTTGATCACTTTGAACGCCTAACCTACCACCTTGCCTTCACCACCCTTGGCGCATTCTTAGTGTGGAGGGGAATAACGCCTTGGATTTTACCTTGAATTCACCACGCCTAGATAACATTTTTACCTTACTTACCACCTTCATTCACCTTTTACCTTCCAAACATGGGCGCATTTCCTTGTAGGAGGAGGATGACCTTTCAACTTCCCGTTTTCGTCTTCATGTGAGCTCATTTGGGCGCATTTAGGAGGGTGAGGAGGACGAGATTCTTTGACCTTGTTGACTTTCTCTCCCCTTGAGCGCATTTTGATGTGTCTAGTGGATGAACTTTTCCAACGCCTCAAGAGTGACTCTTCAGCTTCCAAATTTCGTCTTCACATGCATGACTTTGGGCGCATTTTGCCCCTGCTACAGGATAAGCTTGTAATCTGGGCGCATTTTGCTCTTGTTGGTGGATGAAAACGTTTGACTTTGCTTTGACCACCTTGTCTTTTGGGCGCATTTTACCCCTGCTGCAGGATGGGCGCATTTTGAGGGGTGAGGCGGATTTTTCATGCCTTAGAAACTTTTTCACTTTTCCCTCTTCCTTCTTGGGCGCATTTGGACCCCTGAGCAGGATGAAATTTCGTTGACTTTCTTTGACTTTCCTGTCTTGGGCGCATTTTGCCCTGGGTGGTGGATGAACTCACACTTAGAAATTTTTTTATGCCTCTAGCTGAGATGGGCGCATTCTGCTATGCCTGCTGGACGAGACTCCAGACTTAGACAAATTTCATCATCCTCGCCAGCTTACGTGCCCTGCTATTTATAGTAAGCTCTCTGAATTTGCGCCTCTGAAGCTCGGAATGGCCTGAAATTTTAAACATAGCATCCTCATGCCTTTATCAACTTGTCGACACTGCCACTTTTAGTCACCCTTGCTATTTATAGCCTGTTTTGAAGATGGCTTACTATAAATAGTAAGCTCTTGTTTCTCGATAGCTCCCAAGCCCGACCGACGGGAAATTTGAGCTGATCCTCACCATTTTACCTGCTGCCGACAATCGACGCATGCACCGATTTACTATTTTAGCACGTTTAATTTGACTCTTACTATAAATAGTAAGTGCTCCGCTTGACTTGAAATTTCACCGCCAGATAGCTTGAAGAATAATCGCTGGTTTACATCGGTTTTCAAGATTTTGACTTTTGATGCCTATTTTTAGGCTCCGTAAAACTCCTAATTTGCATTGCATGCGTGCAAAGATCTCCTGCTTTGTTTCGTTTCAGGTCTTAAGGATCACTCGGATCCCGAACCTGGAAGCGGCCGCCAGACACACTCATAAAAAATAGCAAGTTCCTACCGAGGAGAATCCTCATTTGCATGTCACACCATCGCGAAGTTTCAAAACCCATCAGGAATCACTCGACATGCAAAGAAAAGCTCGACATGCAACCCTAAAAATAGCCTCGGCGGCTAATCTCGAAGTGGTCATCTCGACTTCTGTATGTTACATCGCGGCGGCGTCTTGAAAACCGTATGAATATGCATGCAAAGAAAAATTCTCATCGACCTCGAATTAGCCCTGAAGCCTTTAATCTGCTAAAAATAGTAAGTCGTCCGCTTTTGCTCAAATTTGGCATGCAAGCACCTGGTATACTCTGAATGCCGTGTGATGATCGGAATCTCAAAATAGCTGACAAATTGCCCTGAATAGCAGACTTACTAAAAATAGTAAGTACCTCGGAATCTGGTGAGACTTTGCTAGAAGCCTGCTGGATGTCTGCTGACAACAACGTTAAATTCAATTTTCAATTTTCTCGCTTTACTTGACCTTGAATTGACCAAAAATGATGAAACCCTAATTTTAAACTTGGCCAATATTTTCATGTTTAAGCTCAAAGACGATACAACCCCCGGAAGACGGACACCAGAAAGGAGACAGAGCGAGAGAGAGAGGAAAAAACCCAAGCCAAAAGACCGAAACGGAGCAAAAATTAGGGGGTCCCCATCTTGAATGGGGCGATGTGTGAAAAGGTCACAACACACCCCAAGCTGCCTTAGTAACTTCGTCATAATTTCTTATTTCGAAGTACTTTTCCATTTGTACTAACCATATTTCAGCTTCGTCACCTCCAGCACTTCCGTCAAACTTAGGAGGGTATATCTTTTTCATATCCCTTGTTAACTCTGTGGATACTTGTTTCTTCTTTTTCTCAATTGACAGAGTTGGAGATTTCTCTTTTTCATGGTTATGATTAATGTCTTCTCCATGCGAAGAACTTTCCTCCTCATTATTGACGATTGGTATCTCAACTTCTTTTGCCTTTTCAAGATTGGTCAATCTCGCCAGAATCTGATCCAGCTTGGCTTCCATTCCTGTTGGTTCTTGTTCGCCTTCTCGACTAGTTCCAGGATTGCTTCGAGATCTTTCGTAAGTTCTCACCATTATTAAAAGATTTGTCTAACCTGAATATTTAATTCATGTTAATCTTACTATCATTTTACTTTTAAGTAAAATATATATATATACTTACAAAGAAAACACATGCATATAAACAACAAAGTTTACTATAGACATAATTGATGAAAAATATCGTTTTATTCATATTAATAGGAATCAATATTCCGTCGATTACATAGGACTTTTCAAAAAGTCAAGAGGGGAGTAAGATTCACCCTCAGACTCGTAACTTAAGGGGGTATATCCTACTGATTGAGAGAATTGTTGATCTCTTTCGTTTTCTTCATCTCTAATTTGCTCATACCTATCCCAAAATGGGTAGTATCCTTCGGATTTATTGTCCAATACATAATTGCGTAAAGCAATATTGTTATGGTGTTCATCAACAATGTTTGTAGACATTTGTTCATGAGACCACTTCTCCATTGGTGGTGTCTTAGGCATATAGCCTTCAGACTCGTTACTCGAAGAAATTTCAATAATCTTAGCTAGAGGTTGAACCCTTGGATCCCTAAAGATAAGTGCAAGATTTGTACTTTCTTTAGATGGCATATCTCTGGAGAGTGGTAACATATCAGATTCCTCAGGTAGCATTGCAGGAAGGTAGTTATACATTGCCTCCATCTTCATCTTTCTCTTCTCAAGACTGATTCAAGAAAGTGCATGACTGAAGGTTTCTGTATCACTCAACTAGATTGCGTTGTCGTAATTGGTTCCTTGGATGGTTCTAACGATAGCTTCTTTTTCCTTCTTGGCTTTCAGGTAGCGCTCATTTCCAATAACAGACTTTCGTGCTATCATTTTGATACGCACCATCCTGACACAAGTATTTTTCACAACATGAGATTATGTTGGAAAGGGAAAGTAAATGAGCTCATAGGTTCCAGAGTTAAAACCTGGTAGCTCTGATACCACATGTAACGACCAGACATCTACGTAAAATAAAAATTTCTAACTTTTACAACTTTTAACCACAGTAAACGAGTAAACAACATAGTAACAAAATTTTTCTTTTCTTTTTGAAATAAAGTACAACATATAAATATGATTTCAAAGCTTTTCCCAATTTAAATAACTTTAACTTTTCAAATGAATAACAGAGTATGAAAGTATAAGAAGTACATACACAGCTTTAACAGCTTTTGCACAAATAGAAGTAAGACGGTCCAGGTTCTTCCCTTTCAAATCTTGGTTCTTCGGTTGTCAGGTTGTGGAGGAGAAACATCACTCGGGTGCTTTTCCGCCAACCACAGACTAATAATGCGGTCCCCCGCACATTCATTTTTCAATGAATGGCCCTCCCTTCGTCGAAGAGATTGGTTGAGTGACCGATTCCGTTAACCAACTGAGCATAGTGTCGTGTCCTACATTACTAGATTCTTGTATCTTACAATCCCAACCTAGTATGTACGTTTTGGATCACTGTGAACTGACAATGTAATCATCTTCCTAAACTAAGAGGATGTAGGTACATTACATTACTATGGCCATAGTATTTTGGTTCAGTAAACGACTGAGTAAGTCATCTATCACTTACACTACTCAGGGCCGATTTGCCTTTGGGCTACCTTACTCTATGCGTAGGCCATGTCCTTCAATGGGTTCAGTTTACCCCAGACTTCCTACCTCAAACAGTTTACTGGAAATGAGTCTTTAAACAAGTGTTTACTATCCTATCTCCTGTTTCCGGAAATCTTTATCCTAGGAGCGAAGCTTCCTAATGTTAACCTAATAACACAAGCTAGGATTACACTTTGTATTGACATCATTTCGTTCCTAGAAGTTAATACATATTCTACGTACTCTCCATATACGGAGATCATACAACTTTGTAACTCCAAACAAATGCATCAATCATCACACACAATAGACATCCTTTTAGCACAATGCATATAAAATTAAGTTGATTTAAAACCCTTTAACCAAATTGAATCCCTTCTTTTCAAAACCCCAATTCCTATTAAATCTTTCTTAACCCCTTAATTAAATATATTGAATTGCATCAAGATTTCTCCTTTAGCTACATTGTCATTCTCTAACTTTTACCCCTTGCTTAAAATGAAGTCCCTTAAATCATTATGCAATAACAGCTTATCTAACAACACTTGATTGCTAAGGATAATTTATTTATTTCACATCAAATGCAACCTAGCAATTCTAAAAACAGTAAAAGAAAGACAGCTTAAGCTATAATTCCAATTAAGAAACATGCCTGTATATATTTTAAGCTCCTTTCCAATGTTCCTCTGTCAGCAGCCTTCTATTGATGATGACAGAAAACAATTTCTTCAACCAGAAACTCTCCACAGAAAGATTGCTATTGATTCCTCATAGTCTAAGAAATACAGCTGAAGAATACTCTAATCCTTTTACTGAAAACACTTTGAAACAAAACAGTAACTCTAACTCACAGCATAAGCTCTCAATTGCAATATAAAAACTCTCTAAACACGCCAAAGATGAGAAAACAAACAGTGTATTCGAATGAAGAATTGTGAAGTATTTATAAGCCGAAATAAGAACAGTTTCCCCGTTTCTGGGCATGTAAAATGACAGATTGACATGTTTACCTGGTCAAATCGTTACTTGTCATCTTATCAAACCCTCAGTCATGATTTTTAATGATGATTCGACCTCATGGAGCCAGCAGTTGAAGAATTTTTCAACTCAGCAAACAAAAACGCCACCTACAGGAAAACGTTTTGCTGCCAGCCGTATGAATTCAACATGATTTTCTTGCTGCGTTCTTGGTCAATATTTCGCTTGTTACAGCACTGAAATTCTTCGCCATTTCCCTATTCTTCAGTTTGAATATTTCTCCCTGCATTTTCTTTTGCGCAGGAGCTTCCGCATTTTCACGGGAATGTCCATATTTGCTTTCCATTCGTTTTTCTAAAGTTTAAACTTTGCAAATATTCACTTTATGAAGTTCGCTTCCTTCTGCAATGTATTTCATTTGTGAAGTTCGAATATTTGCTTGCTACTTTTCAAATGTTTATTTCCTCTATAAAAATTGCGATTTTATCCTTTTTAGAATAATGTTCATTCTTCTAAACATTTGAAATTCTTTTCCATAATTTAAATTTTAATTATTTATATTTGCATATTTTATTTATAAATGTATTATATTAAACATTAATATTTCTTTATATATAAACGTATTTATATATAAAAATATATTAATTTTAATATTAACACATTTAATTTATAAAATATATAAATATATTATTATTTACACATCCTTTATGTATTGATATATATATTAATAATCACTTTATTAATATATATAATTATACATTTATATATTTAAATCTTCTAGATAAAAATACTTGGACATTATTTATATCAAAGATATTAGGCGGAATGTGTACGTGTAAACATGTCCACATATACTTCATGTATATACATATGTATGCGTATATACATGTCGATACATATGTACGAGCATATCCATTTGCTTAACGCACATACGTATTGATATGTCTATACATTTAGATATGTGTACACAGTGTATACATGTGTATACGTACCCATTCGACCTTTATCACATACCTTCTACTTCGTTCATTCACAGGGAGTCATAATATAGTCAGACTGACATTTAATCAATCACATTATATAAAGCATAAGGAAGTAAATCAAACTCCTAAGCCTATGGATGACTTTTCTAGACTAACTTATCTGACCTGTTTCCCTATGTACCGTTCACAATGTGTGTGCATGCTCAACTGATTAACTTTACCGGTTAAACGACCAATACCCCTCTCCCAAGTGATATTTCTCCTCTGCCTAGAGGACTGGTTCTTATTCCTGCATTCACAATTATAAACTCACGACAGTCAATTGCTCACAAAATTAGCAATACATATAAATTTCACAAGATATAAAAACATCAGATATAAATCTCATCATGCACATTTTTCACCATGATTAACATCAAAAGAACAACATAAGAATGAGACGATCATTAATGTATAGAACTCATATTGATAACAAGGTGATTCACATCTTTATTTATTCATAAAATTGTTTTTACAAACACATATTCCTTATTCAACTCTAATAGCCTAGTAGCTATACAATCGGGATGTAACAAATATGGTGCTTGAGGATGAACACGTAGGTTTGCTTGGAAGAAGGTTTCAAACTTGCTGAAAATTGGGGCAACGCAGCCTGTAGAAGATGAGGTGTTTTGAGTATTTCCTTGACCAATTCTTTGAAAGATGAATCATTTTCTTGCTGGTGCCATTATTGGTGAGTTTCTTGTAGGTGTTGATTTTATCCTTTAAGCCATGTGCAAGTTGATTATTTTTTGGTTTTGCTGGCTTAAACTAAGGTCGAATCACTTCATAAATTGATGAGTAAGGGGTTAGAAACCCGCTATGTTTCTCTTTGAACTTTTCAAAGCATTGTGCTGTCATTTCTCATGCCAGCAATGGTGGAAAACGTTGGATTTTAGGCTCTATAAATAGACGCCTTATCATTCCGTATTTTACTTCATGTTGAATCTGAGTTTTATATTACTCTGAGCTTTCTTTATCCATTTCATATTTCTGTATACAAACTCCGTTTTCTAAATAAATAAGACAGAGGATTTACCAGCAATTTGCCACAGTCAGTGTTTAATCCCATTACAGCTGAGTGAGTATTCATTTGTGAGTTCATATAGAGTGAGTATACTTTATTGAGAGTTCATTTGGAGTGAGAAATCATCATTTGAGAAGCCACTGATTTCTGAGAGCTTGATTGAAAGAAGGACTGGAAGTGCATATTTGGGAGAAAAGCTTATTAACAGGCATGGAACCCTCATCTTTTTACACTTTTGAATTTGAGTGTTTGATGCAGAGCCAAGGTGGAGAAGATTCAAAACTGATCAGACCTTAGTAAAACAACAACCTTTGAAATCACAATCAACCACATTGGATCAACTAACACCAACAAGGTTAAAGACTCCAAAACTTAACAATTGGGCTTATATTTTAGAGAAGGCCACTAAAAGACTAACTCAATATCAATTAGGCATCCACTCAGACCCCAATACCATTCCCAAACAAATCACACAAGGTTCCTTTGCAACATTATGGAGAATCATCAGACTGCCCTGTAAAAAGGCTACAAGAATTAGCCCTATTTTACAAACAAAGTGTCCTTCAAACTCCTAACCCCTCAATCTCTTGAACAGTCCTCAAATGTGTTCCAAAATGCCCAATTCACTGGTCTTTTCTCAGATTCAAGACCATTTTGACACCGAACTCACAAACCCTCATTTTACATACAAACACCTAGGGTTTTCAGCATTTCACCCTCACAAGGCCTTCCAAGCCCAACCGAAGCATCAAACTACTCTATTAGGGTCTGCACAAACATTTAATACTGTTTCCTAGACAATGCCATCAACAATTCATCAAAACTCATTACTGTCCCAACAATTCTTGCATAAAAAAATGCTTCATTCCACACTGTGGTGACATTCCACAATCTACAACTCGCCTTATTTCTACTCCAAAATACAAAGAAACATGTTCTAATCTAACTCCATGCCACCCCACTGAGTAACAGGTTGAGACAGTAAGTGGGGATGGCTTGAAACATAAAGGAAACTCAAACAGTGCCCTCACTGCCCTGCACAGGCAGACCACAGAAAACCAACAAAGCACTCTACAAATTTATTATTAAGACTCCAAAATAGATTCAAAGTTGTGTTACTCCCATTCCCTACAGGAGACAAAAGAAATTAGAGCCTTAAGTTACATGTACGGCCTGTGCAATGCAGGAATAACACAGAAGTTTAGAGATAATAGAAGAAAATCCGTGAATTAACAGAGAATTACTGCTTTATTCAAAGAATGCTCACCAAAATCGAACCATCATTAGTTCCTCGTGCCTTTCAAAGGCCTTTATACAATTTCAAACCAGTACAATCTCCCCTCAACGCCTATAACCACCTTCTAACCACTTTAACCTCCATTTGGCTTAAAAGTACTAATATTGACAATTATTTCCTAAATGAACACCATTATGCAAGTTTGTTGTTTAAGACACCAAGAACCACTTAGACACCTTTATTTTACCCCTAATATGACTTCTCAACTCCTGTCTTGCACTCCCATTTACAAACTGAAGAATTTGCCTTCAAAGGCTACAAGGACTCTTCAAGTGCAAGATTAACATTTCGCCCTTAAAGGACTCAAAATTATTCCATTTACATTATGATTGGTCTTTTTAGACCTTATTAAGCCTAAATGAACATAAAACACTCTTATACCAACCTAGACACTCATCAAAGACTTTCCTTGACCTTCAAGCATGGAAATTTTCAACTAGGTGATTAGGTGCTCCTGCACCAGTGTTGTGTTTCTATTTTCTTGTGTATGTTAGGTATGCAATATCTATAAGTTATCTCCTGAAAACAATTTAGTTATAAGGGATAAAGAACTTTTAAGAAAATGTTTATATGTTAAGCATGTTGGCGTTTAAATTAGCACCTCTGGAGTGCTGATTGTAAACGTTCAGCTATTTCAAATGTTTTGCAACACTTCTTCGTTATTTAAAGAGGAGAAGTCCCTCTCTGCTGGGAGCAATGCGTAAGGAAGGGAAATGTTAACTAAAGTTCCTATCTTTTTATGCTTCAGCGGCAGGACACAAGGGTGCACAAACACAATGCGCCGTAGCTAAGCTTTTTCTCTGGTTTCTGCAGATCTCAACTACGACTAACTAGCTTTTATCTATCCAATACCTTCAAGATAAACAGAGCATGAGGGTAAAGGAGCGGGAATGGGATGGTTGGATCACCTGAATTCGCCGTCTCCTGAGAATATGACCGAGGCTCTGAACTCTCGGGTATACACCGGGATAAGGTTGGTACAAGCAAACACTCTATACGGTAAACTAGATCTGAGACCTGCCAAGGAGGAGGGACTCCTATCCGAGGTATGGGCTAGGAAATAGTTCACGAGAAACAACAAAATTTACGATGCCTTGGCCGACTAGCTTGCTAAGGAGGAGGGACTCCTATCCGAAGTATAGCTTGAAAGTCAATACATTGAACAACATCAAACGATAACCGTCAATAACAAATATCCAAGGAGGAGGGGCTCCTATCCGAGGAGGGAAATGAAACAACAAGCTATTTAGATACAAGACGTAGACATAACTCAAATAAGATGATCAAAATGCAAGCGCCTTCTGATATTCTTCTTCAATGCTTCATCAACGAATTACAAAAGTTGGGAAGGCAAAGGCACGAAATCATGCACAGTTACAATCAACCAACGAACTCTCATCCAAGAGTGAACAAGTATCCGCTTTCAAAGCTGTTGGCAACAATGGCGCAGCAATTTTGCATAGCAAGTAAAAGTTAAACAAATAATGAGCCCAAGGCTCTTATTTATAGAACTCAAAGGAGTGGGTAACCCCAAAATCTCCTTGAGTTAACAATGAGTTCTTGCCAATCAATTAGCAAGATTTATTCCTAAAAAAGGGGGAACAAGCAGTTAACTGGAAAACTACTTCAGTTAACTGAAAATCAACAAAGAGTCAACTGGAAACTACTTCAGTTGACTGAAAGTAAACTAAAGGTAAACTTTAATGAAAGTATCCCTCCAAAATAGACATCCACATTTAGTGGAGATCTAAGATCCATAAATCATGGAAGTCAAATAGACATCCTTAATCAGTGGGATCTGACAATGCATGATTTAAGGAAAGTGGAGTTAAACTTGGAAAGAAGCATCAAGTTAACTCCAACTACATTTAATATCATCTTGAGTTGACTTGGAAAGAAGCATCAAGTCAAACTCAAGTCTCATGAATGCCACTTGGAGGGTGTATGGCGTCCTTCTTTGGTGCATTTATAGTTCGCCACTAATCAGCAGTGTCTCTATCCATTGATTGACTTCATCAGCTTCTGGGGAATTAATGCTTTGTAGAATGATGACGTGGCGTCGTAGCATGACCTCACCCATTGTGAGCTGATTTCCGAAGTCCATACACTGAGATGCTGCCTCTTCAAACTTGGTTGATAAAGCTGCTACCTTAGCCAGCTTGCAACCATCTGGATCATCAAGAAAGGTACTACGGATGACATCCCTGAACTGGTTCTGTACAGTAACCATCTCGACGTATTCTCCTCCCTCACGCTGATATTCCATGCAAGGGAAAGATATCACCAACATTCTTGCGAAGTTGATAATAGTGGCAACTACCCGTCTGTAATCAATCAACTCTACTGAATGAGCGTCATAGGCTTTCACCTTGTACGCCAATTGTTCCTTCCAAGCAAAAAGATGTTGCTTGTTTTCCTCAGAGTATACTGATTGATATGCCAATTGCAAATCTGCAATTGTGCTTTCGTCTTCAAGCCTCCTTTCTGCAATCCTTTGTTCTGACTGCTGGATCTCTGCACGAAGTCCATGTGCTCTATCCCGTAACTGGTATAGGTTTGCCAGTATACATCTACCTTTGAGAACAAACTCTTCCACTTGATCTCTCAAGTGTTTGCCGAATGTTATCAATTGCCGATGATTTTGTTCAGCGGGGAGATCTAGTAGTCCTGCTGGTAGGGCTGAGACGTTTGGTGTGCCATGTATCAAGCTGGTTATGTAAGACCTCAGTTTCTGATTTTCAGCCTTTAAGGCTGCCTTTTCTTTACCATCCTTTGCCATTCTTTCTTGTGCGCTCACCGAAGCTATTCCAAGAAGGTCTGCCTCCACCTGTCGTGTAGTCTTCCCGAGGTTAAGTTGAGACAAAGTGTAGTCTTCGACTTGGACCTCGTGTATGCTTTTCTCTACTGGTGGAGCGGCAGTCTCTATGATGATCTCACACTCTGCATTCCTTTCTATGTGAACTTGTTTCTTTAACTTCTTCGCCGACGTGTCTTGTGGGACGTGGTCGAATTCGGTAAAGTCAAGTTCATACGAGGGTTTTTCCCTCTTTCTTCCTAGGAAGCCTTCAAGCCAAATAGAATCTCGGCGAACTTCGCTAGGAGGGACGTGAGGCCCTTGAACGCTAGATGTGTGAGACTGTGCTGGAGCAATGTCTCTTGGTGGCGAATCCAAGTCGATGAGGACTTGTGTCCGCTGTGATACTGGTGATATTGGTGGCTCTGCTTCCATAACAGGCACCGTTTCTGCTGCTGCTTCTACTGTTGCTGCTTCTACCATTGGCTCAGCCACTGGTTCTTCAACAACTACTGCTGCTGGTTCCTCTGTGATAATTTCTGCTGAATCAGGGGTAGCAGTCTCTACTCTTTGTTCTGGGGCAGCAATACCTGTGATTATTTCAGGACTATGTGTGGCTTTCTCCACTGGTGTCCTCTGTGTTCTAGGCTTCGACATCCTCATCCCTCGGGGAGGATTGCACCATTGCTTCTGCCTGGGCTTCCTTCTTGAAGTGGAAGGTGGTGTAGACTGAACCTGTGGCGGCTCTGTTCTGTGAGGTATCACCTTCCTTGATTTCTTGCTGTCGAGATAGAGTTGGCTATTTCTAACCACTCTACTCGTTCTTTCTTCTATAGAAGTGTCTTCTTTGGCATACCAATCCACTCTCGGGAGCGGTTGGGAGTCAACTGAATCTGCAAAGAATGAGGGGAGAATGACTTCCCCTTCATCGTCGGAGAGGCCCTCAATGTCTGCTGACATAAAATCAGCAATCTGTGAGAGTCTGAATCTGCTGTAGTTCCTTCTTCGCACTTCATACTCGTCTTTACAATTTACCCAATAATCTTCCATAGAAGACTTATGTGACGAGTGTTGCTCAAGGTGTGCTGCATAGAGTCCTCTGGGATCATAGGATCTTCTATCAATGAGATACTTGAGGTTAAACCTCGCTGTTTCTTGACTCATCATCTTAGCATCTGCCGCGAATCCACATCTATACAGTCCCATTTCAACGGGAAAGTTAACAGCTGTCTTCCTCTTCAAGCGCAAGTGGATATGAACCTCGGACAACTGTCTCAGGAATTCCATGAAGACTACCCTATCTGAAGGGTATCTTGGTAGCATGGCAGGGTGGCCAATGTAGCCATACACGCGTATGTAGGAGAACGTAGGAAATTGGATGAACCAATCTGCCCAATCCGCCATTGCCTCTCTGGCTGTCTGTGAAATACGCACGTGCATCTCATGGTTAAGCTCACGTATTGTGTGCATAGTGAAGTGATCACTTATTTTCTTGAAGTGCCTTTCCGCTTGAGTAAACTCAAGACGTGTGAAATGTTCGTGAACCTTCTGCACACCTAAGGTTCCTACATTGTTCAATAACCTGAATTCACCTTGGAAGGCGATCAAGTATACCAGGTAAGAGCACATGTGGAACCTATGAGCTTCCAGATACCCAGTGATTTGTCGGTGGAGTGTGTCACTGATCAAAGTGGCCCAGTCATAGTATTCCCTCCTGCCAATGATTTTAGCGACGACATAGTACATCCATGGCTGGAATTGACGACCATCTTCTTCTCCAGTGATTCTATTGAGTAGAGTGATTAACACTGCGTACTCATCTTTGCATTCTCCTCGTCCCAACGGCTTAGGCAAGTTTGCCTTTGTCACTTTTAGCCATTTTTCGGCCATTATCCTTTGACATTTGTCCTTAGCTGTCTCAAATGCTTTCTCACATTCCGTCACTGATATGACTTTGCTGTTAGGACATGATGGAATATCGAAACACCTTTCGATATCCTGAGGCTTTAGACTGCAAACAATTCTTCCATCTGCTGCTCTGATTTCTCTGGTGGTAGGGTTATAATGCTTGATACAAGCAATTACAAGCTCTACGCTTTGTAGTGTGATGGGAATTGATGCGGCCTGCAGCAACCCGGATTCTTCAATATTCTGTAACGTAATTTGATTCATGCCTTCTAGCTGCTCCAAATCAACCACTGGATTTACTTGGTGTAGATTTGTGTCAACTGTTTTCAGGTAATCATGGAGTAAGACCGTCTTGGTCTCGTATTGCACCTGGGAGTACTGCATCCTGAAAAACTTAAAGATTGACTGTAATCTTGACCTAGTTCAGATGATTTTCAGAAACCCTTAAAAATAGCGTCCTGCCGAGAAGTATTTTTCCGGAAAAAATCTGGCACATGGGTTTTGTTCGTGCTTCAATGCTGAACAAACCCAGTTCCTCAGAATTTGGATTCTGAAACTTTTTCGGAAAAACCCCCAAAAATAGGGGCAGCAAGTTTGCTGATTTTGGAAAATTTGTCGAGATGGGTTTCTCTGGAAAATGATGCTGAATCTACCCAGTTGATCTGATCTGATGTAGCCTGTTGCTTTTTCTGTCAAATGCAAGAAAACCTAAGACGAGAAGAGAGGAAATAGACAGAAGATGGATTGGAAGTTTTATCTGATTCCCTGAAAAAATCTATCTCTGAGTCCAATCCTCAAAATAGCAATCCTTTCCTGCTTCAGATCTGCAAGAAAAATGAAGAACGGATGAAAACCTTCTTCAGATCTATCAATGGCGTCCTTGAGAGCTTGTGGCTGATTTTGATCTTTTATCCTGCAATGAAATAATGAAATGGGACGCCTTCACCTTGAATATATATGTTTAAGCTTCAGATCCACAAAATTGGGGACCTAACACAAGCTCAAAAGGTGATTTGGGCTTGAACTAAAGTTGAAAAGGTGATTTCCACTGATCGTGGAGCCTTTTAGCCAATTTTAACTCAAAAACTTTTGACTTTAGTCAACAATTTGACCCTTGACTTCTTTAGGCGTCCCTTTTGGTTTCTTGCAAGTTTTTAAATATTTTCTCTCCTGAAAGTCCTCTGTTTGATCCTGAATCTAGCATTGTCTGTTGATCTTGAGATGTCGCGGACACATTCACTGTGGAGCTGGATCCGAACTGAAGAGAAGTGCCTGGGAGACTGTTTGATAAAAAGCTGAGTTTAAGGCTTCAAAAGAATGGGCGCCTTTCCCAAGAAAAGGCGCTTTTGCCAATGCCTTAGTGATTTTTCAATCTTCGTTCTTCAGCTTTTTGAAATGATCTCTCGTGCCTTGATCTGGATTTCTCGTTGATCGGAGAGTCAGATGATTTTGCTTGATGTTTCATCAGGTACCCAGCTCTGTTCTGCCAAGAATGACTGACTTCAGGAAACCTGGATTTCAAATTAGGGTTCCTTTATTCAAGGGCGCCCCTCCTTGAAAAGGGCGCTTTTGCCCTTTGGCCTGATTATTTTCATCTGGAAAGTTGCCTACTTTGATCTTGATTATCCGTTGACTGCTCTGACAGATGTTGATGCTTGCAGTTGCGTTTCCGAGATCTACTTGGGCTGAGAGAGTTATCCTAGGAAGCCTTTTGTCATTGGTCAGCATCTGGAAGTCCAAAAGAAAGGGCGCCTTTCTTTTGAAAAGGCTCTTTTTCCTTATAACTTCGCCGTTAACTGTGGTTTCCTGATATTTCCTCAACTGCCTCTTTTTGCTTCGTCAGCAGTTGCTAGTGATCTATTCATCGGATGATCTGGATATTTGTTTCACTGTTGAGTCAGTAATCAAACGTCGAGAATGATTGCTTCGGATGATCTTACTGACAGCATTTGACCCTCAAAGATCATGGGCGCCCCTACTTGAAAAAGGCTCTTTTCAGCATTTTGAGTTCTCTCCTTCGTAACGTTTCCAGAGTTAGTCAAATTTTGACCTTTTTCACTTTCAGGAATCTCCTTCATCAAACAGCATCATTTTTGACCTTTTCCGCCATGGTTGCGTCGTTGAAGCTTTTGGAGTTTAACTTTCAGCACCTGGTACTGGCCAATCTGCCATTAATGGCTGCAGAGGTTCTAACTTTGTTCCTGAAAAATAGAAATAGACCCACCAGAGTAAAACATGTCTTTTGATGATTCTGACTTGACCAATGTGATCGTGAAGTCTTTTAATCCTATCAAAATCATTTTCGATCATTTCTGGGAAAGTCCTATTTTCGGGGGTTTCCCTGAAAATAGGGGCGAAAAACCCTAATTTTCAAATTTTCAGAATTTTGCGTGTGTTCTTAGACAGAAACCCACCAAGATTCTATGATTGGTTTGACCTAAAACTGACTTAACATGGCATTTTAACAAGATTTAGCTCAATTTATCTGAGAATGCCAAAAATTAATTTTTGGTACAACAAAGCATAATAAGGGAATTTGTGTAAAGGGGATTTATGTAAAAGGGAATTTGTGAAAAGGGGATTTATGTGAAAAGAAATTAAGGGAAAGGTTTGTTTGTTTAGCATAAAAGGGAAATTATGTGAAAGAGATAAGAGAACTTTTATATGCATTTAGAATGAAAATTGCATGTTTTGTATGATCTCCATATAAGGAGAATACGATGATATAGTTACATTAGGATCGAAATGAAGGCAGAATAAGTAAGGTCTTAAAGCTTAAGTTATTAGGTTAATTGAGACAAGCTAAGCACTCCTAGGATAAAGATTTCCTGATTAGGAGTTATGTTACAAGACACTTGTAGACTGTTTCGTTTCTAAGTAGATAGTTTGTTGTAGGTAGTCTGGGGTGATTGAATACCCATTGAAGGACATAGCCTACGTGCAGAGTAAGATAGCCCCAAGTCAAATCGGCCTTGAGTAGTGTAAGTGATAGATGACTTACTCAATCGTTTATTGAACTAGAATACTATGGCCATAGTAATGTAATGTACCTACATCCTCTTAGATTGGGCGATGATTACATTGTTAGTTCACTGTGATCCAATAAGTACATACTAGTTTGGGATTGTGGGATTTACAAGGATCTAGTTATGTAAGACACACCACTATGCTTAGTTGGTTAACAAAATCGGCTACTCAACCAATCCCTTCGACGAAGGGAGGGCCATCCATTGAAAAATGGATGTGCGGGGGACCGCATTATAAGTCCGTGGTTGGCAGAAAAGCACCCGAGTGATGTTTCTCCTCTACAGCAGACGACTGAAGAACCAAGATTTGAAAGGGAAGATCCTGGACCGTCTTACTACTATTTGTGCAAAAGTTGTTTAAGCTATGTATGTATTCTTATGGTTTTGTACTCTGTTATTTACTTTGAAAAAGGAAAAGTTATTTTAATGTTAGGAAAGGCACTGAATTGTATTTATTTGAAGTATTTTCAATTGAAATGAAAAGAAAAATTTTGATACAGTGTTTATTACTCGTTTACTTTCATTTATAAGTTGTAAAATTAAGGAATTTTTATTTCACGTATGGGTTAGGTCGTTACAAAGGCAATGGGCGACACATGGAATCCAAAATATAGTTGGGTGTCTCTCCATCAATAGTTTACCAGTAGTAACATAATTTGCTGCATTATCGGTCACCACTTGAACCACATTTTGTTCGCCCACCTCAACTATGACCTCCTCTATAGCCTTGCAAAGGTATGTGTCATTTTTGACATGGGCGTAAGAGTTAATGGATTTGATGAACATGGTGTCACTTGAAAAAGAAGCAATACCAATTATTCAATAAATTAGAAAAACATAAAT
Organism: Sequoia sempervirens; assembly: GCA_007258455.2. NCBI lineage: Eukaryota > Viridiplantae > Streptophyta > Pinopsida > Cupressales > Cupressaceae > Sequoia > Sequoia sempervirens. The sequence goes on along the minus strand of VDFB02258653.1, from coordinate 56,870 downwards.
CAGCCATATTAATCTCTAAATCAAATTCAAATTTCAAATTATTCAATGCATTGAGGGAAGTACAATTAGTTGCGGAGGAAACTATAAAATTGAGTAGTGTCCTATTTCTCCTATCGGTCCAACCATTAGTCATGATGGTGCAACTGATCTTGCTACATTGCAAGTGTTGCTCCTCTATTTTGGCTTTTACATCAGCCACCTTTTGACTCAAAAGTGGGCCCTTTAATTCATCTTCGTTAGGGGCTTTGAACCCCGCCCTAGACATATTTTGTCAAAAGGGAGACCTAAAACATGTCATAAATAAATTAATAAGATTCTTAGATAAGTATTGTAAAAGGAAAAGTTTTAACTTTAACTTTGAATTCAACAATGACATACATTTATATTCTAAATATAAAAATTCATGAGACAAAGATATATTAAAAATCAACTATCAAACTATAAATTTTAAAACAATTAAACAAAAAAGAATTACCTGGCTAAATGGAAGGGAATGGTGCAATAGTACTAGAAGTCTGCAATTGATTTCTTGGCTGCATCATGTGCCTCCTTGTTCCAACCCATGCTCTCAAGCGATGGTTGGGAACCGGGAGTATTCGTGGTACAAAATATGAATCCACCCTAGATTTGCAAACTCTAGGGCCAATACTAACACTCCCACTACCACTAGCACTAGTAGCAACACTAGCACTAGCAGCAACACTAGCACTAACCATAGCACCAACACTAGCACAAGCACTAGCACTAGGACGGTATGAAGGCATGGAAGAAGCATCTCCAACGCCACCAATGCTTGCCAACTCCTCCCTCTGCCTTTTTTCATTTCTTTTTGCATTCAAATGATTCTAATTGCACTTGCACGTCACGAATAGCCTTAGGAGGGAGGTGCAAGAGGGCAGCCCATTGCATCATGGATGGGTATGTGTGCAATATGGTATTTCAATCTGTTTATGCCTCCATGAAAAAGTGTTTTGCAATATTTACATTTGGCCTTTCCTTTTTTTTGCCTGGGAAAGATTTCAACATGTTTCCAAGCAGGGTCTTTTCTGCTTGAGGTTTGAGACATTGTGAAAATATGGTTTGAATTGCAAATGAAGGTTGCTACAATAACAAGTAGGGTTTCTAAAATTATTTAAGTTGCGAGTAGGGTTTGTAAAAAAAGAAATGCAAACTCAAAAAAACAATGAATTTACCATAGTTGGCAGACTCGCAGAAAACTCGCGAGTTTTTTTTAAAAACGAGTTTTTTTGAGTTTAACTTGCGAGGACGAGTTTTTCCAAGTTTTTCAAAAAACTCGTGAGTTTTTGCCGAGTTTTTTGAAAAAACTCAGCTTTGCAAAAAAAAAATATTTTTTAAGTTTCCGAGTTTTTTCGAGTTTTTGGCGAGTTTTTGGCGAGTTTTAAAAAACTCTCCAATTTTTGGCTTGGCGAGTTTTTCTTTGGGGCGAGTCTTCCAACTATGGAATTTACAATGAATTTTTTGTTAAAAAAACACAAAAACCAATTAAAATCATACATACCTCTTGGATTAGGCTTGACATGAAATGCAAATTCCTTCCAATCACTAGTAAAGAGCTCTCAATGCACCTCGTTGCTGGTATGAGGCTTCTCGAATACTATTTGATGATGGATTTGTCTTCTACTTCTTGTTGGTTTCCCTACAATACTCTCTTGCTTTTCCTCACAGCTCTTTTTTCTCCTCCTATTTTGCCAAGTAAATAAAATGAAGTTGCTTTTAGGGTTGGGGAGAAGATATAACTCAAGAAAAAACCAAATTAGTTAAGTGTTTTATGTTTTTTTTTTGCTTTTTACATAGCAAACTGTCGGTCGAGTCCAGCTGACGGGACTCACCTGGACTTGGTGAGTCTGGTGAGTCCGGCTAGGACTCGTCTGGACTCGATTGAGTCTGAGTCCCCCAGACTCGGCCAGGTGGACTTGACTCGAGACTCGTCAAGTCCTAGCGAGTCTTGTTACTGTGCTCCTCATTGAAGACAAGGTCCTCAACCTTGGCGATCCAATCTAACTAGGGACCAACCTACTTTAGAGTGGTGGGAGATATGTCAATGCCTAGGATTTGTTTTGATGGAAGAAAAGATTGTAATGAATATAAACAAGATCATTCAACCTTTGCACTATCAACTTGTTACATTTCTTGGAGTATATGTCCCCAAACATAGTCCAATTGCATTCACATCTTGAAGTGTTGCATGGTTGGCTCAATACATGAATTGTAGTCCTATGAAGATTTGGTACTATAGCACCAAACTTCTCACAATGCATCTAAAGTGAAAAAAGAAAGAACCCAATCTGATTGTTCAACTTTGTGTTTCAACATTAGTGTAAAAAATGGAAAAGTTAAAACTTTTGAATTTAAATGACATGCTTAATAGACTTTTACTTGGTTGCAAGGTTGTCTAAGTTGCTTTGCATATGATTTGTGCAAAGAGGTCCCTTTGTGGAAGTTTGTAGATTTCAATCTCAAAGATTATCTTCACTCCAAGTTGAGGATCAACTACCATCCACTCTATGACTATGTAGAGGCCACTCAAAACCTCTTCATCGGATTTGAAATTTGGGCATAATTTTAATGTCGAATTCAAAAAATAAGCAACTTTATATAAGGGCCTATAAAGGTGATGGTGCCATTGTAGATCAATGATGCCTCATATGGGATGATATTTATACTCAACCCCAACATAAATGAATCTAATGGCTTCCTTGGCACTATGCATGCCTTCATATATTTAGCCCATTCTAATACCCTCTTCTTGAGTGTAAGTTGGTGGTGAAATTTAGCCTATTTTCCTAAGTTTTTCCTATATAGTAGTTGTTGGTACATAAAGTGTTGTCAGGCTCAAGGTGTTGGAAAGTGGTCATAAGGAAACTTTATATTATTATATTAAGGAAAAATAGTTTTTTGAAAAATTAATGAAAAGAGCAAAAAGTGTTTTTTCCAAAGCTAAATCTGAAAAGGTTATTAAAGGAGGTTGGGTCTTCATAAGAGGAGTTTTCTAAGTGATATTTTGGTGTGTTCTTTTGCTGTTTGGTGGTTTTTTGGAGTGCTTCTTCAGACCTAGGTGACTCACGTTTATGATCACATCTTCCTATGGAGTTGGACGAATTTTGTGGGTGATGGTTCATTGGATTCCTTGCATCTGGGCGCTCCCTTTTCTCCAAATTTGATATTTTTTGAATGAGTGCGATTTATGGCATGAGGTCGACCTCCCTAGAGGGTCGTACCACTTGCAGTAGGGTCTTTGGGAAGTGTCCCTGAGTATTCAGGGCTGGTTGGAAGAGTTTGACTGCTAGAACTTGGGCGCCTAGCTTCTTGGGATCATATACAACAAATTTGAGGTCATTCAGAGGAGTGTGGAGGGAGTTATGAGCGTTTGAAGGTGTATTAGGCTTGCTGATCAGAAAAATCAGGCCACTGCTCCTCCATATCAGCCCTGGTATCTTTGTCATTATTTCATATTTTATGATGCCTCGTCATTGTAGTGTTTTAGAGATGAATACCTAACACTTGGGCTTCATTGTTGTTTGACTCTCACCTAATATACTGTGTTAGAAATCATATTATAATTGCTGATCTAGTAGTACTAATCAGCCTTATTACTTTAGTATTTTGCATTTCACTCCCACTGGATTAGTGGTTGAGTTTTGTTTACTTTCTGTTGCCCATTGAAAAGTGGAATTGGCTAGCTATGCCGCCAAGTTCTCTATTTTCATTTACTTTCCAGTAGCCCGCTGAAAAGTGGAAGAGGCTAGCTTGCCGCCAATAGCTCTTGTACTTCCGGCGTTTTCAGATTATTATCAGATCCCCTTACACCATATGCTCTCACCTTGCCCACTTTGGGATTTGTGTGATCAAAAAGTGAAGCATTGCTTCCAGTTTGTTATCTTTCATTGACCTAATGCTAATGGGTGAAGTTTATGTGCAAAAATTTGGGAAAAAACTAAGGGGGATATTTCAGATTATTAATTTATTAATTTACTATAACTATGGAAAAAGATAAATGCATTTCTTCTGAATTGAATTTTGTAACAATTAGGAAGAAAATTATAAAATATATTTTGATGTTGTGAACTATTTTTAAATCATATATGTTGCTATGAATGTTACATTGTGAGCAATGCATAGTCTGTAAACTGTACACAAAACTTTTACTTCTTCGGTGAAAACAATATGAATGCCCACTCAGAATTGTAGTGGGATAAGTGTTTGACAAAATGTTTGTTCACATGAAATCATGAAAGTGAATTTTTTTGCATGGTAATTTAGCTTGGGATATTTCAAAGAAAGCTGACAAAGAGAGGACTACAAAGACAATTTTCGATAATCTCTTTGTGAAGAGAGTTGTAGAAACCATTAAGGTAGCTTCAAACTTCAATTTTATTTTCATTGTAATTTTTGTACTTTAATTTGTGGTATTTATAGATGTCAAAGACTTTGGTGAAGGTTTTTTAGTCGTGGATGGGGATCAGAACCCAATGGGACACATTTATGAGGCCATGGATGGGGCCAATGATGCCATCCAAAGCTACTATAGGGGGGATAGAGATAGATTTGGTCTCATTTGGGAGATCATTGTTTGGAGGTGGAACAATCAACTCCACCATTGTATTCATGCAATGAGGTACTACCATAGCCCCAAATTTTTTGTACTTTGATAGCTTCATAGATCCTGTTGTACCCAAAATAATTTTTTGGCATTCTACTTAATTCAAGCTAAATCATGTAAAAGTGTCGTCAAAAGTCTGTTTTAGGTCAAACCAAACATAAGGTTTTTGTGGGTTTTTGTCAAGGAACATATGTGTAAAATTCTAAAAATTGAAAATTAGGGTTTCAAACCCCTATTTTAGGGAAACCCCTGAAAATAGGACCTTCCCGGAAATGATTGAAAATGATTTTGATAGGATTAATTGACTTCACGATCACATTGGTCAAGTCAGAATCATCATAAAACATGTTTTACTTTGGTGGGTCTGTTTTTATTTTTCAGGAAGAAAGTTAGGAGCTTCACAACCATTAATGGCAGATTGGCCAGTACCAGGTGCTGAAAGCTAAGCTTCAAAAGCTTCAACAAAGAAACCACGGCGGAAATACTCTGAAAAGGTGCTATCTCACGGAGGGGTTTCTCAAAACTGGAAAATGCCAAAAATTAGCTAACTCTGTAAAAACCAACGCCTTGCTACCAAGGAGGATATGTAATCAAAAGGTCAAAAAGCCCCCCTGTTGAAAGGCGCCCATCTTTTTGGGCAATTAGATGCAGCTTATGAGCTTAGTGACCTCTAGGATAATCTTCTTCGTAATGATCGATCTCAACAACGACACCGTCAGCAAAGACAACAGAGTAATCTGACACCTGACAATAGAGATCAAGCTGGGGCCACTCTAGATGGTTGACAACATGAAAATCATAAGTCAGGAAGCCAAAGCCGCCCCTGCTAGCCAGGGGTGCCCAAGCTTTTGAAGGACTAGAACTAACTTTCAAGAGCTGAGATACTAGTCATCCTTTCCAGGACTGAGCTAGTTATCCACCCCACGTTTCAACAAGATCATCAAACTCACCAGTCAGCAATGATCTCGAATCAGAACATGGAGGGTCAAAAATGATAGAATTGAAAAATAGTCAAGAAATTGACTAAGTCTGAGGCCAAAAGCGCCCCTGTTGAGAAAAGGCTCCCCTGATTTTAAGGCATTAGATTCAGTCTTTGAGCTTTGTAGCTCCCAGGCACATTTAATCAGGGTTGTTCCATCTCAGCAGTGAATCTGTCAGCGTCAGGTTAAGATCAATTGAACGACTGGGAGCAAGGATCGAACAGAGGCACTTCAACATGAAAAATGATGAAAAAAGTGTTCAACAATCAAAAGAGACGCCTAAAAAGTCAAAGATGAATTTGTTGACTTGAGTTAGAGATTTTGGAGGCAAACTTGGCCAAAACATCCCACAATCAGTGGAAATCAACTTTTAGAAATCTAGATCAGGCTAAATCAGGCTTCAATCATGAGTTGGCGCCCATACTTGATGCATTACAACTTGAATCATTACATAATCAAGCTAGGCGTCCCATTTCATTATTTTCTTTTGCAGATGAAGGAAAAAACAACAAATTGCTCTCCAAGATGTCTTTTCAAGACCTGACAAAGGGTTTTGACCGTTCTTTATTATTTTTCGAAGATTAGTGGCACAAAAGCATAGTTTCTCAGGGGTTGAATCCAGAGACAGATTTTTACAAGAAGGAAGCTAATAACTTCCAATCTTCCTCTTATCTACTTCCTCTCTTCTATCTTAAATTTCTTGCATGTCAAAGAAAACAGCAGGCTACCACAGTTCTGACCAACTGGGTATGATCAACATAATTTTCCAGTAAAACCGATCTCTTCAAATTTTCTAGAAACAACAAACTTGCTGCCCCTATTTTTAGGGATTTTTCCGGAAAAGTCTCTGAATGAAAAATCTAAGGAACTGGATTTGTTCAGCATTGAAGCATGAACAAAACCCATGTGCCATATTTTTTCCGGAAAAATCCTTCTTGATAGGCGCTATTTTTAGGGGTTTTCAGAAATTGTCAGAACAAGGTCATGTGCATAGTTGATCTTTAACTTTTTCAGGATGTAGTACTCCTAGGTACAATACAACACCAAAACGGTCTTGTACCATGATTTCCTGAAAACAATTGACACAAACTTGCATCAGGTAAACCCAGTGGTTGATTAAGAAGATTTGGAGGGCATGAACCAAATCACACTACAAAACATAGAAGAATCTGGATTGCTTGAGGCTGTGTCAATCCCCATCACATTACAAACCTTACAAACCTTTTCAACCTTAATCGTGCTCCTTTTCAACCTTACAAACCTTTTCACTACATCAAAGACAATATTTCTATTACCAAATTCCTTCAATACTAATGACATCTTTAATTTCACTTTTGACAACGATGACAATGATCTTCAACAATCTCAGCCATGCTTATGTTATCTTCAGTCATGCTTATCTTGACATCAATGATTCAGTCATGCTTATATTTTGACATCAATGACAACATTTCCAACAATCTCCCCCTTTGTCATTGATGGCAACATATCTTTTGACATTTCTTCTAACTCTCCCCCATTCTACTTCTCTCCCCCTTTGACATCAATGGCAAAGGGATATCCATCAATGTTGCCTTTTCTGTTTCATGGAGCTACAAGATACTGTGTATAGCTCCCCCTGAATGTATGCTCCCATCTACAAATACTCATCTTCCTTTTTTCATTCCTTGTCTTCTGAAACAATTTCCTTCTTCATGGAAGCTTCTTCATTTTGACATCAATACAATTTCCAACAATTGAAGCCAATTCATCATCTTCATTAGATTGACAATTCATAAGTAGATTTTTCTCTCCAAAAATTGAGGTACTTCACTCTTTAATTATCTTCTCCATGGGCTGAAAGATAGTGCCAACTTAGCTCCCCCTAAATCCATGCTTCTTTTCAAACAAGTATATGACATGTATCTTGCATGATCATAGAATTATCCTCATCATCATTTTTATTTTGTTTCCTTCTCCATACTTTTGTAATCTTTTTCTCCTTTCCAATGGTGTTCTTCTTCATATCTTGTCTAGGTGGTTCCACGAAGCCATATCTACAAAATCGTGCCATGTGTCCAAAGTTGTTGCACTTGAAACACATAACATCATGATCAAATGAATTATAGTTTCTTCTAGTGAAGCTTGAAGTATTTCTTGCATGAAATCTGCAATTCATTGCTTTGTGGCCAAAATAATTGCATGAAAAGCAATATCCATTGAAGGAGTAAAACTGCCTAGAGTTTAATTTTCTTTCATTTTCCTTGAAACTTGTGACATTCTCATCAAACTTTGTACATTCCTTCTTTGGCTTTTCCAATTCATTTTTCAGCATGGCAACTTCTTGTACTAACTTGTCACAATCTCTCTCTTTTGCACTTAACTTGATCTTTATCTCATTTTCAACTTGTTCAGCCTTTACAAGTTGAGTCCTCAAATCTTCAATTATTTTGTTTAATTCCTCCAAGCTTTTAGTCAACTCCTTAGTTTTTAGTTTATGCTTGGTGACCTTCTTCAATTCTTCGTTTTTCTTGCATGCATAATGAAGTTCTTCCTCAAGATCTGTTTCTTCTTCTTCGTTGCATTCTTGATCAACTTTTTCTTCATCATCACATTCTTGATTAGCATCTTCATATTCAGCCATGAACAATATTTCTTCTTCATCATTGCTTTGACTGTCATCACTTTGTTCTTCTGAAGAGCTGCATTCTTTCTTTGAGTAAAAGCTTTTTTTGTGTTTTTGGGATCTCTTCTTTGAGGTATATTTGGAATTCTTCTTTCCCTTTTTCTTTTTGTAGGTTTCTTTTTCATCCTCACTTGAGTTACTATCATCTTGAGGACATTTTGAAGCATAATGTCCAACTTCTCCACAACTGAAACATTTAAAAGGATATTTCCCTTTGTACTTTCCACTTCCTTTCTTAAGCTTTCTCATGAAATAGGCCTCTACTTCACCATCATTTGATTTCTCATTTGATGTATCATGTTTGGTTTTTCCTTTCTTGGATGCTTTGAAGGAAAACTCATTTTGTGGTGTTCTTCCCTCAATCCTCATTTCATAAGCAACAAGGATCCCATGTAATTCATCTTTTGTTAGCTGGTCTAAGTTTGTCAATTCTTCCAATGCTGCAACCTTGGCCTCAAACTTTGCGGATAGAGATCTTAGAATCTCATCAACAATAAAAGCATCATCGATATCTTCACCAAGTCCTCTCATAATGTTCACTGTTTCATCAACACGAAGAAAGTATGATGCTATGTCTTCATCTTCATTCATCTTGAGAGTCTCCAACTTCCTTCGATGAGTTTGCAGCTTTGCCTTCTTTACTTTGGCATCTCCTTCGTAAATATTTTGAAGCTTGACCCATATCTCTTTTGCTGATTTGCAGCGCATGACCTTTGTAAATTCAGAATTTGTTAGGTTGCAAAGAAGAGCATGCTTAGCTTTTGCATTGTTTTCACTTATCTTTTTCCCGGCTTGATCCGTTGAAGGGGTTGCTGGAGGTGTATTATCCATCAACAACAGATTGCCACACATCAAACCCAAGGGCATTCTGTTGTTGATGGATAATTAGTCCCATCAAAGATGGGTGCTTTGACTGTATTGTTATGATCTGCCATGTGTGCTCTTAAGGATCTCCTTCAAGCGGTTAGGCTTTCAAGAAGGACCTTGCTCTGGTACCAATTGAAGAGCACAAAGATATACTGAGAGGGGAGGAGAGGGGAGGAGAGGGGGGGTTGAATCAGTATATCAACAAACTTTTACCTTTTACAACCTTTATCAACTTCAAACTCCAACACAAATCAACTATGCAAGAATATCTCAATATGAACAAGTTGACACCAAGATTTTATGTGGAAACCCTTACGGGATAAAACCACGGTACAAATAATGTACTTTATGAATTATATAAACTTTTCCAAAGAATGTAGGCACCAACCTACTTGAATCACCAAATATGTAGTTTAGTAGGCACCAACCTACAAAGAGCACCAACCCATAATTCTGATTTAGTAGGCACCAACCTACAAGGAGCATCAACCCGTAATGCTGATTTAGTAGGCACCAACCTACTGGAGACTCCAACCCTCACTTGCCAAGCACCAACTTAGCAAAGATAAAAATATCAAGAATAATACTCCACCTTCAATGTTGCTTCCTCAACTGATGATGGACAATTCTGCTCAAACACTCTTCTTATAAATCTGATGTATATGTTTTGTCTTACTATATACAAAATCTGCATTTATTCCACTTTAGTCTCTACATAAAATCTGCATATACTCTTCTAGATCTTCTTCTTTATACTCTGCCTCATATGTATGATAAAAACTACTTCATATGTCTAATCAGATCTACCTTCAACCTGATCACTAAACTGTTGTAGTCTCGTTTTACTGCTTACTCATTCTTCATGATATCTCATTCACATAGACATGCTTTTTGTTTACAACACTTGCTTTCTTACTCACAATTCTTTAAATCTGCCTATATATATATCTTTGCTGATATATATAACTTATCTTTATTACTCAACACACAGAACTGCTGGGATATATATGATGTCTTTTTCTACTCCCACTTACTTTTGCTTGTACACACACTTTCACATACAAATCTGCATCTTACTTTTTCTTCACACAAATCTGCATAAGATAAGCTTCTTAAATCTTCATGTATTCTTCTTGTGATGAATGATTTTTCCTTTTATTTCAGACAGCACACACAGTATTCTCACCATCTTTCATGACTTATATTACTCCAAGAGCTATGTCTTCAACGAATGGTTGCATCTCTTACCAAAGGAAATGTTTTTGCAAGGAGTCGCACCACTTCTCAAATAGGTCTCAGCCTTTTGTTAATAACTTAACCACACTCTTAGCTTCTTTTCATATTAAATGCACCACTTTGCCTTTTCAAAATTGCATATTTTTTAGTCTGAATTTGCATCGAACCTTTTTAGTTTAATACAATTTCCTTAAAGACAATAAACACATCCTTCATGAATAATTTCAATTGCACATTGAAATCATGTCTCTTCAGATCGCAACTTTTCATATTTTATTTGTTTTGAAACTAAAGATTAGATTATACCCTTTCAAAAACAAAGCGCATCTTTCCAAAAACCCATAATATAAAAGACGTCTTTTTGATTTTGAGCAACCGCTACTTTGTAAGAGAGTAGTTTGTATTTGTTAGAAACATTTGTTAAGGATATGCGTCCATTTCTTTACCCAAACATATTTGTTAAAGATGTCCGTACTTGACCAATATACTTGTACTGAAATGATCCTATGATTTGAATGGTATACTTCGAACTGAAGGATATACTGAGATTTCTTCAAACTGAATTGGTCTTATCGAAATGAAAGATCTTGAATAATCCAAACAAGCTCAAAATCTGAAGATTAAAAGGTCTGAATTCTGAATCATTCTTCAAACTGAACAATCTACCTCATTCTTCAAACTGAACAATCTACCTAAGGTCTGAATTCTGAATATTCTTCAAACTTGAAAGCCACTACCACTAAGTCTCATGATCTGAATCTCATGATCTTCAACATGTTGCTCATTAACACATTGCTGCTCTCTTTAATCGTGCTCCTTTTCAACCTTACAAACCTTTTTACTACATCAAAGACAATATTTCTATTACCAAATTCCTTCAATACTAATGACATCTTTAATTTCACTTTTGACACCAATGACAATGATCTTCAACAATCTCAGCCATGCTTATGTTATCTTTAGTCATGCTTATCTTGACATCAATGATTCAGACATGCTTATATTTTGACATCAATGACAACATTTCCAACAAACCTTCTCGGAATTGCCTCGATAAGTGTTCAAGAGAGAATGGCTAAGGATGGAAGATACAAAGCAGCCTTAAAGGCCGAAAATCAGCAATTGAGGATGTACATATCTAGCCTGATGCACGGTACCCCAAACGTCTCAACTTTACCACGAGAATTGCTAGACCTCCCCGCAGAGCAAAACCATCATTAGCTAATTTCATATGGAAAACACTTGAGAAATCAAGTGGAAGAATTTGTTGTCAGAGGACGGTGCGTATTGACCAAACTGTACCAATTGAGGGATAGAGCACATGAACTCCGTGCGAAGATCCAGTAGTCAAAACTAGAGATCACAAAGAAGAGGCCAGGGGATGAAGTCACAGTCTCAGATTTACAAGTGTCGTACCAATCAGTTACCACTATAGAGAACAAGCAACATCTCTTTGCTTGGAGGGAACAAATGGCATACAAGGTGAAAGCCTACGATGCCAATTCTGTGGAACTGATCAAGTACCATTGTATTGTGGTAGGTATTATCAACTTCACAAGAACGTTGGTAAAATCCATCTCTTGCCTTTATCAACACGAGGGAGGTGTTTACATTGAGCTAGGAACAGTACAAAAACAATTCTAGGATATCATTCGTAGCACATTCCTCGATGATCCTGATGGTTGCAAGTTGAGAAAAGTTGCAGCCATGTCTACGAAGCTAGATGATGCAGCTACCAAATGCATAGAATATCAGCAGCAGCTTGTGATAGGTGAAGAAATGTTGAAACGCCATGTCATCATCTTATAGAGCATTAATTGCCCAAAAGTTGAGGAGGTCAACAACTGGATAGAGGCACTGTTGACTAGTGGAGCTGAGGTGTAAAGCACCCCAAAAAGGATGTCCTACCCTCCAAAGTAGCATTAATTGTGACTGGAGTTAACTTGATGCCCCTTTCCAAGTTAACTCCGAGTCCCACAGATCATGCATGTCAGATCCCACTAATTGAGGATGTCTAATTTGACTTCCATAAATTGCGGATCTCAGATCTCCACTAAATGTGGATGTCTATTTTGGAGACACATTTTGTAATAAAGTTCACTTATAGTTTAGTTTCAGTCAACTGAAGTAGTTTTCCAGTTGACTCTTTGTTTAGTTTCAGTTAACTGAAGTAGATTTCTAGTTAACTATTTGGTCACCTACTTTTAGACATAGGAATAAATCTTGCTGATTGGCAAGAACTGATTGTTAACTCAAGGAGATTTTAGGGTTGCCTACTCCTTTGAGTTCTATAAATAAGAGCCTTGGACTCATTGTTTTGCAACTTTACCTCACGGCAACAAAACGCTGAGCAAATAGCCTTCATATTGTTCGCTTAGTATATGTTCTTTGATCGTATTTGTTGTAGTTAAGCACCAAGTACAGCTTGTTCTCTCTCTATTCAGATAGGTGTATCCAATCATTGTTCATGTGTTCTTGGTTTGATTGCCTCTTGTGTCATTGTTTCTTTGACACAAGTTGTCCCAATGTGTACCTTTGGTGAAATATTGAGATAATAAATCAGGAGAGTTACCATGCCTTTGATCCAAAAATCTCAGAGTATTATCATTGTATGTTGTTATCAATAATTTGTTTTCAATCTACACCTCAGAAAGGTCTTGGTGCTGTTTGCCTACGGAATGTAATTCTACTCTTACGTACTACTGGCAAACTGGTAATGTGCAGAACATAGGATAAAACAGTAAACTGAAAGATATCATATTTGAACACCAGAAACTTTATTCATTCTCAGAAATATCATGTACAAAGGAGTATCAGCAGTGATTGACAATAAACATCGGCATATAACTCATTCATAATAATTTCCCGACTATCCCAGCCGACTACATATAACGTTCGGCGGTAGTTAGATAACCAACCGACACGACGCTTCGTAACAACATTAACATTAACATTAATCCGAACATGATTTCCCGAAAGTACATGACATTATTATTCTTTACTAATCTATAGTTTTATTAACAATTGGCCGACTACGACCAAGGCCGACTACGGCCGACAACAAAGTAAAGATATACGACTAACATCATCCCCCCCTAAAAAGAAGTCGTCTTCCAGACGACTGAAAACAAAAAATGCCAACTCTCGTCCTTTTCTTGTAATTGATTCTCCCTCAGTGCTGAAAGTTGTTGCGCATCGGCCACCTGAGTATCATTCTCTATCAACTGACCCAATACTCTATCCCTCTCTGCCAACTTCTCCTCGAGAGCTGCCACTCTTGTTTGCTCGGCTGCCAACTGCTCTTGTAACTGTACTATGATGGCTGGTTGTACTGCAAAGTGGCAATTCCAATAAATCTGATGGGGGTCTGGGGGTAGCGCCCCCAGCGGGGTCGAGGGGCAGCGCCCCTCGTGGGGTCCGGGGGCATCGCGTACCAATTTAACACTTCTGAAACCACCCGAAACTGCATCGCGTACCTCATTTTCATGACTTTTCCAAAGGTTCCAAATAGTGCTGATGAAGCTGAAAAATACAAATTTTGCATTGTTTTTCTTTACTTTATCTCGATCGATGAATGGTACGACTTCTTGCTGCTTGCTACTTACGGCTTCTCTCTCCTGCTCTGTCCGTACGCCCTCTCTCTCCTGTCCGTACGCCTTGGGGGATTAAAAACTGCCGTACGACCTGATCTTGGAGATGCCGTACGACCAATGAGTTCTTAGTACGCCGTACGATGTGAAGAATTGCTGAGTGTTCCTTAACCAAGATAAAAATCCGTACGACCCTTAAATTGCAATGCCGTACGACTTGGATAACTAGTGAAGTTCTTACAATATGCAGACTCTGTGAATGCCGTACGATGAAGTTCCCCTGTAAATGCCGTACGATTAAGATCTCTTTTAAATGTCGTACGATGTAAGGATGTCGTACGACCTTCTTGACCACCTCATGACTCCGTACGAATTGAGAAGATGCTAAATATTGTACGATGTAGATCTCTCCTAGATGTCGTACGACTTGCAAATAGTCTGGATGATGCCGTACGACTTGAGAATAGCCTGGCTTTTGACAAGGCCGTACGATGACAAAACCTTGTGAGTTCCGTACGATGCCACAACCCTGAGAATAATCCCGTACGATGTCAAAAATATGAAGAGCTTGTGAATTCGCTATGCTCGCTGAATACTGCGTCCTTTGAATAATTCCAACTTGTGATTTCTGTACGATGTAGAACTTGGCACTAATTCCAACTTGTAATTGCCGTACGACTAGAGAAAACAAGTTGTGCCCAGTGAATGAGATAATCAACCCTTGGCGTACGACTTGGAGGTGTTGCAAATGACACCGTACGATTTCAAGAGACCCAAAGTAATGTCGTACGACTTGCAGATGTGGAGAATGACGCAGTACGATTTGCAAGGGTTGGAAATGACGCCGTACGGTTTGAGAGCAGTCTGAATTGACTTGATGTCGTACGAATTGCACTCTAATGCCTTTTCTTTTAATGCTTCTTCGAGGTTTGCTTCCCTCAACAACTTTTTTCCTTTGAAGTCGTACGACCCTTGCTATCTTTTCCTGTCGATGGGTTCTGTCTCTATGGCGAGTGTTGAGTACTGGAAATGACGACTCTCCTTTTATAGAGTTAGCATTCTTCTTATCTCGTACACTCTTCCGTGCTTTAGTGGTTCCCACTTTAAGTCTCCATCTTCTCATAATTTTTATTTTAATCCCTCTTCCATTGGTCGGCTTCGCTTTTTCCATTACTCTATTTCTTTTATTTTTTCGAACTCCATATACTACATCTGTCTTTTTAATTCTTTTATTTTCGCCTTTTTGTATCTTTTCTCTTTTTTCAATCTCTTTTAATTCCCTCTCCTTATTATTCTCATCTTCTCTCTCCTCTCTCCTCCATTTGTCCTGTTTTTCGTCATTTATTCTCCTCTCCATTTTTTGATGACTTTTAGCTTTTTTCTCTTCTATCTTTAATTTTTTCAATTTTTGTTTATTTTCTCTCTCATCTCCTCTCTCTTCCCTTTTCTTTTTTTCTAATTTTTTAATTTTTTCATACTTTTCATTTTTTAACTCAAACACAATTTTTTCATCTCGTACCTGTTCGGATTTGTGGACTGGTGTATCGTCCAGTTTTGATACTCTTTCTTTGTACTCTCCATTCTCGGCCGGAAATGTTTGGCTGGGCCTTCCCTGTTTCTCTTCTTCCTTGATTTCCCCGATTTGTAGCATGTTACACTCTCGGTGGAACACTTCATAGTCTTCCATCTGCCAATGAAATAAGCCATTCAGTGAGCTTGTCTCGTCCTCCGAACAACTCTCGAGTTCAAGTACGCCTTCAGTGTTCGGTTCCATAGCTTTCCTTCCTTCGTCCACATCCGACTCACCTCCATCCGATTCAGATCCAGAGGAAGCCAATTCTTCGCTCACGGCCTGGTTCTTCAAGTCAATGACGTACTTTCGCCCGTTGTTCTCGATCGAGAGTGTGTTCCTCTTCCAATTATGATTTGCCTTCGCGGCTATCAGCCATCCTCTCCCAAGTAGTGCATCGTATGCTTTCCTCTGTAATGGGATGACGACAAAATTTAGCAAAAACTGTTGTGTCCCGATCGTCACCTTCTGTGCCATCAACGTTCCCAACGGCTTGATACCATGTTGATCAGCGCCAACTAGTTGGAATGTCGGCGGCCAGAGTGTAGGCTTCCCAAGACTCTTCCATGTGTCTTCGGGTAGTACATTGACTCCTGATCCTCCATCGATGATAGTATTTGTCAAGATATTCCCTCTGATTTCCATATGCACGACCGCTGGCATCTTCCCGATGTTCGCTGTGAGCAATACCGGGTCGATTGTTTGTTCACCGTACGGTGGCGGTTCTGGTATCAATTCTTTCCTTCGTTCCTCCAATCGCGGTTGCTTGCCATCCTCGACGACGTTTGTGATCGCCAGTCCCAACTGCGGCATAGTCTGGAGAAGGTCAGTTACTTTGATCGGTATGGTGGTCTGCAGTACCTGCCGTATGATGTTGGTTTCCGCCTCCGACCGCCGAGAGGTTCCTGGCTTCTCCAGAGGTACTTTGTTTTCCTTCGCCATCGCCAGTTCCACTTCGGTTTTTGCTTCCTTCATCCTTTGTTTCTCCGTACATGGATCTGGGTAAGTGGCTTTTTTTGCTTGTGCTCTGGTGATCGCCAGTACCTCTTGTTCTTCTACTTCCAGCATATGGATACCCTTTTGCTTCGGGCATTTGTTATCTTCATGATCGCCTGGTCCACACCACTTACACAATCTCCCTCCCAAACCTTGACCGTTCTGGCAGTCCCTGGCGAAGTGGCCCCATTCGTTGCACTTCCTGCATTGGATCATAGGCCTTCCTTTTGCATCGTACTGTATCATGTTTCTCGGACTTCTATTGCTTCTGTAACCTCCAGGGGATGCATTGCTATTGTACTGGGGCTTTGGTGGTGTGTTCGGCGGTGTCGACGGTTCTCCCTGCGCGAAGAGTACTTGTGCACTTCTGGCTTTTAAGTTGTATGGGCATTCCTTGACGGAATGTCCCATCACTTGGCAGATATTGCAGAATAAGTTCTTGGGACAGTTCGCCTTCGTGTGACCTTCCCCATTGCAATCCGTACACCACAGTTCTCTGGCTTCTCTCGTACTCTCCTTGTCGGCCTTCAATTCTTTCATCATTCGCATCATATCTTTCCTGAGTGCTTGTACAGTCTTGGATTCACCGTCGCTGTCGTCCGTACTCTCCTCGTCGTCTGTCTTCTTTTTCCCTCGGGAGGATGTTTTATTTTCACTTTCTATGTCCATTGCCCGATTGTATGCTTCAGCGTACGACGAAGGAGGTACAACTTTCATTTTCTTTCTTAATGGCGAAAGCAAGCCCTCGATGAACCATCTTTTCTTCAACCCGTCAGCCGGCTGTGCCTCCAATTTCCCCAGCAAGTCTTTGAGTCTTCGGTTATAGGTCCGCACACTCTCGTGCTTTCCTTGCTTGGTATTGTATATCTCCGCAACGATCTCGCTGTCATCTCGAAGAAGTTTGAACTCCTCCTGGAAAGCTTTTTTCAATAACCTCCATGTAGCTCTCTGTGCTTGGTCCAATTCCGAGTACCAATCAATGGCACTGTCTCTGAGTGTCGCTGGAAATGCCTTCAGCCACTGGTCAGGATCATCCTGCCCGCTGGCTATCCAGATTGTCTCACATGTCTTACAATGCCGTACGGGATCCTCAGAGCCATTCCCCATGAATTTCGGCAACTTTTGCCTCTCCGGCTGAGCCATCTTTCCCGGTTGACCTCCTTGTGTGTTGGACCCGATTAGACTAGTGGATTCCTCGCTACGTCCCTGTGCGTCACTTGCACTCTTGGCCACGTACGAGTCACTCCCACGTCCTCCGTCAGCGTCCTCAACACCGTGGGTCTCCTCAGGATCCCTCCGATGCTCTCTCTGCCTTGGGGTCTTAAGCTCTGGTCTTTCCCTCCTTAACTCGTCGTCGTCGTCCGAGAGGGACAACTCTCGAAATTGTCTGATGCTACTATTCAAATCATCTTCATTTTCATAGAGGTTATATTTTCCTGCGTGTGGAGTGCTGAAGGGGTCTTCGTCCCTTCCTTCTATCAAACTGTGGTGCGCTCGTTCAATGGATGTGTCTATTCTTGTTAAATTTTCATATGTTCTTTTTATGCTCTGATTGATTTCAATTAAGTCCTCATCTAGTTCCTTACCGACTTGCCTTAGTCGTCTTCGCCGATTTTCTTGCTCTTGAGTCTGAGTGATCGCCGAACTTGCTCTTCCGAAGTCCCGTGCCCGTCAGGTACTCTATTCTTGTCCTTATTCGGCCGTACGGGCATTTATTAGTTGTTCAAGCGATCATTGCTGGTTGCCGGAAGTACGGCGCCGGCTAGTATCTCGTTCTTCCTCCTCACGTTTGGTTCTGTCTTCACAACGTTGTACGATTTGCTGCCTTCGGCGCTCGCGATCCTCTTCTTCTCGCAAGTCTTGCAGGATAATGAAATGGCGGGCCAGTAACCTGGGCATGCGATTCAGGAGGTGGTTCACCTCGTCGTTCACTTCCAGCCGATCCCAGATGACTTCCTCAGGGATCTCCCGAATGAGGGATTCCCTACGCACGTGGTCACGTAGCGATATTTTCCACAAATTTACCAAATCTTCTGTCAATGAGTCTTCCCGTTCCTCATTAGCATTTACAGGTTCTTCCGCTGGTTGACCCATTACGCTGCCATGGCAGATGATGCCCTAGTCCGTTCAGGCAACGGCGCCAAATGTTTGCCTACGGAATGTAATTCTACTCTTACGTACTACTGGCAAACTGGTAATGTGCAGAACATAGGATAAAACAGTAAACTGAAAGATATCATATTTGAACACCAGAAACTTTATTCATTCTCAGAAATATCATGTACAAAGGAGTATCAGCAGTGATTGACAATAAACATCGGCATATAACTCATCATAATCCGACTATCCCAGCCGACTACATATAACGTTCGGCGGTGGTTAGATAACCAACCGACACGACGCTTCGTAACAACATTAACATAACATTAATCGAACATGCTTTCCCGAAAGTACATGACATTATTATTCTTTACTAATCTATAGTTTTATTAACAATTGGCCGACTACGACCAAGGCCGACTACGGCCGACAACAAGTAAAGATATACGACTAACAAAGGCTCTCCTTGGGAATTTAGAAAGTTAGATTATCGTCCCTTTGTTGTTTCTAGTAGTTTACTTTTCAGCCTACACCTCAGAAAGGTCTTGGTACCTCCTTGGGAATCCTGAGATATAAACTACCGTCTGGATTACTTGTGTGGGTTTTATTTCAGTATGGATCTGGGAGTTCAAAGCCTTCAGATGCATCTTTGGAGACTAATTCATCCAAGTGATCGAACCATCCATTCCAGCTCCTATGCCCTCATGCTCTGTTTATCTTGAGGAGATAGGATAGATTAGAAGCTAGTTTAGTTGTAGTTAAGATCTACAGAAACCAGAGAAAAGCTTAGCTACGGCGCATTGTGTTTATGCACCCTTGTGTCTTACCGCTGAGTAAAAAAGATAGGAAAGTCGTTTACTTTATTCTTTTTATGCAAAAATCAGCAACAAGAGGGATCTTCCCCTCCCAATTTGAAGAAGCAAACACTACAAACTTGCAATAGCTGATCGTTTCCAATAAGCATTCTAGAGGTGCTAATGCCAACAAATCCTAATGGGGAGGTTATGGATGTCCTCTCAACATTTATGAAAGGATGACACTCAAGGTTGAAGTGAGGGACCTCATTATTTCAGAGTTGCAATATTATAAGCAAGATAGGGGGAGTGCTTTTCTTTGACACTAGTTCTTTGAGGGTGATCCATCTAGCCACATGAAAACAAAATTTGGAAGTCTTTTTATTGATAAAGGATAAAAGTGAGGGTTTTGAAAGCCCCCCCCCAACCTTATACAAAAAAAAGAAGATCTAGCAATAAATCCCAACAAATAGTGAAGAAATAGCAACAAGGAACCAACAACTAAAGGGCTGAAACTAAACATCAACATAGATAGCGACTCCCAAAAGCGACATGAAACTACAAAACACTAAAAAAACAAAGAAACACAAGCTCAAGATAGATTAAAGCCAAAATTCTCCTAAGAACTTTGGAACTAACCATTGCTTCCACCCTCTATACCATAGTGGCATCTTTCCTTTCTGTTTGAACATCAATTTATGGTGGTTGATCCAACCCCAAGAGAATCTATAGGATGACAAAAAGATCTCAACCTTATCCAATTTTCTTTTACCCCTCTTAGAAGTAGGTGGTATCAAATGTTGTAACTTGCTAGCTTTTACAATTTGGAGCTCTTCCATTCGATCCTTAATGATAGGAGACAACTCCTTGCAAGATTCCTCAAATGCCTTCTCAATAGAGTTTTGAGGGTCCGACATAGGCCACATAGGCCATTGACACAGGGCCATTGATTATAGTCTTAGTTTCAAAGTTTTGAATATCTTATTTATTTATTCTTGGTGGGAAGATTTAGGTGGAAATAGTATCATGCTCCCTTTTCGACCCTAGGCATTCATCTTGGTCCCTTAGCTTATTTTCCAATTTCCTGTTGGATAATGGGTTGGATTATGAATATATTTTAATAAATAATAATTAAGTTGGTCTTAAGATTATTTTTGTGTGCATTTTAAAAGATGAATCTATTATTATTTCTATGTTGCCTAAATGAGGAATAATTAAGCCTTATGTAACATTTTCGTGATATTTTATAATTTTGGGGTAGAGTTACAAATTAAAATAGATTTTGAGAGAGGAAGTGAATATTTTGATTTTAATTTCCTTGGGAGTCTATGAAAAGGGAGCGAGCGCTCATTTGCACTTCTACGTTGTTTTATCTATCAAACCGTTGTTTTCGAAATAGAGCCTTTGTCTTCATTTTTTTGCCCTAGGAAAAAAACCCTATTGGCAAATGGAGTTGAGGATGAAAACCATCCATTCCATAGGAGTAATTCCATCCTTGGATTACTAGTGATCTGATATGTTTTGTATTTGTAGGTTTCCATTAGCATTTGGTGTGTACTCTTCATAGATTTTGTTAAGTTTCAATATAGTTGTCATTTTGGATGGGAATATCAATTATTCTATTAGCTGCTTAAGATTTTTCTCTTGAGGTCTTCTGCCACTTCTAGTTTTCTTAAAACTAATGAAGTTTGTAAAAGACATGTCAGCCTGAATCTTTGTTGAAAGAGCTCTATATTCAACATAACAAGCAATAATGCCATTCATCACAAGATTTTGAACTTCCAACTCTAGCTCATCTATTTTGGAGCAACTCACAATTTCAATGATGAGGGGCTGGTGGCAAAAAGAGTTCAAAAATTTGAAGACTTCAAAGGGTTCAATGTGATGGTTGTCAATGGCTTCACCATCCGATACAAAAGGAAGATTTCCCAATGAGTCTCACCTTGGGAAATTATGAAATGAAACATGTCTCGTTTGCATTTCTCCGCAATTTTATCTATCGAACTGTATTTTCTGAAATAGAGTCATCGTGTTCATTTCTTTTCCCTATGACGAAAACTCTATTGGCAAATAGAGTTGAGGATGAATACCCAAAGGAGTAATTCCATCTAAGGATTACCTATGAGCTGATATGTTTTTTTGTTTCCAGCTTTCCATTGCTGTTTGGTGTTTGATGTGTACTTTTTGTGGATTTTGTTAAGTTTTAGTATAGTTTTCGGTTTGGAGGGAATATCAATTATTTTATTAGTTGCTACAATATTCCAATATCACTGCTACTATAGTGCTCTGTACCGTTGCTATAGTCTTCCATGCCAATTCAAAGGGTATTTTTTGAAGATTTTATCAAGAAATCTGGTCATTATTAATTGTTGTAGCACAATTCTGGGTGATTTTCAGAGGTCAATCAGCCATTGTATAGCAACAAGCTTGACCATTTCTGGTAAACATCACTATAAGTGCTTTTCTTGACGATTAATTGCTAGAGGATATTTGTTCATTAAATTGCTGACTACTTTTGACAATAGTATTGGTTCATGAGTTGATTTAATATTGTTTGTAAATTGTTGCTATATGAGAAATTTTAGTGTTGGTAATCATTTTTCACTCATAATAAATTGTTGCTATATGAGAAATTTTAGTGTCGGTAATCATTTTTCACTCATAATTAGTGGCCTTGTTGTTCCCTCTACTTGATTCCTCTCCCCTCACATCACCCATGTGAGCAATAGACAACGTGTTAGAATGACTCACCTCAAATTATAGAGCTACATTTTTATCATTTTCCCTAACCTCCTTGACCAACCTAGCCAATTTTGTGCTCTCTTCTAAGGTTATTTTACCAAAAACCCTAACCCTGTGTATACTTTGGCCTAAGAAATGTGATGACCCTACTATGATTCCTATGGGAATCAATTTTGCATATACAACTTTCACTTTTTTCTTCCCCTTAATTTTTAGAGTTGTCTTTGTCTTAAATGATCATTTATTGCAATAAGGGGTTTGTGGGTTTGAATGGTGGAGGGCATTCAAAAGTGTTTTCTACAACAGTTGCATTCATAGAGTAATCCCCCACACTTATTTCATTGATATTCAGTCTTCCCTCTCACACTCATCACTTGAAGAACCCATTTTTCTCATTTTGATTTATAAAGAAAAATGGAACAACAAACTGCAAAAGGAAAAACAGCAAAAAGAATGCATGAGATATTTGACAAAAAAAAGGGGAGAAAAAGAAGGAACAAATAGTCCTTAGTTCAGCCATTGTGATCATAGCTTAATTGGCTGTTAGTCATTAGACAGACAATGATGACAAATGCTAACAATGAGTGATCTTTTTTTCCTCTTCATAGTTAAAGTGCAAGTTGGTTGTGGTAATGAGTTACGAAAGAAGGTGTATGTTGCAAATGAAAGGTTGAGTTATTTGTAGGGAAGGATTAAGGTTTCATAAGGAGTTTGGTGGGCCTTGTGGGCCTCCCATGCTCCTTTTTTTACCTTTTCTTAAGTGTGCAAGAGAAAAATGCAGATGCATAGACATCCTTGGGATGGTTGAGGGATGCCACAAATGCCATTGGCTAGGGATGACTAAACATCCTCGTGACTACAACATCCTGGTGTAACGACCCGATCCTTCGGTAAAATAAAAATTTCCTTAATTTACATTCTACAAGTAAGTAAACATGTTAACATGACATTGTAATAAAAATTTTCCTTTTTTTTATTGATAAAACATGAACCAGTTGCCATATCAATTTACAATAAAGATTCCATTTCCATATAATAACTTCACAAGTACATGAAACAAGAGTACATACCTCACTAACTTAGCTCCAATGAGCTTTAGAACAAATAGTAGTAAGAAGGTCCAAAATTCTTTTCCTTTCAAATCTTGGTACATCGACCGCCTGCTATGGAGGAGAAACATCACTCGGACACTTTTCTGCCAACCACGGACTTATAATGCGGTCCCCCGCACATCCATTATTCAATAGATGGCCCTCCCTTCGTCGAAGAGATTGGTAGGGTATCCTTTAACAATTACCAACTAAGCATAGTGTTGTGTCCTACACAACTAGAACCTTGCTATTTCACAATCTTGAACTAGTACAAGGATCACAATGAACTGACAGTGGTGTAAACATCGCCCGATCTAAGAGGATGTAGGTACATTACACTACTTTGATCAAAGAGTTTTAGTTCAGTAAATGACTGAGAGAGTCATCTATCATATACACTGCTCAGGGCTGATTTGACTTAAGGCTATCTTACACTACGCGTAGGTTATGTCCTTCATTGGGAAATCAGTCACCCTAGACTTCCTACAACATTCTAACTGCTAGAAATGAATCAGCATAACAAGTAATTCACCTATTCCCTCCTATACTGGAAATCTTTATCCTAGGAGTAACTCAGGCTTACCTCAGTTTACCTAATAACTTAAGCCGATAGAATTTACTTGACTCCTGTCCTCATTTCGGTTCTAGTATATAGTTACTATTGCAGCAATACTCTTCTTATATGGAGATCATACAATTAATGCAGATTACAACTAGAATGCAACATTTCATTTCCTATGTATCGACAACAAACATAAAACATCCCATGCTCAACATAGCTAGTATAATTAAATACTTAAATGTTATACTTTATATAATGCTATTGAATTCCTCAGTCAAGTTCTTTCTCCTATCATGGAGTACTTAAAAATACCTTATAAAAGCGGCTCTAATGCTTCAATTCTCTTTTCTGGAAGCATTCAGGCTTTTAGCAATTAATATCCATGCCAACAGTGTTCTCTTATCTCTTTTTCATAAATTATCCCTTTTATGTTAACCCAATAAACCAATCCCTTAATTTATTTTCCTACTATTTCCCTTTAATGCAAGATAAGTTAAGCTAATCACTTAAGCTCCTTAAACATTTAATCCCTTTTTTTTACAATCCCTTTATCCTTAAATCCTTCATTTCATCTACCATTAAAATGCATTGAATTTCCTTATGCATTCACCCTTAATTGTAATGATTTCCCTTATACATTTTCCCTTTAAATACAATGAATTCCCTCATTCATTTGCCCGTAAATGCAATGAATTCCTTCATACATTTTCCCTTAAATGCAAAGAAAGTTTATCAAGACATTTCTAATTCTCCACGAACTAATTGCAATCATCAAACTCAAGAATAAAAGAGAGCAGCATTTCAAACAAGAATTATTAAATAGATATCATGCCTGATATATTAAGCTCTTTTCCCTAGCACTGCTCTTCTTGACTCTCCTTCAGCAACTTCTAGAATTCCAATTGGAGATGGCTGCTTTGCAAAACTCTCTTTCAATGGTGATGATTTCTTCAAGTCACTCTTCTCAATTGACACTTCTCTAATCTCAGTTAATTCTACTGTGAACTCACTCCTCTCAAAGGTTAAAGGAATTTAGCATAGTAAACTAACATTTGCTGTTAAGGATTCTAATTTTCACACTCAACAAAATGGTAAAATGCAGCAACAGAGAATAACACAGGAGCTTAGATAATGGACAAGGAAGTTCTTAAAAACACAGGAATCAAATTGCTCAAGATTGTGAAACAAAGAATGGCTAGGCAAGTATTTATAGGCCCGAAATTGCAACAATTTCCTTCTTTGTGGGCATGTAGAATGACAACAAGGCGCCCAAACTCAGTCAAATGCTACATGGCAAGCATATAAACCCTATATCATCACAAAAGGAAGTGAATCGACCATCTTGGAGCTAGCATTATCAGAATAATTCAACTTAAAGCTCAGAAATCGCCACCTACAGGAAAACTGTCCCTGCTTGGCACATGAAAACAAATGACTCTTGCTGCGATTTTGTCAAGTTTTTGCTTGCTACATCACACATTAACTGGTTGGCATTTCCTCTTCTCCAGCGCTGAAACTTTCCTCCATTTTTTGTTGCTGCGTTGAAGCTTTCTTTCATTCACGGGAAAAACTCTCAGCCATATTTTGGTTTATTTTCAAATGTTTACACCGAAATATTTGATTCATATTTCTTTTTCCTTATGTTTAGAAAAAAGGCTCAATACTTTATGAAGTCTTTATGTTTTCCTTAAGACTAGTGACTATCTTCTTCAATAGTCCGCTTGATTTAACTTGCTCATGTTAAAAGATTTGAATCTTTTAACTTTATCACCTTTGAGTTTAATATTTATTCTTTTAAATATTTACAAATATTTTCACTTGGAGTTAATAAATATTTTCACTTTAAATATTTAATAATATATATATTTATATATTTTATAATATATGTATTTTTATTAAGTATTAATATATTTATATTTTCGACATTACCATCGTAATGTATATATATATATATGCATATATATGCATATATTCCCTTAATATATATACATATATTTTATACCTTATAAAATATATAAATATATATATATATATTTACACATGTATTTATATATCTATGTATATATCATAAAATATAATTACTCCATTGATATATACATATATATGTAAATTTCCAAGATAATAATATTAAAATATTATTTTTACCACGGATATTAGGCGGGGTGTGTATGTATATACATGCGTATAACCATATATACTCTTGTGTATACGTATGTATGTGTATATACATGTCGACACATACGTATGAGCATATCCATCTGCTTAATGTCCGTATGTATCGATATGTTTATACATATAGATACGTGTATCCAATGTATACATGTGTATATGTACCCACTCAACCTTAAACATATATCTTTCACATCATTCATAGAAGGGTCATAGTATAGTAAGTCTAACAATAAACAATCATCACTCACAAAGCACAAAGAAGGAAATCAGACTCCTAAAGCCTATGGATGACTTATCAAGACTAACTTATCTAACTTGGTTTCTCCCAACCTATAATGACGTGTGTGTATGCTCAAATGGTTCACATTACTGCTTACTCGACCAAGCTCCTCTCCCGAGTGATATTTCTCCTCCGCCTAGAGGAATGGTCCTCATTCCTACATTCACTGTCATAAACTCACGGCAATCAAATGCTCACAACAATAGCAGTATATATGATAAATCAACATGATTCATTAACCTCCTTATGCAATATTTTACCATCAATAACATCAACTAAGATAACATCAAATGAAACAACATCAAGTGAGATAACATCATATTGAAAACAAGGTACATGCATCAATAATTCACCTCCAGATTCCACACTATATTCACATTTACCCTATCTATTAACGGTAACTAGTAGCTTTATAATTTGGGATGTAACACTTGGAGCTTGTTTTGGGGATGTGTCCCCAAAAATTATTGTCATAGGGGATGGCCAGGGGACAATGGCCAGGGGACAACACTTACTATCTCCATGTATTGGAAATAGATGTGGACACAAGGATGCAAGGTTTGGTAGGCATAATGATTCTTTCATCTCTACGCTTCTCATCAAAACATTTTGAATTTTCCTTTCCATTTATCCAATAATCCGTTTTCCATGTTTGCTCTAACTTTGCCATTGTTAAATGTTGTCTTTTCTCCTATGACTAATTTTTTATAGCCTTTTCTTTCACTTGTTACTTATTACATTTTACAAGCCAGCATACACATCTAAATGCAGTATAAATCTTTAATACATCATCCTTTTAGGCTTAGATGATGAATGCTATAAATTGTTGCCTAGTAAAGCAAATGATGGTTGTGTGCAGCTCATCTACTTCCTATTGATTGGGAGATAATGACTTCTAATGTACATACTGCATTGTTGTTTTGTTTGGCACAAGAGAGAGAGAGAGAGAGGATCGACATAAAAAATGTGTAATTTCCTGTGCGGCTGTCTTTTATGCACATTTTATATTTAGAACAAGTCAGGTTAGTTGTGTACATGATTTTAAATAATCTTTACTAATTACTAGCACATAATTATGAGCATTAATTTGTGCAACACAATGCCCTAATATGTACAACATAAAATAAGAAATAATTATCCTAATATCCTGATACAGTTTGGATGTGACAGTCAAGGAATAATCCATTTGTATTCTTTTTTTCTTCTTTGTGTAGGACAAAATGCTGTGTTGTTTAGAGTTTAATATGTAATGAATATGACATTTTGAGTAGCTAATTGACAAGTATTTCTGACTAAGCAGGGCAACAATTCAAATTGGACTAAACATTTTTAAAAAGTTAGTATGACCATTTAATCTTCTTATCACAAAAATCTGTAGGTTTTCTTATTGTTTCTTAATCCTACCTTGCAGGACATCATGGGCTTTATTGGTGTATCGCCAAACAATTTCTGCTGGAGTAACGCCTACAATGGAAGCCCTCTCACATGTTTTGGGTTGTTTGCGAATGCCATGCAATACTGCTGGAAAATTTCTTTATAATGAGAACCTTGGATTTCATCCTGGTTCAACAAAATGGTCAAACTTATGTTCCTTAATTGATGGTTTTGGAATTTATGATCCACGTGCCTTTTCTTTGTATGAGGTCAAGTAACAGTTTCTTATTGGAGCCTTCAGTTTCGTTATTGATGTGATGTAAATTTGTTTCTTTTGTAATACATATGGATGATTTTTTAGTTTTTTGTTGAATTTTGCAACTACAATTTCAAAGCCTTATCGAACTGGTTGATAATAAATCTTACAAAAGAACAGAAACATATTAGTTTTTTCTTGTTTCTTAGCATGTTCATTCTTTTCTTATCTGTGCAACAATTACAGGAAGCTGCATCACTTGGTGTGGTTCCATGCTTTCCATATAGAGATACTCCTGTGAGTGTTGATGCAAGGGACTTGCAAGTTTATGCTGCTGAGGTGAGGAATCCATTCAGAGATGTAGCTTTTATTCTTCAGTCATCTTCTTTTTATGTTTTGCAATTAACAATGTTTTCTTGAAGCACATGTGATAAAATATCTGTCATAGCCCACCATGTACTGGGTGTAGCAAAATGGTGAGAATATATAATTTATTGGAGAAAATGCTCATTACCCATCATGTACCATGCATATGTTGGACAGTTTTCTCAATTAGTTAATATCAAATCCTTTGTATGTAACGAGATAAAGAGCTTTATTGTGATCTCTGTTTTTCCTGTGTGCTTGATGGTGAAGGTAGTGTATTCCAAAAAGTAGATGCATGTTCCTAACTAAAGAGGGTAGAGTTGTACACTTTATTGAACAAAACATAAGATAAATACAAAACAATTGCCATATGGGGTTCTAGAAGGATGATCTTATACACCAGATTAGTGTCTTTCTTTTACCTCTTGTAATGGGCTAGGCTGAATTTTTGGAGTTCTGACAATTGTTTGACGAAATGCCACCATTTAGATATACAAACTATTTACGTACTCTGGCAGATGTTTGACAAAATGACAATTGAACCAACATTGCATCAACTGATATTGCTTTCACAAGATTATTATATGAAATTCCAAGTCTATTCTACTATAAAAAACAGATGTGTAATTCTAATTTTTTTAACACAATTCCACTAATTCAACAATGTAATGTCCCCTTCCAAGGAGTAATCCGGAGTAACTGATTAGCCTACTTTATTCCCGTAGGCTAAAGTGAGTAAAAAGGGAATAATTTATTTTAATTGTTTAATATTATCTGACCAAGTACATTTTATGGGTAGTATTATTTAATTAATTTAATAGTTTTATAAAGTGACTTAAGTGAAATATTTAAAGGAGATTATTAATAGTCACTTTATTTCTTGGATTCAAATGAAATATTAAAAGAGTGGGAATTCAAAAAGTTCTTCTAGTGGCTTCAAGAATTAATACAAAAGTACATTTTGAGGCTCATTTTCACATGCTTGGATTATTTTCTCTTCCTTTTGGATTTTAGAGAGCTTCTTGAGGAGCTAGAAACCCTAGGACAAAAACCCTAAGAGTGCTAGTTTCGGTAGTGCAAGGTTCTAACCTAGCTAGCTATTGGAGAGATCCCACAGATTTATGACTGGAAGTTCAAAGATTACAGTTTGTAATTTGTGAAGTCTTCATTGAAGAATTTTTTTTGTGGTTTCATCGATTTTTAAGAGTGCTTGTACTCGGAAACCTATATCAATCTTCTTGTACTAGACGTTGAAGGATTATATTTCATATATTTCATATCTACTACAGAATAAGGGTTGGTGCATGGGAGTCCTTACCTTGTTGATTTAACTACTAGATGCCAAGGAGAAACAATGTGGTTGATTCATTCTGTTTGGGGAATTGTCAAGAGGTGGGATGCCATAAAGGATGACTGTACTTTCATTTCGGGCAACTAAACTCACTTTATATTGTTGAGTTGATTGCATTAGTTGCAGAAGAAGATGCTAATTTGGAAATTCTCTTGGTTAAGATAAGAGTGGTTTTCCCTAGCAACAGAGACTTGAGTATTTCCTATGCCCAAGTCATGAGTTTTGAATAAGCTGGGCATGAATCTTTTCCCTCCTTTCCTGGGTGATTATAAGAGTATTGTGGACATGAGGCTGATATGGGCTGAGCCAACTTAATGTTCTAAGCATAATTGAGCATTGTGGACAGGTGTATAAGGGTTTGATATGTTGTTGAGGGGCGAATTGCTATAGAAAGGCATAAAGGGTTGAAGTGGACCTGAAGATTGTCTATCACACATTGCAGACTCCTTAAAACTCTTTCAAGTGGCTGCAAGTTATCTCAGTATTATTTTGGAGGGAAAATACAATGTAATGTCTGCTGTATCAACCTTTATCTGCTCGTTTAGGGTCGGAAAACTGGTTATTCATCTCTGAATTTGCTATGTCAATCTTTTGATAAAATTATCTTTGCAACTGGTTACTAGCAACAAGTTTTTATGTTATTTACTTTTTGTATTAGATATAGCTGGAACAACAAAAAATTGCATACTGTTTGGTCCTGCAGTACCACTGCTTTTATATGTATCAGATCCCCTTTACATTGCATTTGAGTTCCCTGAGTGCCCCTATACAGTATATATCAGTTTCCCTTTACATTGCAAAAGTACAGTCATTACCAAAACAGAGAGAGCTAAAAGATACATTGCTTTATATACTAACTAACAAAAAGACGGCTGGTCACAGAACACATTAGTTGTTAGATTCCCTGTCCTCCTGAACCAGGTTCTTCAGCCCCATGAGTGTTTTTGCTGTGTCCATTTCCTCCTTGGTGAAATCTTCAAGGTTAAGCAGGCCTGGAACTTCAGCCTTGGGGTCTTCTTTTTCCACTTTTCCATTGAACTCCTTCTAGAATACCTCTAGAGCTTTGAGAAAGACTTCAGTGCTGGGTTGCCCCTCCTGCCAAGTGTGCCCGCATCTAACTTCATGGAGGTTAATCCTTAGGGTGCCCTCCTCTAGTAGCTTAAGAAATTTGAACCTAGAGACTTTGATTGTTAGAGTGACCTACAAGGCAATGTTAAAATGTGTGAGTTCTTAATAGACTTAATAAGTGCCCTCCTTGATCCATTATACCTTTCATCATTCCTCGCTCTCCATATGACCCAAACTATTTCAGTAGAAAAGCACAGCCAGAATAAAGAAATTTCTTTCCCCAATTTGTTATCCTTTATTAGAAGTATTCTATCATGCTTGGGCCTGCCATTGACATCCGAGATATGTTGTTTATTACAAAAAAAATTCAACAGTTCTCTTGCATAAAGACATTCAAAGAAGATATGGCTTATTGTTTTTGGCACCCTGGACAGGCTACAGATTTCAATGTCCTCATAACTTATTTGGAAGGGGAGTTTCTTAAATAACAAAAGCCATCTAAAGTAGGCCTTCTTTGGTTCAATGGTATGAGACCAGTTGTTTTTTAAGGACCTTAGACCAGTCATTGTTTTTCAGTTCCACACCCCAAGTCCTGCTTAGATGCTCTATCACTTCCTGTTAGTTAACAAGAGTTCAGATTTGAGAGTTTAGTTCCATCTTTCCATTGAAATTCTTTGTACTACTTAGTATTAGTATCATATTCAACTGGGGAATTCATTTCTTTGCAGGCCTCCTTTAGTGTGGTATAGGTTCTCCAATTTGTGGCGGGTAGATTGTATTCAGTGCATAGTTCATTCCAATCTTTCAAGTGTCCATCTTTTAGAATGTCTTTGAAAAGTTTAATGCCTTTGCTGTCCCAAATTTTAGCAGAACATCCTTGGAGAAGTGCTAGTTTTTTCCCATTATGTTCTAGGTTCCACCAAATTGATCTATGGAGATTCTATTATTTTTAATATACTGATAGTTTGCAACATTTTCCTTGATATGTTCCCACGCTTCCAAATGCTCTTGAAGACCATTGAGCCTTCAGGGGATAGTGAGTAACAATTGTTGAGAAGATCACACAGAGGGAGGCCCTTCCAAGCCTTTGCATGCTTGGGAGAGGCTCTTTTCATGTTATTTCTAACCGATACCTTCTAGGGTTCATTCCCTTCTAGCCCACTTTGAATATCCACTTGGAGGCTAAGGCAATGCCATGGAGCTTTAGATCCTTCATCCCAAATCCTCCACTTGTTTTCCTCAGACAACACCAACTCCACTTAACTGCATGTTTCTTCCTTTTACCTTTCCCATCTAACCACAAAAAGGACCTTATTTTTTTCTGAATTTCATCCACTTGGTAGCTGTTGAACAACCACACAAATGCAAAGTAAAGACTATATGAAGAAAAAAAATTCTGGAATACTTGGATCCTTCCTACCAATGACAAAAATTGTCTATTCCATTTACCAATTTTCTTTTAATCCATAGCCACATCTCTTTTTAGGTTTGGATCTATAGAAAAAGGGATGCCCAGGTACATGACCTGTTTTTGAGGGCCTCCCCATTGCAGATCAAACTTGCTTAGCCACTCTGGGGGTTTCTCATGCCACTCTAGCATGATGGACTTTGCAAGAGACACTTTGGCTCCTAATGCAACACAAAACAAGTTTAGTTTGTCCATAAGATTACATAATACATATATTTGACTCCTCTTGTACGGGGAAGAGAGCAGTGTCATTTGCAAATTGAATGTTGAGGAGCTCATTATTATCTAGGAGAGTTATCCCTTTCACCCTAGGGGTGGTGTCATTGACCCTGAGGAGGTAGTGTAGGGCATTTGATGCAATGACAAACAAGGCTGGTGCTAATGAACATCCTTGTCTGATTGACCTTTCAAGATTAAATTCCTCTGTAAGGGACCCATTAACATCTACCTGAGAAACTGCATCCTTGAAGAGTGTGACTACCATGTTACAAAAGGTCTCAAGAAATCCAAAGGCTTCAAGAGATAACCTGATGTATGCCCATTCCACCCTATCGTATGTTTTCTCAAAATCAAGGAGTAGCATTGCCACAGCCCACATCTTACTTGGATTTCTTTGCCCACTCAATTGTTTCCCAACTGGTTATCAAATTTTCCAAAATGTATTTGCCTTTGATGAACCTCGTTTGAGTGCTATTGATGAATTTTGGTAGGATATTCACCAATCTTTTTGCCAAAACTTTAGCAAGGATTTTATATGAAACATTAAGCAGGGTGATCGATCTCTATTTTTTTATTAGAGTTTTGTCACCTTCTTTGGGGAGCAGTTTTATAATGCCTTTATTGATATTACTTCCCAAGGAGCCAGCCTCAAGGGCCTCCTTATATATAGGAATAAGTCATCCACAATCCAGTCTATAAAGACTTTGTAAAATTCTCCTGGGAGGCCATTTGCTCTGGGGGTTTTGTCATTTTGCAAAGATAGGATTGCTTTCTTTATTTCCTCCTTAGATACCTCTTTATAGAGCTCTTTTGCCTCCTTCCCTCCTATCTTCTTAGGAATGACTTTCCCAATCAGATTTCTTGCATTAGAGCAGCCTACAACATCCTTTTATGAGGAGAACAAATTCTTGAAAAAATTGAAGAAATGTCCTTTAATATCCTCCTGCTTGGTAAATGTCACCCCTTCAATCTACACTTGTTCAATTTTCTCTTGACATTCTTTTCTTTTAGAAACCTAAAGAAGAATTTGGTTCCCTTGTCACCGTTGTCCATCTAGTTGAGCTTAGACCTTATCCTTAGACCTTGGATTTTGATGTTTTGCATCCTCCTCAAGGAGTTTTTGATTTCCATGAGCTTACACCCCAGCTTTTCATTCCCAAGGTCTTCCTATAGGTTAGCTTCAACCTGAAGTAGCTGCTCTTGAAGGAGACCCTCCTCTTTCCTCCTGTCCATTGCTCTTTTCTTCCATGGCTCTTTTCTTTCCAATGGTTTGAAACAGGATTTTCCAGCCCTTAGGGTTTAGGTTCCATCTTTCAATTGCACTTAGCCCCTTATACATCCAACAATTGATATTTTTGAGGGCCTCCACAGCATCCACATAGTCCCTATCTTTGAGTAACTTTGTGTTCAAGAGGAAGCCTCCCCCCTTATTCCTACAATCCCCAAGATCTCTTTTTAGGTGGACCTTAACCTTGATAGGGCAGTGGTCGAAGAGGTGTATGGGTGAACTTCAACCTTGCAGCCATCTCTCAGGGAGTTTGTAATAAAATGATCCTTATTTAGATAAAATCTGTCCAAGCGGCAATAGATTCTTTTTTTTCCCCCTTTGTGCATTGCACCATGTATACCAAATGCTAGGGAAGTCCTTTTTCTAGCCTTGAATGGGGTTTGCCAGATTCAATTTGGATTTCGTCTTCATCCAGAAATATTTCTCATTCCCTTTCCACTCCATATCTATCCCACCAGATTTGTCCCTTGAGTTCTCAATCATGTTAAAGTCCCCACCCAGTATCCACGGGATATTCTCCAATTCACAAATCCATTTCCAAAGTTGGATTCTCTCCCTATAATCATTTGTAGCATACAAGGAGCAGATACCAATTAAGGCATCTCCCTTTTTTAATATCACCCAGACAACCCTATTGTAGGGAGAGACCCCAGATCTAGAAACAAATTGTAATATCCCCCCTTGTGCTGCTTTTGTCTTAATTTGTTTTGATGTTGTTTTGTGATATATTTGCAATGTTTGGTATAGCAATATAATGCAGCAAAATAGAAGATATTGCAATAATAATTTTCAACTCAAAAACTAAACATTACATAGCGAATGCACAACTGAAAATTCCAGATTTTTATATTAGCTTAGATACTCACAAAACAAATGATGAACTCAAAGGTAAGATATGCCTTGGAACCCTTTGAAAATGGATGCCAGAATGAAGTATAAAGTTTGCAGCAGTCATACAGCAGAATAGACGCCTTTCTGAAATACAAATGATGCTATGCACAGCTCCCCAAACATTCAATCTATATACTCCTCAAAACCCACACACAGTCCAAACTGGGTTGTCACCATTAAAACAGAAAGAATATCATCGAACCCTTAACATGGTGTCCAATATATGGCAGCAATTAATCCTTCCAACCCTTGAATATGAAACTCTCCTACAGATTCATTAAAGCACAAGCACAACCTCTAAGTGAAGTTGTATGCAAGCTGGCTTGGGAGATTTCTCACTCCTGTACTAAGTTGTTCTTCCTGAGGGATTTCGTCCTCAAAAAGCTTGAGATTTTCAGACTCTCCAGTCTTTAGCAAAACCCTTATCAAAATAATTTTCTTCAAATAATGAATGAATGAATGAACTCCAAAATGCCCTTTTATACTTCACCTCAAATTCACTTTAAAATTTCATTTCATTCAATTTACTTTCATTTCCAATTAAATTGGCACTTAACTTTATATTATAAAGTGCACGTTAAAATCACTTATATCCCTTTTAATATATTTTAATAACTCATAAAGTTAAATGATTTAATTTAACTTTATTATTTGATGTTATTAATATTTAATGCATAAGTCCAATATTAACCAATGTAACTCTAGGATATAATTTCACCATCATGCCAAATATAGAAACTTTGCCAGTTGACCATACCAGTGACTTACTATAAATAGTAAGTATGAGAAACACATCCGAGTCACTAAAAATAGTAAGTGTAGGACAAAGTGTCCATAATGGCCTCTGAAAGGCACGCCACAAATAAATTGGAACATTGAGCTGAAGAGTACTGAAATAAGCGCCAAAGGGTTTGCTGAAGAACCAAAGATCATTCTTGAAGGGGTCCTCTAAACACCCTCTTAGCCTATGGGGACCAATTGGTAGACTAACCACTACTTAAGGAAAAGGGGACATTATAGTTCGCCCTCCCCAAGATTTCTTGTCCCCAAGCAATCCTCACTTGAATACCCAAGCCTATCACCTGAACGTCGAGATCCCAAATCAGTCTGTAGAATGCCCAACAACATATCATCTGCATCCGTTGGGTAGAGATAAATCCATACTCAACATCACTATAAATAACTACCCCAATGTAGCGTAATCTACCAAACATAGGAATCCTTGGATCCCATAAACAATGGAAGTCTACCATACACATCACCTGCTGAATTCCATTGTGCTACTTTGATATAATCTTCCCTATGGTGAGAGATGTGAAGCAACACGTCGGGATCCAACCAAACTGATGTGCCAAACTTGGCACCACCTGGATCCCAATACATCGGAACCTCACATCCATCGAACGTGAGGAGATGGAAGTAATTGAAAGAGCCAACATCACAACACCTTTTTCCAACCTCTGCAAATCTCCCAAGGATGTGATGAGTAGGTGCCAAAAAATGCGTAACAACTCCTCCTAGGTTGCTGATATAAAACAGATCAGCAGTCTCGAGACTAGAAATCCAACCTACAGGAATGCACACAAAACTGTTAGGGTCATAGGGTGCCAGAGTACCAACCCCATGCCACTCTCCAATGCTGAGGAGATGATGCAACTCTCCTCCAAACTCCCGAACAACTGCTTTCCTCCAAATGAAAGAAAACCTTTTCCCAATAAATAGAACAACCGTCCCATACCAACTTATGGAGTATAACTCCATCACTGTGGGCTCGACTAACAATGCCATCATGCTAACTGAAACCACAACTTCCCTATAGCCACGCCTCCAATGGAAATTCTTGAAACAAGGAAGTTCCAAACTTTGCCAAGGACACATCTGCATAATGAAAATCTGATCCCTAACCCTTTAAACAACCGTTTGAAAATAACAAAGTCGGATACCCGTAGTCTCTAGTTCTATCTTTTGGAGATGGAAACACTCCATCCCACAATGGATGATATTTCGTCAAAGGTGACTCATGGTAACTATGGTACAAGTGTGAAAACTCAGGAATGTCAGAATCATTCCTATCCTCAGGTTCATGCAACCCTGAAACCTCCTCATGCTTGACCACCGTTAGGAGTTCTCCCCTCAAACCATGAAGCCACTACCATCTGCAGGTGTCATAACAACAGTAGAAGACTGGATATCTGCAGTGGATGAAGAAGATTGAACCAAGCTCATCTCCTCGTAGAGCTCATCAATCTAAACCTCTAATTCTTGAATCGCAGCATATCTCGCCAAGTGAATCGCAGCATATCTCAGCCAAGCTGGAGTAGGTGATCTCTATTTGAGAGTAGTTGCATGTAATTGGTCTTCATCTCTACTATCGCTTCTATAAGCACTGGTGAATCTGAAAGGGAAAATTCTCCATAAGGGTCCATATGTTATGTTGAAGACCTCCAACAACATTTGGCCATCATCATGAGGGTGTTATCAAAATGTCTAATGGTTGCATCAATCCTGTCTTCATTCACCTTCAATTGTCCTACCAACTAATTGGACTCCTGAGAACTATCAATCTCATATAAATTTTCTGATTTAGGATCAACGTCATGCAACATAGAATGTGATTTTTTTTTTCAAGGTTGACAACAACTCCATGAGCATTGAAAATGCCATCCTAGGGTTCTGTCAAACAACTGTCATGATGTAAGGCATTCTTGTCATCAACCACTTCAAATTTGAACCCCTTTCCTTCCACCTGCTCCTCATCAAACAAATAGGGCCTCAGTTTACCCTTACATTGTTTGAAAACAGTATGTACCAAGTTATAAGCAGTTGTAGATGTCACTTGTACTTGCTTTAGAACAGCCAACAATAGAGATAAGATAGGCTGGGAAATTTCATCAATTTCATTAATAATTGAAGCCATAATCATCCTCATGTAGTCCTGAATAGATTTATCATGTTCCTCACTAATAGAATCCACGAAAAGACAAAACATCTGTAAAATAAGGTCATTACAATCACATTCAATCATAAAAATGCACGATCTCACCTGTGCCATCAACTCTAGGACTTTGAACCTCTTCCCAAAAGGACTTCTTACATCACCTATCCCATCAAAGCTTCCAATAATCAGTTGCAATACCTCCCTCATTTTTCCAACATTATAAGGAACTTCAGGAGCTCTAATCCTTATAATTTCATTCAGGCAAAGAGTAACAATGAGTCTTATCTCCTTGTTTTCATGTCTCAATAACTTGTGCTCACCCAAAGAAGTCACTGTTGGAGTCATAGCTATCTGTAACAAATCAAAAGGCGACTGCTCAACAAGACTCAAACATTCTTCTATTCTTTTCAGTGTGACCAATGTAGCATCCCTAGGTTAAAGTTGATTGTTGAGCTTACTACCTATTTGTTACCCCAAATTAAAATTTTTGCTACAATTAGGCATTTTGAAAAAATAGTCAAAAGTCTTGTTTAAAAAAGGTCAAAGGTCGGAAAATTGAGATTTGCATGTCATGCATGTTGGTCAAAAACTCAAAATTTTCAAAATCTAAGGATCTGGGTTTGCTTCGACCTAAGTTTTCTACAAAACTTAAATATCAGTTTTTCGGCCCTAAATTTTAGGAATTTTTTCTAAAAATAGAAAGTTTGTAAAAATAGACTTTTTTTTGGGTTTTAGGTTTCTTCTCAAATGGATATTGGCAAAATTTTGTAAAATTAGAAAATTTCTAAAAATAGAATTGTTAGCTTCAAGGGTTCAAATTGATTTTGATTGGCTTAAAATACTTCCTCATCAGGTTGGTCTAGTCAAAATCGTCAAAAGATCAGTTTTTCTCTGGTGGGTCTATTTTTCTTTTTTAGAAGCTAAAATGGGAGCTCCAAGGTCATCAATGGAGGTTGCTCAATTGCTAGGTGTCAGATTCAAGGTCCCAAGCACTGCACAGATCGAGAAATGGCAAAAGATGTTCAAGAAACAAAGAACGAAGCAAGGAGGTTGAAGAATCTTGAAAACTGAGAAAATTTGACTAAGTCTGGAGATGCTAGGCGCCCCTGCCCAGTCAAGGTGCCTAGCCATTCATGCCTTAGAATATTTTTCAACCCCGGCTCTCGAGCACAAAGCAAGAACGTGAGGAATGAGGGAGAAAGTTGAAAATTGCAAATAAAAAGCTAACACTAGAGAGTAAATGCACCCTTGCTAGCCAGGGGCGCCCAACCTTTCAAGGTGCCAAATGATGGAATTAGGGTTTGTGTTTCTAAGGTGTCTTGCTCAAAATTCCTTTGGCTCCGCAATGAATCCAACAACATGACCATCGGATCAAGCTATCAGCGCTCTGGAGGTGCAGTGGTCTCTATTATGATCTCCTTGTCAGTGTTCCTCTCTACATGAACTTTCTTCTTTATTCTCTTATCTGGCGCATCCTGGTAGACATGATCAAAATCTGAATGGTCAAGTTTGTAGGATGGCTGCCTCCTCTTCCTACCCTGCTGGTTCTCAAGCCAAGACGTAGGTGGATCGCGGTGGAGCAGGCACAGGCTACGATGGTTGACCAGGTCTACCCAGCAGCATCTTAGTTCGCCGGCTCGAGAGCGTATGAGAGCATCGATTCGCCAATGAGACAAACCCCATACTTATTATTCCCACGAGCGTGTGCTTTCGGGAGGTTGGAGTTTCATCCGTGATGGAGTTCATCGGAGTCTCGACTAATCTCACTGGAAGGGTCGGTGCTAGTCGAAGGAAGTTCTGATGAGTGTGAATGTGTAGAGGTATCACTACGTGATGGCGAGTCTAGGTCCAAATCAATGTGAACCAGAACTGGAGACTACTGTGGTGTTGGTGATTGCATGGGAGGCTGAACCTTGGGCTCTGGCAAGCTCCAAACTATATTTGTGGCTATCTCCACATGTGTTTTTGTAACAAGTTCCTTCCCTTTTGAATTGTTAGGCGCTTTATTTCTTTTAGGAGGATTGCTCCTTTTTTTTGTTTTGGTTTTGACGATGATGGCAGTGAAGATTCCATCGGTGGAGGCTTTGTTCTAGGCATGACTGCCCTCCTTGTCTTCTTGCTATCCAGGTAGAGTATAATGTTCTGAATGACTCTACTTGATCTCTCTTTGACAGATGAGCATTCCTTGGCGAACCAATCGATAGCTAGAAGTGGCTGTGTATCAACCTGCTTTCTGAAGAATTGAGGAAGTACATCCCCATCATCATTTGACAATCCTTCCACATCGTCTAACATGAAGACAAAAAATCTGTGAGAGGGTGAACCTACTGTAGCTGCATCGGCGCACCTCAAACTCATCCTCGCAGTTGACCCAATAATCCTCCATTGTAGGCTTTTGGTAAGGGCGACCGCCAAGGCGTGTTGAATAACAACCCCAAGGGTCATATGTGCGTGCATCAACAAGGTATTTGAGATTAAGTTTCTCTAACTCATAACCTGCAGCCTTGGCATCAACTACTGTCTCGCACCAGTAGATTCCCATTTGCAATGGAAAGTTGGCAGCTAGTTTACGCTTGTGGTGCAAACATGAATGAACATCATACAATTGCCTTCGAAATTCCATGAAAACCATCCTATCCGAAAGATAACGAGGTAGCATGGCTGGATTTCCTATATATCCTTAGACGCGGATATAGGTATACGTAGAGAACTGAATGAACTAGTCCTCCCATTCTACCATTGTTGCTTTGTCAA
This sequence comes from Sequoia sempervirens, assembly GCA_007258455.2. NCBI lineage: Eukaryota > Viridiplantae > Streptophyta > Pinopsida > Cupressales > Cupressaceae > Sequoia > Sequoia sempervirens. The sequence goes on along the minus strand of VDFB02258653.1, from coordinate 16,631 downwards.
CCGCTAAGATACGAACATGCAATTCCCGGTCTAGGTTCCTCACTGTGTACATTAAGAATGCTTCTTGCACACGCTTGAAATGTCGCTCGGACTTTGTGAACTCAAGTTGATCATAGTATTGATAAACCTTCTGTACACTGAGAATCCCCACTATGTTCAACCCTTTAAACTGACGTTGGTAAGCCATCAGGTATATGAGATTATGAGATACAAACGCATATGAAATTGGTAGGAAACTAGGAAACCGGTAATCTACTTGTGGAGAATGTCGCTGATCAAAGAGGCCCATTCGTAATGCTCCCACTTGGAAATAATTTGAGCAATGATGTAGGACATCCAAGGCTGGAATTTATTAGCATTTGCATGACCGGAAACGCGATTAAGAAGAGTGATCAAAATCGCGTACTCATCCTTGAACTCTTCGCGACCCACATTTTTTGGCAATTTATTTTTCCTCTGTTTTAACCACCTTTCTGCCATTTTCCTTTGACACATATCCTTATCAGCGTTGAATGCTTTTTCACACTGATCCATGGTAATGACCAAACTATTCGGATGTTGAGGAATACCAAAACATCTCTCAATGTCCTGGGGCTTGAGACTGCAAATCACTCGTTCATGCATTGACTGAATTTCTCGGCTAGTAGAATTGTAGTGCTTGACACAAGACATCACAAATTATATGCAATGAACTGAAATAGGGAGTGAAGCCGCCTCTAGCAACCCAGATTCTTTGATATTTTGAAGTAATTTATCTTAATCGGATTCAAGATAGCCCTTGGAAGCACTTTATGCAAATCCGTGTCAACTGTTCCGATGAAGTCATGAACCAAGACTGACTTAGTCTTGAATTCGATTTGTGTGTATTGCATTTTGAGAAACTCACTCGATGATTCATGTTACGCTACCAGAGGCACGCATTGTAAACGCTCAGCTACAAGGCAATGTTTTGCAACACTTCTTCTATTTAAAGAGGTGAGTCCCTCTCACCGGGAGAGCAATGCGAGGGAAGGGAAATGTTAACTAACGCTCCTATCTATGTCACCGGGTGTGACACAAGGGTGCATCACGCGCCGTGAGTTTCTCGTTTCTCGCGAGATCTAACCATCAACTAGCTTCTATCTATCCAATTTCAAGATGAATGCATGAGGGTAAAGGAGCCGGGATGGTTGATCACTTTGAATTCACCGGCTCTCAGATAAAATCGAGGCTCAACTCTCGGTATACACCGGGATAAGGTTGGTACAAGCAAACACTCTACACGGTAAACTAGATCTGAGCTCTGCCAAGGAGGAGGGACTCCTATCCGAGGTATGAGCTTTAAGAAATAGTTTACTAGAAACAACAGAATCACGATGCTTTGGCCAACGAGCTTGCTAAGGAGGAGGGACTGCTATCCGAAGTATGGCTTGGAAGTCAATACATTATACAACATCAAACGATAACTGTCAATAACAAATATCCAAGGAGGAGGGACTCCTATCCGAGGAGGGAAATGAGACAACAAGCTATTAAACACAAGACGTAGACATAACTCAAACAAGATGATCAAAATGCAAGCCTTCGATATTCTTCAATGCTTCATCAACAACAAACTACAAAAAGCTGGGAAAGCAAAGGCAATCTAAATCATGCATCACTCGCCATAATCGGCCTCAACTTAACTGCTATCCAAGAGTGCGAACAAGTATTCGCCAAAGCCGCTGGCAACAATGGCGCAATTTGCATAGCAGTGTTAACAAATAATGAGCCCAAGGTTATTTAGAACTCAAAGGGAGGGTAACCGCACCCTTGAGTTAATGAATGAGTTCTTGCCAATCAATTAGCAAGATTTATTCCTAAAAGGAAGCAAGCGCTAACTGAAAGCTACCGCTAATCAAAGTAAACAAAGAGTCAACTGGAAACTACTTCAGTTGACTGAAAGCAAACTAAAGGTGAACTTAAATGTAAAGTATCCCTCCAAAATAGACATCCACATTTAGTGGAGATCTAAGATCCACGAATCATGGAAGCCAAGTAGACATCCTTAATTAGTGGGATCTGACAATGCATGATTTAAGGAAAGTAGAGTTAAACTTGGAAAGAAGCATCAAGTTAACTCCAACTATATTTAATAGCATCTTGAGTTGACTTGGAAAGAAGCATCAAGTCAACTCAAGTCTCATGAATGCCACTTGGAGGGTGTATGGCGTCCTTTTCTGGTGCATTTATAGCTCGCCATTAATCAACAGTGTCTCTATCCATTGGTTGACTTCATCAGCTTCTGGGGAGTTAATGCTCCGTAGAATGATGACGTGGCGTCGAAGCATGATCTCACCCGTTGTGAGTTGATTTCCGAAGTCAATGCATTGAGATGCTGCCTCTTCTAACTTGGTTGATAAAGCTGCTACCTTAACCAGCTTGCAACCCTCTGCATCATCAAGAAAGGTACTGCGGATGACATCTCTGAACTGGTTCTGTACAGTCACCAACTCGACATATTCTCCTCCTTCACGCTGATATTCCATGCAAGGGAAAGATATTACCAACATTCTTGCGAAGTTGATAATAGTGGCAACCACCCTTCTGTAATCAATCATCTCTACTGAATGAGCGTCGTAGGCTTTCACCTTGTACGCTAATTGTTCCTTCCAAGCAAAAAGATGTTGCTTGTTTTCCTCAGAGTATACTGATTGATATGCTAATTGCAAATCTGCAATTGTGCTTTCGTCTTCAAGCCTCTTTTCTGCAATCCTCTGTTCCGACTGCTGGATCTCCACACGAAGTTCATGTGCTCTATCTCGTAACTGCTATAGGTTTCCCAGTACGCATCTACCCTTGAGAACAAACTCTTCCACCTGATTTCTCAAGTGTTTGCCGAATGTTAACAATTGCCGATGATTCTGTTCGGCGGGGAGATCTAGTAGTCCTGCTGGTAAGGCTGAGACGTTTGGTGTGCCATGTATCAAGCTGGTTATGTAAGACCTCAGTTTCTGATTTTCAGCCTTTAAGGCTGCCTTTTCTTTACCATCCTTGGCCATTCTTTCTTGTGCGCTCACCGAAGCCATTCCGAGAAGATCCGCCTCCACCTGTCGTGTAGTCTTCCCGAGGTTAAGTTGAGACAAAGTGTAGTCCTCTACTTGAACCTCGTGTATGCTTTTCTCTACTGGTGGAGCGGCAGTCTCTATGATGATCTCACATTCTGCATTCCTTTCTATGTGAACTTGATTCTTCAACCTTTTCGCTGGCATGTCTTGTGAGACGTGGTCGAATTCGGTAAAGTCAAGTTCATAGGAGGGTTTCTCCCTCTTCCTTCCTAGGAAGCCTTCGATCCAAATAGAATCTCGGCGAACTTCACTAGGAGGGACGTGAGGCCCTTGAACGCTAGATGTGTGAGACTGTGCTGGAGCAATGTCTCTCGGTGGCGAATCCAAGTCGATGAGGACTTGTGTATGCTGTGACACTGGTGATGTAGGCGGTTCTGTTTCCATAACAGGCACCATCTCTGCTGCTGCTTCTACTGTCGTTGCTTCTGCCATTGGCTCAGCCACTGGTTCTTCAACAACTACTGCTGCTGGTTCCTCTGTGATAACTTCTGCTGAATCAGGGATAGCAGTCTCTACTCTTTGTTCTGGGGCAGCAATACCCATGATTATGTCAGGACTATGTGTGGCTTTCTCCACTGGTGTCCTCTGTGTTCTTGGTTTTGACATCCTCATTCTTGGTTTTGACATCCTCATCCCTTGGGGAGGATTGCACCATTGTTTCTGTCTAGGTTTCCTTCTTGAAGTGGAAGGTGGTGTAGACTGAACCTGTGGCGGCTCTGTTCTCTCTGGTATCACCTTCCTAGACTTCTTGCTGTCGAGATAGAGTTGGCTATTTCTAACCACTCTACTCGTTCTTTCTTCTATAGATGTGTCTTCTTTGGCATACCAATCCACTCTCGGGAGCGGTTGAGAGTCAACTGAATCTGCGAAGAATGAGGGGAGAATGACTTCTCCTTCATCATTTGACAGGCCCTCAATGTCTGCTGACATGAAATCAGCAATTTGTGTGAGTCTGAATCTGCTGTAGTTCCTTCTCCGCACTTCATACTCGTCTTTACAATTCACCCAATAATCTTCCATAGAAGACTTATGTGACGAGTGTTGCTCAAGGTGTGCTGCATAGAGTCCCCTGGGATCATAGGATCTTCTATCAATGAGATACTTGAGGTTAAACCTCGCTGTTTCTTGACTCATCATCTTAGCGTCTGCCGCGAATCCACATCTATACAGTCCCATTTCAACGGGAAAGTTAACAGTTGTCTTCCTCTTCAAGCGCAAGTGGATATGAACCTCGGACAACTGTCTCAGGAATTCCATGAAAACTACCCTATCTGAAGGGTATCTTGGTAGCATGGCAGGGTGGCCAATGTAGCCATACACGCGTATGTAGGAGAACGTAGGAAATTGGATGAACCAATCTGCCCAATCCGCCATTGCCTCTCTGGCTGTCTGTGAAATACGCACGTGCATCTCATGGTTAAGCTCCCGTATTGTGTGCATAGTGAAGTGATCACTTGTCCTCTTGAAGTGCCTTCCCGCTTGAGTAAACTCAAGACGTGTGAAATGTTCGTGAACCTTCTGCACACCTAAGGTTCCCACATTGTTCAATAACCTGAATTCACCTTGGAAGGCGATCAAGTATACCAGGTAAGAGCACATGTGGAACCTATGAGCTTCCAGATACCTAGTGATTTGTCGGTGGAGTGTCACTGATCAAAGTGGCCCAGTCATAGTATTCCCTTCTGCCAATGATTTTAGCGATGACATAGTACATCCATGGCTGAAATTGACGACCATCTTCTTCTCCAGTGATTCTATTGAGTAGAGTGATTAACACTGCGTACTCATCTTTGCATTCTCCTCGTCCCAACGGCTTAGGCAAGTTTGCCTTTGTCACTTTTAGCCATTTTTCGACCATAATCCTTTGACATTTGTCCTTAGCTGTCTTAAATGCTTTTTCACATTCCGTCAATGATATGACTTTGCTATTAGGATGTGATGGAATATCAAAACATCTTTCGATATCCTGAGGCTTTAAACTGCGAACAATTCTTCCATCTGCTGCTCTGATTTCTCTGGTGGTAGGGTTGTAATGCTTGATACAAGCGATTACAAGCTCTACGCTTTGTAGTGTGATGGGAATTGATGCGGCCTGTAGCAACCCGGATTCTTCGATATTCTGCAATGTTATTTGATTCATGCCTTCTAGCTGCTCCAAATCAATTCAATCGGATTTCCATTTGGTGCGATTTCCAAACAATCAGTTGTAACGAGGAGACCATTCTGGTCTCAGATACGGCACCTCAAGTACCGCATCCCGAAAACGAAGATTTACACCGAAGTTTCACCTAGTTCAAGGATTTCTAAACCCTTAAAATAGCTGCCCGCCGAGAAGTATTTTCCGAAAAATTCATACTACGGTTTTGTTCGGTGGCTTCAATGCTGAACAAACCCAGCCTCAATTTGGATTCAACTTTTTTCTAAAACTCTAAAATAGGGCAGCAAGTTTGCTGATTTTGAAATTGCCTTATATTTCTCCCGGAAAATGATACGAATGGTATCTTAGCTGATCTCGATCTCGATGTAGCTCGTTGCTTTTTCTGTCAGATGCAAGAAAACCTAAGACAAGAAGAGAGGAAAAAAGACAGAAGGTGGATTGGAAATTTTATCTGATCTTCAAAAACAAACTATCTCTGACCCAATCCTCAAAATGGCAATCTTTTCCTGCTTCAGATCTGCAAATAAAAATGAAGAACGGATGAAAACCTCCTTCAGATCTTCAATGGCGTCCTTGAGAGCTTGTGGCTGTTTTTATCTTTGAATCTGCAATGAAATAATGAAAAGGGGACGCCATCTCCTTGAATATATATGTTTGTGCTTCAGATCCACAAATTTGGGGACCTAACACAAGCTCAAAAGGTGATTTGAGTTTAATCTGAAGTTAAAAAGGTGATTTCCACCAATCGTGGAGCGTTTTAGCCAACTTTAACTCAAAAAGCTTTTGACTTTAGTCAACAAATGACCTTTGACTTCTTTTAGGCGTCCCTTTTCATCTTTTGCAAGTTTTTTAGTATTTTCTCTCCTGAAAACCCCTTGTTTGATCCTGAATCTAGCGTTGTTTGTTGACCCTGAGACGTCACGGACACATTCACTGCGGAGCTGGATCCATACTGGAAAGAAGTGCTTGGGAGACTGCCTGATAAAAACTGAGTTTAGGGCTCCAAAAGAATGGGCGCCTTTCCCAAGAAAGGGCGCTTTTGCCAATGCCTTAGTGATTTTTCAATCTTCGTTCTTCAGCTTATTTGAAATGACCTCCCGTGCCTTGAACTGGATTTCTCGTTGATTGGAGAGTCAGATGTTTTCACTTGATGTCTTATCAGGTTCCTAGCTCTGCTTCGCCAGAAATGACTATCTTCAGGAAATCTCAATCTCAAATTAGGGTTCCTTTATTCAAGGGCGCCTCTCCTTGAAAAGGGCGCTTTTGCCTTTTAGCTGGATTATTTTCATCTGACAAGTTGCCTACTTTGATCCAAATTATCCGTTGACTGCTCTGACAGATGTTGATGCTTGCAGTTGCGTTTACGAGATCTACTTGGGCTGAGAAAGATATCCTAGGAAGCCTTTTGTCATTGGTCAGCATCTGGAGGTCAAGAAAGAAGGGCGCCTTTCTTTTGGAAAGGCTCTTTTTCCTTAGAACTTTGTCGTCAACTGTGGTTTCTTGATGTTTCCTCAACTGCCTCTTTTTGCTTCATCAGCAATTGCTAGTGATCTGTTCATCGGATGATCTGGATGTTTGTTTCACTGTTGAGCCAGCAATCAAACGTTGAGAATGACTGCTTCGGATGATCTTACTGACTTTATTTGACCTTCAAAGATCATGGGCGCCCCTGCTTGAAAAAGGCGCCTTTTCAACATGTGAGCAATCTCCCCTTCGTAACATCTCCAGAGTTAGTCAAATTTTGACCTTTTTCACTTTCAGGAATCTCCTTCATCAAACGGCATATTTTTGACCTTTTCCGCCATGGTTGCGTCGTTGAAGCTTTTGGAATTTAACTTTCAGCACCTGGTACTGGCCAATCTGCCATTAATGGCTGTGGAGCTCTTAACTTTGTTCCTGAAAAAGAGAAATAGACCCACCAGAGTAAAACGTGTCTTTTGATGATTCTGACTTGACCAATGTGATCGTGAAGCCTTTTAAGCCTATCAAAATCATTTTCGATCATTTCTGGGAAGGTCCTATTTTCGGGGGATTTCCCTGAAAATAGGGGAAAAAACCCTAATTTTCAAAATTTCAGAATTTTGCACGTGTGTTCCTTAACAGAAACCCATCAAGATTCTATGATTGGTTTGACCTAAAACTGACTTAACATGGCATTTTAACAAGATTTAGCTCAATTTACACAGAATGCCAAAAAATTAATTTTGGGTACAACAAGAGTCTATCATGATCTTTCTTGCCTTCGTGCCATTTTTCTTCCACTGGATTCTCTTAGTATCATCGGAAGGCTCGGGCATATCACTTTCCATGAAATCAAGAAGATCATTCTCCTCTAATGCATTGAGTACTTTGGGTTTTCGAGAGTTGAAGTTTGAAGCTCCATCAAGCCTATCTTCTACCTTGACACCGTTCACCATCTTCTTTTTCTGCACAAATTCACCTTCAAAGATCTGCCCTTAGGTCTGAAATAATTTGCAACCTTAGATCTGCAATATTTTACCTTCAAGATCTGCCCTAGATGAAAAGTTGATTTGACTGCTTAAACAAATCTGATCAGATCTTGTCTTAGACCCGCTCTGATACCATGTTAGATTTGGGATCAGAAATGAAATAAGCAAAAATACAACAACACATAGAACAATGAACACAACAGATACTCTGGGAAAACCCTCCTTCTCTAGGGAGAAAAACCCAGCAAAATATATCTCTTATATATTGAATGAATAAGAGCAGAAATTTGCTTACAAGACAGGCCCTACAAAAGGCCGAATTAATACAACGAATAATAACACCTCTCCTTGATGCAAGAACACAAATAAATATGTTTCTCCTTTAAATCGATCTGCTGCTACAAGATGATGATATGCTGCTACAAGTGCGAACTTCTTCTTGAAAGTGCGAATTGGAATGAGAATGAATTGATGTCCAAATGAGAAGAAGTCACCTTCCTTATATACCAAGATAGGCGACCTCTTCACTAGGTTGGCTCCCTTAGAAGATAAAAAATAAAAAATATTAATTGAAACATGAAGGCCGACTAGCCTTTAACTAAGGGAAAATAGCTCTCGAAGCTATAAAACACTAACAAGCAGAAAATAACTTGAAATGATAAGCTAAATTACCAATGCAATTCGTCCCAAAATATCACAAAATAGTCTCCTCCAAAATTTGGCCAAAGACCACAAAATTTTGCCAATGAAGCACAAGTAGAAAGTTTGAAGTAACTTCTTCAAATATCCAGCTAGGGTTGATATTTCACAACTGAACCCAACACCTTAGAGTCTTCAAATCCTCAGGCAAATTGCTAAGCATTCAAGCTCACCAATGTAGTAGAAAAGATGCCAACAACCAAGATGCCCAAATGCAAAGACAAAAGCTCCTTACAAAGAATTTTCACCAAGTCTCCAAGAAGCTTCTAGAATAAAATATTATTTTATTCACTTAAATGACTTTTTGATATTATTTATTTTTAGTCACTTTGATATTAAATTAATTAAATATAAAGTCATCTTATGATATTATAATTTTGAGATAACTTTATAAATAATTAATCTAATAATTTATTCCCTTATTTCTCCATTTTAGCCTCCGGGAATAAATAAAGGAAAAAATAATCTAACTCTTGGTGACCTCTAGAGAGGGGACATTACAGGATTGTTAAAGAGAAAATATATGAGGCCTGCTTCGGGAGGAATTAAGATAAGCCCACAAGACTAGGGCATGACTTCTCTCAAGGCATGTATTAGTTTGACTGATACCTATTTAACATGCATGGAATGCTACACTATATATGTCTAAAGCATTCATGTATTGCTATTGTACTTTTTGCAGGTCTTCTGAACCGCCATGTATATGATGATCCTAAATGGAATGTAGTTTCCAAACAAGTGCAAGGCATGATTTAAGCAGTGAGTTTCACCAATTAACAAAGCATTAAGCTTGCAAAATATATAGGAAATTTAAATATAACCAAAACAATCCTTCATTTTAATATAAAATACTACTACAGTTTATTTTTTTCAGCACTACAAGCTGATTTTTATCTTTCTGATAGGAACCATTCTCTTTTTGGTCCCACAATGTCTATATACTATTATGTATATACTTATGCTTCCCAGTTGATCATACAATTGTCACTAACCTACCCGCTCATCATTAGAATTTGGTCAGTGTCAAATTGAAGCTCCAAATTATCACACTTTGTTAGCATCTAAAAAGGAAATTTGTCCCAACCTAACCTTGATAAGCTAAACAACCACCCTGGTATTATTGTTGACAATTGAAATGTTAAATTCTTTTGAATAGTTAGGATCACGAGAATTCAAAGAAAACAAACCTCTTTAGGTTGATATTGATGTAAGCAAGGTGGTTGACACTCACAAACCAACACAAAAGACCAAACAAAACCAGGAAACAACTCTTCAACATTGTCCCATGTCCCTTTCCTCAAAACTCACAACTAGAGGCTTGTAGCCCTCAAAAACCAACATGTGAAGATATGTAAATTTTAACGATCAGATTTAATGCACAGAAAATTAATTCAAAATCAGACAATAACACAGCAGATACCCTGGGAAAACCCTCCTCTTGAGGGAGAAAAACCCAGCAACAAAGATCTCTTTTCTATATATAAATAGTGGCAACAATTCTCTTTACAATGAGGCCAATCACAAGGCCAATATTCAGCACCTACACAAGATGCAAAGACAGATAATAATCTGCACCTCCTTAATATCTAAATCTGCCCTTGAAGAAATTCGCAACCTGCTCTTGAAGAAATTCGCACTTGTATGAAATAAATTGAACTTGCTTGATGACTAAATGTGAACAAATGATCTTCTATATATACAAAATGATAGAGAGGTAGCACCTCTTCAAGAGATAGGTTGGCCAAAATAATTACAAATAATAAATGCTAAATTCAAGGAAGGTCGGCCATCAATAAAGTTTCTTCATGGATAATCGCGCCAATATGAAAGGAGGTCGGCCTTTGAGTAAGGACGTGTCTCTTCATTTAATAACAAATTCGTGCCATATATAAATTAAATAGCCTCTTGGCTATCATTTAATTTATCAAGCTGGAATATTATATCGACGCTGCAAGTTATCATTAACACTCCCTCTCAGCTAGAGAGAATACTTCCAACTGCTCAAGACAAATCACCTCAACATGATGTCCATCACATTGGCTACAACCAGATGTGAAAAGAAGAATATCACCTCAACGTGATATTAGATATCGCCTCAACACGATATCAACCATAATGGCTACAACCGTACTATGGTGTGTACAAGTGTTCATCACTTGCGTGATGTTGTCACCTCAACATGACATTCACAAGTACAAGATGTGTCATGGAGTCTCACACATGACATCCACCATGACTCAGGCTTAGAGGGTGGAAACAAGGGCTTTCACCTCAAATCTCAAAGAGAAATGCATTAACAAGGGCTTGCACCTCAAATTCCTCCGTCTCAGAGGAAAATGCATTAAACAAGGGATTTCACCTCAAACTTCTCTCGAGAGAAGAACTCATTAAACAAGGCTCAATTGATATCGAGACTCTTACCTCAAGGCCTGATTCTCCACAATACCAAGCTTATCTCGGAAGTACACAAACTTTATCCTGGCGAGAGGCTTGGTGAGAATATCTGCCGTCTGCTCATCAGTGCTGATGTACCTCAACTGTACAGCCTTCCTTAGTACCATATCCCTAATGTAGTGGTATTTGATCTCAACATGCTTGGTTCTGTCATGAAACATAGGATTGACAGAAAGCTTCACACAACTCTGATTATCACAATGAATACTAGTAGGCTCCATTGATTGTCCAAACAATCCTGCAAGGAGCTTACGAAGCCACACTGCTTCCCGAGTTGCCATACAAGCTGCAATATACTCTGCCTCTGCTGTACTTAATGCTACAGATGACTGCTTCCTGCTGCACCAGGAAATCATAGCTGAACCCAAATTGAAGCAACAACCAGAGGTGCTCTTCCGATCTGTGACACAACCTGCCCAATCAGAATCAGTGAAACCTTGTAACTCCAAGTCTGCATCTGAAGTATACCTCAACCCATATCCAACTGTGCCACGCAAGTATCTCAGGATATGTTTAGCTGCAACAAGATGTATCTGTCTCGGATAGCACATAAACTGGCTAAGTGCACTTACTGCATAACAAATGTTAGGTCTAGTGTTAACTAGATACATCAAAGATCCAATTAGTTGTCTGTACAAGGTAGGATCCACCAAATCTGAATTAGCTGCAGCCTCCTTCAACTTGTGTAAGTTGGTCTCCATAGGTGTGGACATGGATTTGCAATCCATCATACCAAATCTCTTAAGTATATCAATGGTGTACTTTCCTTGACTTAGAATCATCTCATCCTGCACTTCTAAGCCAAGTAATGCATGATTCGTCCTTCATCTCAAATTCAAGTCAACTCCTTCATTAATCAAGAATTAGGGTGATCTCCTATATGATCAACCATCAACATATAAACCAAAAATTACTGCTTCACCATTGATTACCTTTGAAGTAGAGATTTGAATCAAAGATCATTCTTCAAGAAGCCCAAACTTGGATAAAAATCGACAATCCTGCATCATGCACGAGGGACTTTAAGACCATACAAGGCCTTCACCTGCAAACATGACTCCCTTCCCATGAACCTCAATCCATCAACAGTTGTTTCATATAAACCTCTTCCTCAGTTCTATTCACTGAGAAAAAACTCCGCTCTTTACATCCATCCGGGTGAATCTTCCATCCTCTTAGATGCAAAGAATAGCAATGATGGTTCGACCGGCGCATAGCGAAAGTAAATGTGATAAAATGTTCTCTTTTGTAATCAACTCCTCTCTTTCCGAGAAAACCCAATGAGCCACAATCTTGCTTTGTAATTTCCTAATGCTTCCATCTGCAGCATGCTTAATCTTGAACAGCCATTTAGAAGATACCATAGACTTGCCCTCGAGTCTAGGAACAATATCCCAAACATCATTTTTAAGAATTGACTGATATTCTTCTGTCATAGCATCTCTCCAAACTTGATGACTAGATGCTTCCTCAACACAGGTAGGCTCGGATTCTATAATCTGACTCATCAAGGCAACATAACTAGAGAACTTATGTGGCTTTTTGCTTTCTTTGAATGTGCCTCTAGGAGCTGCAAAACTTTCAGCCTCTTGCATAGTACGACTGGCCCATAGAGGTCTCTTTCTCCCAACAACAATGTTAGTAGGCCCATCAGTAGGTTCCAAGGGTTCAACAGGATCAATGTCTTCTTTTGGTTTTGAAGTCTCCCTCTGAATCTCAGGAGTATGGTCAAGTTCCATATCCTGAGAAGACTCTTCATTATCAATCTCCATATGAATCCCCCTGGATCTCCTGAATGCAACATCTTCCTTGAATGTGACATCCCTACTGATCTCGATCAACTTCTGACCTGGAATGTATATTCTGTAGGCTTTTGATGTCTCATTGTAGCCCACAAATATTCCCTTCTTGCTAGAAGGCTCCAACTTGGTTCTCTTTTCCTTGGGAACATGAATATAGACCGGACATCCAAAGATCCTCAAGTGACTGACTTCGGGCTTCTTCTGGAGTCATATTCTCCAAGATCTTATGAGGACATCTATTCTAAACATATACAACCGTCCTGGAAGCTTCTGCCCATAAGAAGGTTTGCAAATCTTGATCATGAATCGTGGCCTTTGCTGCTTCCACGATTGTCCTGTTCTTTCTTTCTGCAACACCATTTTGTTGAGGATTATAGGGAACACATAACTCCCTCTTAATCCCTGCATCAATACAAAAATTCCGAAAACTGCCAGAGGTGTATTCTCCACCATTGTCAGATCTGAGGACCTTAATTCTTTTACCAGAAAGATTTTCTACCAAGGCTTTAAACTCTTTAAACCTATCCAACACTTCCTCGGACTCTTTAGTTTTCAAAAAATAAATCCAAGTCTTCCTAGAGTGATCATCAATAAAAAGAACATAATACAAGAATCCGCTTGAAGACGAAACAGACATAGGACCACATAAATCAGAATGAATAAGATCTAAAATACACTTAGATCTATTTTCTCTACTATGAAAAGGGGCTTTTATAGTCTTACCCAGTGTTGCCGGGAGACACGTCTCCCCCCCTCTGAGACGCGTCTCGGAGACGGAGACGCGTCTCCGACACCGCACCAGAACCCGGAGACCCCATTTCGAGTTTGGAGACTTTCAAAACGTCTCCCGCCGTCTCCCACGTTGCCAAACCCTAAAAATCGTGTCTCCTGTAAGGTCTCATGCGTCTCCCGTGAAAAATCGGGCATCTAAAAGCACAAAATGAGAAAGTTCATTATTTTTAAAAATATTTATGCAAAAACGAGTTCGACGGCACTGGCGACGACAGGCATTGGCGACGGAAATTTATCAGGTGACTGAGAAAGGGCGCGACGAGCCGACGACAAATACCCAGGTTCCATTTTGCGTTTTTTTTATTTTATAAATTAATAGTTAAAACTTAATACGTTATCTCATCTGTTATATGGTAACGTATCTCTAATCTCGGTCTCCAATAGCAGACTAATAGTCTGATGACTAATACGCATCTCCACAAGGGCATTGCCCCTGTTAAAATCGCGGAATACTCTCAGTATTCCGCGATTTTAACAGGGGCAATGCCCTTGTGGAGATACGAAATGAATCACTGAATGGTGATGACTGATGTCGATCAGTGATCAGTATCACCAATAAATTTAAAATTATTAAATTCATAAAATTATAAAATTAATAATATTAATTGTAATTTGTATATTATAATTTATAAATTTATAATATTAGCATTGCCATTCAATATATTATTCACAGACATTTTTATTGATTTTCAAATTTTCGTATCACTGGTCAGTCCATCTTCTTACTTCTATGATGACTGTAACTGTGTAACACTGTTTGATTTCATCTACAGGCTACAGCTGAGCAATAACATTTATAATTTTATTTTATTATTTATTAGTTTAATATTTATTACTAAACCTAGGATTTTATTATTTATATATTAAAATTTAAAAATGCTAATAGATCTCAGGTAGAGTCAGTTCATGCATTAAGGATCTGTCAATCTGATTGTAAAGTGGTGTAAATTAAAATAACAGTAAATTGTAAAATAAAGATGTAAAATTACAGAGTATATACTTTGCCTAATCCTGATTCATTTTGTTTTTTTTTTTGTAGAATTTGAATCATTAAATCAAGAATGTCGAGTGGGGGAAACAAACAAGGCTTGTATCCGTTGTGGAAGTATGTTGACTGTGTTAATGGGCAGAAAGGTTCAGGTGGAACAGCCACGATTTCATGCAAATTATGCCCATTGTCATGGCAAGGTACTTACACAAGGGTGAGAGCTCATTTCCTTCACATGCCTGGAAAAGGTGTTGATCCTTGTACAAATGAGGAGGAACGATATGATGCTGTGAGGGATGAAGAAAGGGCTAATGGTAAAGTTCCTAATATGAGCTCTCACGCTTCAACAAACACTGCTGCAAATCAAAATCAGAATATCAATAGAGAGACAGAGGTGGATGTGTGTTCAAGAAATGTAGCAGCAGAGAGTTCTCACAAGAGGCCACACATTGGCAGCTCAAACCCCATTGGCAGATTATTTGATGTGCAAGGTCGAGAAGCGGTTGATGCAGCAATTGCACGCTTCTTTTATGCCAATGGAATACCATTTAATGTTGTTCGATCACCTTTCTATACAGAGATGGTCCAAGCGATCAACAATGCACCAGCTGGATATAGACCACCTATGTATGAAAAGCTTCGCACTACTCTAATTGATAAAGAAAAAATTCGATTAGAGCAACAAACTGCACCATTGAAAAGAGTGTGGATTTTAGAAGGATGCAGCATTGTGATGGATGGGTGGACGGATACTAGAAACCGTCCACTACTTAATATCATGGTAACATGTAGCAAAGGGCCTTATTTTTTGAAGGCATTGGATTGTTCGGGGCATGAAAAAAATGCAGAGTATCTTTATAACCAGCTATGTGATGGCATTGAGGAGGTAGGGGCATCAAATGTAGTCCAAATTGTTACAGATGCTGCCCCTGTTTGTAAAGCAGCAGGTATGTTGGTGCAAAAGAAATACAAGCATATATTTTGGACACCATGTTGTGTGCATTCGTTGAATAATGCACTCAAAGATATTGGCAAGTTTGAGTGGGTTTTAGCTCTCATAGAAAAGGGCAGAAAAATTCAAATGTTTATATGCAACCATCACCAAACACAAGCTATTTATCGAAAATTTGCCAAGGTGGAGCTTCTCAAACCAGCTGATACAAGGTTTGCTTCCTATTTTATTCTTCTTCACCGTCTTTTTGAAGTGAAAGGTGCTTTGTGTTCCACGGTTGTTAGTGATGCATGGGCAGCTTGGAGGCAATCTACATCAACTGATGCAGTTGAGGTGAGAGCTATGATCCTTGATGAGAATTTTTGGGCTGAGGTTAAATTTGTTGTGGACTTTATTCAGCCCATATGTGAGGTGATCAAATTTGTTGATTCAGACAAGCCATGTTTGGGGGAAATTTATGAAGAAATAGATTCCATGTGAAAGAATTAAGCAAATAACAGATGCAAAAGATCCTTCACTATATCCTTTGATAGAAGGAAAGTTACATGGAAGATGGAACAAACTTAATACACCTCTTCATTGTGCTGCCTATGCCTTAAATCCTAAATGGCATAATATACAAGAGACCAATAAGAGGGCTCCATATGAGGATAGAGAGGTAATGAAGGGGTTTTGGGCTGCAATAAAAAAAATATATGGCCGAGGTGAGGAAGCATCAGTTAGAAGGACTCAATGGAATAAGTTTTCACGTGGGCATGGTGACTTTTCTTCTGTGGAAGCTTTATATGATATGCGAGCAAAGAAAGACCCTATAGAGTGGTGGTGGAACCATGGAGGTGAAACACCTGAATTGCAATCATTTGCAATAAGATTACTCTCACAAGTAGCCAGTTCTTCATCTTGTGAGAGAAATTGGAGTACTTATGGTTTTATTCATTCACTAAAGAGGAACCGATTGGGGTCAAAGAAAGCAGAGAACCTGGTGTACATTCATAGCTCACTTCGCCTTCTCTCTCGTGTAGATCCTGCATACAATGAGGGTCCTTCAGCAAAATGGGACCAAATTTCACCTGATGAAGATGTTGCAGCCATAGTGGATGAAGCGGTTGAACCAGATGGCCTTATTGATTTACCCCCAGTTCTACTACCATCAGAGGAACCTGAGTTAGAGAGTGATGAGTATTTGGAGAGCCTCATAACTGAGGACCTTGACATGGATGATATTGATAATTGATGTGATGTAGATGATA